>OY821518.1:280833332-281413332 GCA_963682025.1 Cordilura impudica | reverse complement strand
GCTTTATAAACAGTTTTCGTTTTTATATTTCAGTGAAGCATTCTCAGTACACAACAAAATTATACGAGCATTTATTCTTTCCACATTCATAATGGAAAAAATACTACCAATGGCCACCTATACGAATTTCTGGCGACACTGTATGTAGCACAAAGTTGGTCTTTAGTATCAACACCTCCTTTAGTCTTATTGTAGAATTCAATAATTGCTGGTAGTAATTTTTGGGGCATCTATAATACCACCAGTAATATGGACAAACTTTATTATTTTCATCATCAGAATCGCCATCCTGTTCAGTACATGATCACTTCCTATTTCGATGTCAACTTCACTATCAATTACTGGGCCACCCAAAAGCTCATCTTCACTATAACTTATATCATCTATAAGACCAGCTAATCTGATTTGTTCTCTTTCATAATTATGCATCCTATAAAGTGTGTGTTTGGATCATTAAAATAACTCAAAATTAACTCAAAATAATTCAAAATAATTACCTGTGCTCCGGTATATACAAGCCAGAAATATTTAACTTTTGTTACAAGTGTGGGTGTTAAACACCCAAAAATACTACAACAATATTACTAACGTGGGTGTCTGTCACCCAAATGCTTTTTATCAATAACTTTTCTGACACTTCGCCTATAAAATGAATACTGAAAAAAATTTAAAAATGTTGAAAAATCGGCCTACTAGGATTACATATTAATATAAAGTCAGTTGAATTTATTTTACAGTTTCTTTTTAGAACATTTTTAAAATTGGCTTGATAATTCCCATAGATTAGTAACCGAAGGTTAAATTAGAGACTGCTTACATCTTAATGGTTGAAAAAAAAATTGAAAGTCTGCTCAATTATAATTTTATTAAATTCCACGAATAGTAATTTCATTTTGATAATTTATTAAGTGATTTTTTAAGAAAAATTGACGCATGGATTATACTGACAGTGATTGCAAGCCAATAAGAACTACTTCTAACACTTATTAAATACAAAGTTTAAAATAACAATAATAAGAAAAACAATGTAGAAAATTCGTATTTTCCAAGAGCCTTTTTACACTGAAATCTCGGGACTTATATAACCGATTTTGATGCTTTTAAATATGGACTTGCCAAGGAAATCAGTGAATCACTTTTACTCAAAACGAGTAGCCCAGCATACCTATTGAGGACTTGATTATAATTTCCACAAACGGAGAGACGGACATAGCTATACAAACCTCGCTTATGATAAAGATCAGCAATATATATATATATAATGGTGTATAGTTTTTTAAATTTTTACCACAGGAATGACAAATTTATATATACCCCTAAATATTGGGTATAAGAAAAATTTTAAATAAAAAAGGCATCAAAAATTAAAACAAACCTTTCAAAAAATAAACCTCGCAATTAACAGTTATCTTTTGTATATCTACGAAAATTTGTCATTAAAAGATACGAAATTTTCCGTAAATAAATTAAGCTTTAGTTTTGGAATATTCTATATTATAAACTAAAAATTTTCAATTCACAAAACTTTTTCAGTAATTTGCGAAATTATTTATTTTCGGTGTATCTTTATCTCTAAATTAATGAGTGGTTGTAGCTAAATTATGTTACTACTCATATGTTACTACTCATATATGGGGCGTTTCATATCAAGTGAGCCAACTTTTGCTCCAAGGTTAGTGCTATTGGATAGTAGTTTAGACACAATTTTTCAACAAGATCGGTCTAGAACTATCTGAATTAGGGGGGGGGTCAAAATTTGACATTTTGACCAAACAGCAGTTTTTTTTTCTCATCAATGTAACTTTTTACCTATTGTTCGCAGTAAAATTTGTCACAAATAGCTTAGATAGCTATTTCCTCAGTCTTTCGGAAAAAAATATTAAAAAGAAATAAAAAAATTTTTTTTACTTGTTTTTTTTTTGCAAAAACAAATATTTTTTTGACTTTTTTTTTTCAAAGAAGGAATTTTTTTTGCTCAAAATAAAGCTTAGGTTTTTTCCTCTAAGAGCTTTTTGGTCGCTTAGTGGGATGCGAGTGGGACATCTACCAAAAAAAAAAAAAATGTTTTGTAACTCAAGACAACGGTTTTTATATTTTTAGCATCTGTATTAATTTGAATTTTTCCTATTGCCTTCCGGCAATATGTAACATACCTAACTAAAGTTTCATAACTTCGATACTGTAATACCTGCAATATGTTAACCTCAGGAAAAACAAGTAAAAAATTATAGTCGGTCTAGATCGACTATACGATACCATATACCATGCGTTTAGAGACCCTATCTCTCAGGCCCAACTAACTAGATATAGAAAATAAGCATAAACCTAATTTGAGTGGGATTTTTATTAATTTTTTTGGCTGCAGATATGAAAAAGTTCATATAGGATGCTATATCTATATGGGGACTAGGCCCCAAAATCGACCGATCCTGACCATGTTTGTCTCTTGTATTTTGCAAAAATATATACAAACAAAATTTGAGAAGAATCAGTGCAATATTTTTGTTTTTTGATATATTTAAGTGAAGATCGGGAAGCAGCTCTATATGGGGCCTATGACTAAGAGTTGTCCCATAGGGATCATTTTTGTACTAATGATCAATGGATGTAATATACACATACAAACCCATTTTGACTAAGATTTATATGATAATTTGGATCTTATGACAATTTATGTTGATTTCATAGGGGTCATTTGTATGGGGGCTAGGTCTGAACATGGACCGATTCTCGCCAATTTCAATAGCGTCCATCCCCTGGCTGATAGAAGCTTATATACTAAATTTCATCAAAATATGTTCATATTTGCGATCTGCAATTTGATTACAAGCTTTACATGGACACACAGACGGACGGACGGACGGACATAGTTAAATCGAATCAGAAAGTGATTCTGATTCGGTCGGTATAATAAAAGATGGGTCTAGGTCAATACAAACTGCAGCACATAGTCATTATACCCAAACCACATAGTGGTATAGCGTATAAAAAGAGTTACTTCCTGAGTCGATTTAGCGATGTCCGTCGTACGTCCGTCCATCTGTGTGTCCATGTAAACCTTTTAATGAAACTACGGGTCGCAAATATAAATATATTTTAATGAAATTTGGTATAGAAGCTTTTATTGGCTATAGAATGAACCCTATTGAAATTGGTGAAATTCGATCCATGAAATTCGGTCCCCATACAAATGACCCCTATGAAATCGAGGTAAATTGCCATAAGATCCAAATTATCAAATATAACTCAGTCTAACTGGGTTTTTATGCATTTATTGTATCCATTAATCAGTAGTCCAAAAATGATAATTCTTATTCACAGGAGCCATATAGAGCTGCTTCCCGATCTTCACTTAAATCTATCAAAAAACTAAACATTGCACAGATTTTTCTCAAATTTGGTTTGTATACATTTTTTCAAAATATAAGTGACTCTACCAAATATGTTCAGGGTCGGTCCATTTTTCGACCTAGTCCCCGTACAAATATAGCACCCGATATGAACTTTTTCATATCTGCAGCCAAAAAAAATAATAACAATGACACTCAAATTTAATTTATGCTTATTTTCTATATCCAATTAGCTGGACCGAAGAGATAGGGTCTCTAAACTATGTTATAGGGTATCGTGGAGTCGGTCTAGACCGACCATAATTTTCCTAATTGTTTTATAATCTTTTTAGTAATTTATTGGACAACTATATAAACTTTCAAAAAAAGAAGAAAACAATTAAATTAAAGATTAAATAACAAAAAATAAGTACTTATAAGTCATAACTAAGCATCATCGCTACTTGGTCCTTCCCAAAACCAATTTTCACTTAATAAAGAACTTATTTCATTTTCTTCTATTTGTTCATCTTCTCTATTGACATTTTCTCTTAGTATATATGTTTCAATTTCTTTATCTACCAATTTACATATAATCTTTATGTTCCTCATTGATGTTAACACTGGATCGGAAGACAACAACAAATGGCTAGCTTCCAATACTTCTTCAGATAAAAACCCTGCAATGAAAAGGATAATTATATTTAAGTTCATAAGTTTTTGTCAGTAGAAATACATATATAAATGCCTATTGGAAAATTGATAAACTCAATAACATCACATACATGAACTAAAATTTTATGGACAGTGTGTTAGGTACATATTTCTATTTATCATTAGTATTTCCTTGAAAGCAATAATAAGTTGTTTATCAATTCCAGTTATTTTGGCTGCTCTTCGCTTTTCAAAAAAAATCAAAGAGCAGTATTTCCGTCGTTCATACTGCCGTAACCAGACTTAACTTGGTTGATTATTAATCCTGTTCTTTTTTTAAGCTCATTTTAAATTCTTGCTTTATTTACTGAAAACTGGTTTTTGTTTTCTTTACATACCCGCCAAGTTTTGAAGGGAAGCCGATAAGAACTATGAAGCAAACATTCGAAAAATCGAATCCAACAATGAGTAGTTGAAAGTTCATATTTGTAATTGTCTGCATTTGCAGTTCACAATATGTTTATGATGTTCATCTCCGTTGGACTTGCACTGCAAATAATGCACCTGCTTGTTGCATTGGTATTGCTTAAAATATTTGCTGCTGCACCATCTATCATTGTACAAAGCATATCATACAAAACATGTACTATTGAACAGTTTACTTCAAAAATATCACATTCCAAATTTTTAATATTCTCATCTAGTTCATAAAAACCTTCATTATTAATTCTGGATTCTCCATTTCTAAAACATATTTAATACGCCTACAATATAACGTAGAAGATTGTGTTTTATTAATCCACACTTCTTCTTTTGATGCAAAGTTTACCATCCTAAATCATACAAGTAAAAAAATTTTATTTCCATATACTTAAACTCATCCGTTTGGTTTTCATTTTCAAATATTTGTTTATAACGAGTATGACCGGAGCATTTATTCATACCCCTAAAACTATGTGTATTTAGCACCCTCTTGCAAAGGTGCATTACACTAATATCATCTTATTTTATTTTTCGCTATTTTTTTTTTTTTTAATTTAGGGTTACTCAACATAATTTAAATCTCTATTTGAATGTTAAACCCTTTTAAATTGCTTAAATTCAAGTAAAATCATCGATTTAGACATTTCTAAAAAAGTTTTTTTTTTTAAGTTGGTGGCAAAAAATAGGCACTATTTTTTAATGGTCTATTAGATAATAGTAGAAGCTTACAAAAAACCAGAGAGAAAAAATGGCAACTTTTGTATATATTTTTTTATGCTCCATCGAACTTATGCAATTTTTGAATTTCTACCAAAAATAAACAGCTTTTTTGAAGCTTAATAAAAAAAAATATTTCAAAAATATATTTTAAAAACTTATTTTAATTTAATTAAAAATATATCACAGCAATTAAAAGCAACACTTCAAACAAGTTTTTAATAAAATCAATGTTTGGCAATTATTTCCTTCCAACAACAAAAAAACCATTTTTTTGATCCGTCATTTTTGCTTAACATTCTATGGCTTTAGCGTCCTCTGGTAGCGACAAAGCGAGTCTAACAAAAATAATTCTATCAATTTTTTTTGAGATACATTCATATCTGTCGAATAAGATAAATCTCATCATAATTGGAAAAAAAAATTTTTTTTGATTTTTGTCTATGGGACAAAAGCACTATGCGTTGTCTTGAGTTACAAAACATTCCACTAAACATGCCAAAACCTCTTAAAGCAAAAACCTAAGCTTTCGTTAAAAAAACCCTTTTAAAAAAAAGTCAAAAAAATTTTTGATTTTGCAAAAAAGTAAAAAAAAAAATTTTTTTTAAATTTTAAAAAATTTTTTTTTAATTTTTTTTTTTAATTTTTTTCCGAAAGACTATCTAAACTATTTCGGAAAAATTTTGCTATGAAGAATAGGTAAAAAATTACATGAATGAGAAAAAATACCTGTTTGGTCAGAGAGTTCTGTACCGGTCTTATTGAAAAATTGTGCCTAAACTACTATCCAACAGGACTTATCTTGGTTCAAATTTCATCCCCATCGGAAGACATTGGTGTCAAAAGTTGGAATACTTGACATGAAGCGCCCTATATATGTATATATTCCATAAAGGTTTCTCAAATTTGGCGTCCATATATTTTTTAGTAATATGAGTGACATTTTTTCACCTGGCCCTCATAGCAAAATATCATCCGATATGAACTTTTGCATTTTTGGTACGGTCACCGTAGAAAAATATCAACCGATATGAACTATATTGTAGACCCTCATATAGTCGGTCTGATTTGACTACAATTTTCTTACTTGTTTTTGTTTGTTTTTTTTTTTTGCTAGAGCATTTAACTATATTTTTAATTTATTTTAAATTACTTTCGTACATTCGCAATGTTTTATGGTTGTCTTTAAGAGAACGAAAAAAAAACGTTATTCAGATTTAGCATTTTTATTGTTGTTATATGTTTGCAACATTAAAACATTTTATATTGTAATACTCTCGCATAAACAGTAAATCTTCTACTGAGAAGAAAAAAAAACGCATAAAAAAATTATATATTCAACACTTAACATAGTATAAGCCAACATTTTGTGTCGTAATAACGCATCATATTTAGCATATAATAAAAGAACGACAACAGCAACAACATCATCATATCATAAACTAACATTACATTGTATGTAACGAATGGCAAAATGATGGCATAAATGAATGTATGAGTTAAAACTTAATCACACGCACACACAGACACACATACACACACAAAAACAACACCAGTTAAAATTCATACACACATATATCATTATGAACACTCTTCATACGATACAATCCGAATGAGGCTACATGCCAGAATAAACGAACAAACGAAAGGAAGATCTCAAAATGAAGCTTTGAATTGAAATATTACAAAACAACATTTTTGTTGGAGAAAAAAACAAAAAAAAAAAATAAAGTGAACTTTAACTTTTTGTGTTACAGTGCCCTTAGGCATCCACAAATATTAATGCTCGTACATACGAATATGATGAGTTTCGTGTTGGCTCTGTGTAGCAGGGCATGTATTAAGATACGCGGTATACTTGATGTGCTTTGTTTTTGTTACGGTTTGTAATAACAATTTTAAGTGTGTGCGTGTGTTATTTCTTTAGTTGTTGTTGTTGTTGTTGCGGTGTGTTATTGCTGTTGGCTGTTGATGTTGGAGATGGAGTTCTTTTTCCTCATTTATAAATGATAATTGTGTAGCCGTCTTTTTCGCACTATTTTTTTATATACATTTTGTGTGTTGTTATTTTTGTTGTGGCTGCGTAAGTAATATTAAAAGTTAGTTGCTTAAGTTAAAGTTTATCTTGAATATTATAATATTTATATGGCTTTGTATGCTTTTGTCTGTACTTTAATTATGTATGTGGTTTATAGTGAATATGCTGAATCCTCTGCAGCATAATTTTTATTTGTATCATAATTATAAGAAGTGTGTTTGTAAATTAAGTGCTTGAAAAAGTTTTTTTAAGATATAAAAATAAGAAATAATATATACAAATATTTTGCAAATAAGTACATGTATTTTTAAAGCTCCAGCTATAGCTGTTACTATTTTTCTTATTAAAGCCATTTTCTTTTCTGAAATAAAAAAAGTCTTATGGATAAGTTGCGTACACAAATTAACAATACTTACATATTAACCCAAATTATCTTACTAAGTTCAGGACATTATTTATACGAGCTGACAGATGGATGGATGGAAAACTATTGCTTTCAATTTGTTGCCGTTTAGTACTTTTATTTTCCAATATCATTATGTCTATAATACTCAAGCCGTAGTATTGAAAATACATTTTTAACAAGTGAGAGTGTTAAAATAATTGGGCCGAAGCTTTGCTAACCGACACCTACGTCCTAAACTCAACATTACAACCAAGTTACAATTTAAATGAATCTACCTTAAAACCTGAAAACCTTAGACTACGACAGTGACCATAATGCTGTACAAATAATCACTTCCATGAACAATGAACAAAATTTCACATTTTTCAAAGATAGCTTTAATTCTAAATACAATTATAAAATTACCAACTGGAAAAAATTTCAAAATAAGCTTACACAACAAATTGAGCAAGGCGAACATATTCCTAACAATCGGAATCTTACAAACGCTGAAATAGACCATCATTTAGAAAGACTGAATAATATAGTTACAAGAACAATAGATGAAGTAGTTCCAAAATACAAAAATACAAAGGGTACTTTTAACCAAATAACTAACTCAACTATTAGAATGTTGCATAAAGAAAAAAGTAAAATTCTAAATATAATCAAGAAACACAATAGGTTAGAACATACCCTACATGAAACCACTCTAAATATAGCTAAATGTAAATTGAGAATGATTAAAAAGCTTATAACAGAAAACTTTACAATAATTATTAATGGTCAAATTCGTGAAAAACTTACAAATATTGATCCTAAGGATTCCAAAACTATGCTCGGTCAAATTAAAAAAAATTTTAAAAAGTTCACACCCTTAAATCTTCAGGAAATAAAAATTCCAGAAAACTCTGAATTCTTGTTAAGCAGCGCTGGAATAAACCCTCAAAGCCTAAAAAAGGATGTTTCCAATAATTATATAGTAGAAGATCAAGTTCATATGTTAGATACTATAGAGATTAATCCAGAAAACATTGTACATACCCAAGTTAGTGAGATTTTTAATAGGTTTTTAGATATAAAATCGGTATTCGAAAACAATAAAACCACATTTACTAACTTTAATGAAACAAGACTATCAGATAATTTAGACGAAACACAAACTAATGATGTTCTTATAACAAACAACAAATTATCATATATTTTTTCTAGTTTAAGGAACAAACTATCCTCTGGAATTGATAATATACCAAATATATTACTAAAAAAATTTCCTCAAATAATGATCAACGACTATTGCAAATTATTTAATAATATGCTTAACAATTCATATTTTCCAGTAAAATGGAAAACTGCAAAAGTAGTGCTACTGCCAAAAAAAGATAAGGAACCCAATAACCCAAAAAATTTTCGTCCAATAAGCCTATTACCAAATATTAGCAAAGTTTTTGAAATATGCATTAACAACAACATTAACAAATTTTGTGTAAATAAAAATATAAAAAGCGAAAAACAATTCGGCTTTAAATACAAGCACTCTACGGTTAACGCTATTCATGAGCTTACTTCATTTATAAATTGGAATTGGAATAAGAAACATTGCACGGGTGCTTGCCTTATTGACATGGAAAAAGCATTCGACAGTGGTCTGATATATAAATTATTTCAATACAATTTTCCTCTAAATCAAATTATATTGATCTACAATATGATAAGCAACAAAGATTTTATAATTTATTACCAAAATAAAACAAGCAAAAACAAATTTTTGATTTCTAATGGACTACAACAGGGAACTGTAAACTCTCCCATTCTATTCAATTTATACATAATGGATTTTTTATCTGATATAGATAATATAATCTCATTTGCAGATGATATTATTATATACCACGCTGATGATAAAGTCCAAAGTATTAATGAAAATCTCCAAAAACAATACAATAAAGTTGAAAGTTACGCAACTAATTGGAATATGAGAATTAACGCACAAAAATGTGAAACAATACTCTTCAGACCACCAGTTGATAAATGCAACCATAACATTAGAAAAAACTGGAAAGAATTTCAAATCAAGTCAAACACGTTCAGTTGTAACATTCCTAATAGGGAAATAGTTAAATACTTAGGTGTCTATTTAGACAAGTTTTTGTATTTTAATCAACACGTTAAGGAAATAATTACAAAAGCAAGAAATGCCTTCTTTATATATAAATCACTGTTTTACTCTAAATATGTGAGTTCAAAAATTAAAATATTAATGTATCAGTCCTTAATAAGACCAATAATAACATATGGTTGTCCAATATGGTTTAACATATCACCATCAAACATGGAAAATATTAGACTTTTTGAAAGGAAATGTTTAAGAACATGTACATCGCTTTACAGATCTCCAGAAAGCAATTATATTAAATATGTATCTAATAAAAAATTGTACAACCAGGCTAACATTATCAGAATAGATAATTTTATAATTACGCTTATTAGAAATAATATATTAAGATATACCCAATGTATTGATAATTATCGTATAATGGCTCCTTATTACATACATGAAGGATATATTATTAGCAGTTTACAGAATGGATTTGTTCCGCCTGAAGCCTTTATTTTCCTTGACAAAAAACATTTAATACAAAATGAACTTGGCATGCCCATCTTTTACCATAATTATAGACGGGCAAATATAAAAGCAGTGGACTGCAACTTATCAAATTTGAATATTAAGTATGATACAAACATATCAAGAAGAGATTTAAATTCCTTTAAAGAATCAAAAACCAAAAAGTTTTGGTGGTTATCGGAATAAAAAATAAATTTTCCGTTTTTAACTCTTGACCCATTTTAACCCTTCTTACAAAAGCAATGTTTTTTTAAACTTTTCATTGCAATAAAAAAAAAAAAATTATTATAATGATATATGCTTCATATGTAATAAGAAATACCAATATTTATTTGTCAAAATCATTTTTACCATATTTATAATACTAGAGTACTCTATCAAGGGGCATTGTATATACCAAAAATATATTTTGTTAACTATTGTTTATTATAGTGTATTATATTTCTGCTAGTAATAATAAAGAAGTTTAATGTAAGTAGAACTTAAAGGTTATTGATTATATCAATATTGATTATAATCAATATTGATTATAATCAATAAACGAAAAAAAAAAAAAAAAAAAAAAATTAATCTACTTAACCTTTAAGTTCTACTTACATTAAACTTCTTTATTATTACTAGCAGATTCCGGCCCTCGAAATTCCAGTGCAAATTCTAGGAAATTTTATTATTTCATTAAACAAAGACCCTAAAGGTAAGCTAGTCAATTATAGCCAATTCACAAATTAAAAAAAAAAAAACAAACTCATTTTTATTACAAACCCATTAACAAATTTATTAAACACACACATAGCGTTGTATAATTTTATGTATGTGTTAGTAGCAACTTAAAATGCAATTTACTCAAAATAAAGGTAGAAATTTAAAAATCTGTAAATCTGCAAAATGGTTAAGAAGAAGTATCTTTCAAATAATATATGTTTGGTCAAAATCGGGATAAAACGGTATAACAAAACATCGGTCACAAAAAATCACCTAGCCTATTAATATTATAGATTTTTTTTACCAGTATTTATTAAAATTACTTATTATTTTATAAAGACAATGATGAATTTTTCATAGAGGAAATAACTTGTATCTGAAAACTCGTGTTATTTTTCTGTTATCGCTGCTAATGCGTAAAAGAGAAAAGAAATCGCCTTAACACTATTGCAATTAATAAAGAGCTATTCGTTATGACACTTTTAGGTTGGTTGAGCCATTAACAGCTTCAGAAATAACGCAAGATTTTTTTTAGCAGTATTTATAAAGACAATGCTTTAATTTAAACTAGCAGAGCCCGGCCTTAGAAATGTGAGCGCAAATTCTAGGAAATTTTTGTTTTTCATAAAATTTTTTTTAAGTCAATATTTTTGCTTGCATTTTTTTCTGAATGTACAACATATCGGGTGTGCTGTGTCAAAATTTCAATTAAATTGGAGCCAAACTAACGCGCTAAACTAATGCCGTTTTCTTTTTTGACAAAAAATGTTGCCCCTTTTTTGCCCGTTTTCGAAAAGTGTATTTTTTTTATATATTCTGAGTCGAGCCCTCATAAGTCACAAAACATTCAAGCCATTGACTTCTTTCAAGTCATAGTGGGAGAAAATTTCCTCCTTGTTCCCCTTTTTTGAATATTTTCACCCTATGACTTCCAAGAGGATAATAATAAATTTTTTTCGCATTTACGAACACAGCACTTTTAATTCAGAATATATCAAAAAATAAATTTTTCCAAAAGAGGGCAAAAAAAGGGCGACATTTTTTGTTAGAAAAGAAAACGGCATAACATATATCGCATATAACTCAATTTTAAAAAATACCATTTCTCACAAATATCATGTTTGAAGCCTGTGAACATCATAACTCAAAATCTACTTTACCGATTTGTCACACATAAATCACCAGGCAATCACGAAGAGGTTTTTGTTTTTGTTTTACTATTTTTTCCCATTTTTTAACAACAAATTCACCGAAATTTTAGAGCAAAAATGCTCAAAGTGCTGTAAAAAAATAAATAAATAAAAACTCTTCGTGATTACCTCGGGAAGCATATCACCTTTTAAATGCATTTAATTTTTTTAGTTCACATGATTCAGTAACGAGTTATGATGTTCACCGCAAAACAACTTTTTTTCGAGGCGCCTCTGATGATTCGCTGTCACATTTTTTATTGAAAATTTTTTTAACGATACTTCAAATATTATACTATAACGTGTATATGAATTAAATAATCCAACATTATTCATATCTGCAAAAAAAATTATAAAAATACGCCTCTTTTTCGCCTTTAAATCGCCTTGCCTCTTAATATTATGTATAAATTTTCTCTTGGCACCGACAGAGTCGCAAAAGCCGGTTTTAAGCTGCATGATTTCAACATCTTGGTAAATTGTAAAGAAACATAATAAACATAATGAAGCAAATGCAAAAACACAACGACCACAAGGACAATAATAATTAGAGCTACCACATACATAAAACAAAATTTAGAACAATAACAAAGACCTAGACAAATTATATTTTTTTAAAGAGTTTTACATTTTCGTTGAAATCTAGAGACATATTAAACCGATTTTGATGATTTTCTACAACAGCCTGTTCAGGATATTAGTGAATCACTCTGAGCAACCCATATGACCTATTTTGGCCGTGCTCGTGATTTACAGAGGCGGACAGATGGCCATTGCTCTATCAACTCGGCTTATTATAACGATCATAAACATATACATTTTATGGCGTCCAGATTTTAGAGATTTTTGTACATATATCAGGGTGACAGCCATTTTTTTTGTGGAATTTGAAGAAGTTCGGGTCAGGTTATTGTGACGTTGAACCTAAAACTAAAAAATATTTTAAATCTCCTTAAATTTGAAATTTGACCTTAAAGAGGGACAGTTTATAGTGTTTCAATTTAACCTAAATTTATAAGCTCGAGAGCTTATATCAAGTACTATATTATATTGATAAAAGATGTTTGAAATATGAAAACACCAAAAAAATTTAGCATAAAATCACATTTTTTCTTCAAATCCGCTGAAATAAAAACACTGCCCTCGCCAAATTTAGAACAGGCTACGTACATTGTTTGGCATTTTTAATTACATATATTTCGGTAAATTTCTTGAACAAAATTGTTGAAAAAGTAAAATTGGTAAATTTAGAACGGCATAACAATAGACGAGAAGCAAAGTACTTCACATAAGATCATTTTTGGATTAGGGGAATGCAAAAATGTTGATTTTGTAAATTATTTAAATTTCTTTAAAAATTTGAAAATTTGCCTCCGGAACCTGATATAGCTTGGCTGTTTTTCAATCGATAATAGATCTGTTTTTATTTTGTTAGAAAGATAATTTGCTCTAAATTATGGCTTATTAATTAATTCAAACGCAATTATTAATATCAACATTTTTGTGGAAAACGATTTTTTTTCATATAATTTTTATACATAAATGCATATTTTAATTTTGAACTCAATGCGCGTCCAGAAAGAACTGTACAATTTGGCTCAATTTTTTTGCACTAAAGTTTTAGATCCAGTATCACAATACTCCGACTAGCACACCTCAAAATTCCACCGATTTTTTTTTTTTCATTCAAACCGCTTTCACCCTGATATACATATATATATATATATTCTGGACTAGGATTGCCACCCGGTTAAAAATTATATGATTAATCGATCAAGTAAAAAAATACGATCGATCAAGTTAAAATATTTGATTTTAGACTGACAAGTAATAATTTTCAAATTCGTTTTAAAGAAGGAAAATTTGTTTTATTTCTGCAAAATTCTTAACATATATAACAGGGGTGGGCACGTAAATGGCTTGTTGGGCCAAATTTGAAATTTCACCTACTAACGGTGGGCTGCACTAGTTTATTTCTGTACAAATATTCATTTTCAAACAAAAAAGCAAAAAAAAAAAAAAACAATTTTTAAACAAACACAAAATTTATTAATTCATTTCATACACTTTACAAATAAATTTTATACTGAAATATTATTAGTATTTATAAAAATAGTTATATTTGAAATTTTTTTGAGATCAAAGAATTTCATTTTAAATAAAATAAAAAAAATGGAATTACATAAAAATAAAATAAAAATATAGGTAACAAAAAAGAAAGAAGAAATTAGAAAGAATTTTTGATTATTTCTTTAAAATCAGGTGTGCAGTTTGTCAAAGTTGTCCGAATGAGTTCCGTAAGACGTAAACGTGAACGTGAACATTATTCATGGTGGAGTATAGACATTCACAACAATACGTTGTGCCAAACATTGAAAATAAACGAGCAGCGCCTTTTTTCAATTGTGGATATTGGGTTTCGTTAACATGTTTCCAAAATCCAACTAGAAAAGTTGATTTGTGATGCATTTTCAATACAATATCATCCTTCATTTCTAACAACTCCTATTTTCCAACATCTGGTTTTGCAAGAATTATATCGGATAATAAAAATTCATCATTTAGGACATCACACAAAAACGGGTTAACAAAAACTGAGAATGTTGCTTGAAATTGTTTGAGATCCTCAAATCTACAATTAAAATTTTCATGAAATTATTTTAAATTATTCATGCATTCTTCCAGCTTATAGTCTTGTATATTATTTACGTTCAATTTTAAAAGAGGAAAAATTTTAAATTTTTTACATTCGAGGTCTTTTATAAACAAAAGAGGTTTAGCTTCGAAGCCTAAGAATGATCATGACAAACCAAGCAATGTTTTGTCTTTGCATTGTAAACTCAGATTAAGCGATTTAAGATGGTTCATTATGTCAGTAAAAAACATTAAATCTGAAATCCAAATTTCATTCTCCAGATCTGGATATATTTTTCATTTTTCTTTTATAAACAACTTTATTGTGGGTAACAGCTCAACAAATCGATCCAAAACATTAGAAAAGGATAGCCATCGCACTATGGACAAAATGGTGACATCGCTTGATAACTCATTGTTTTCCTCAACTTCTTGTAACTCCATAATAATTTTTAAACTGACGATGAGTTTTAACGTTTGTTCTGATAAAATTTACAATTTCTACCGCAACTTTCCAAACGTTTTCACATTTAAAAAATTTTGAAACAAGATGCTCCCGATGAATAATACAGTGAATTGGTAGATAATGTGGGATATCTGGATCTTTATTTAAAAGACCAATCAAACCTTGTTTTTTACCCACCATTGCAGGTGCTCCATCTGTGGCAACACTAATAAGTTTATCTCGTGGCAATTCAAATTTGTTAATTACTTGGAAAAGTGCATTTTTTACATCAATGCCTCGCGTTGTTTCAGAAAGAGCTACAAGGTCTAACATTCCTTCAGTGATATTAAATTCAACAGACCTAATGAAGATCGCCAATTGAGAAAGTTAGCATCTGTGGATTAATCAAGAGCTAAACTAAATGCTGCAGAATTTTTTAGATCGTTTTTTAAACTTGTTTCAATAAAAGTGCTGATATCTCCAATCCGACGCTCGGTTGTGCGCCGTAATAAAGAAAGCTGATCTATCGCTTTATGCAGCTTTTTGTTATCAGGGTCGAGAATGCTCATAACCTTCTTCATAGTGTGTTTTCTTAACTCTGCTTCCCCATAAGGACGTTTATCACGGGCAATATCCCAAGCTATTATGTAACTTGCTTCAAGTTATCTGTCATTTCCATGGCTAAAAGACAAAATAATGTTCTGTTCTTTTTCAATATTTGACTACAATGCCTTCAGTTTAGTCTCTCTAAGATTAGTATTAAGGGGATAATCTTTGGCAAATTGTGAATGAAATTTTTCATGGTGTCTACTTAAATTGTAAGTTATTTATGTACCGTGACTCAAACAATTGACCACATGTTTCATTAAAGAGAGTTAGAGTCACTGTAAAAACAAAACTACTCATCAGAATTTGCTCATTTTAGCTACTTACGTTTTGTTGTTCTGTTAGCAATGCAATAAGCCTACGTTCAATAGGTTCAGTGGTACAGTTATAATTTCGTAACAAAATAAGTAAAAAGAATGCATGTGGTCAATTATTTGTGTTTATTAAAATAATAAGAAAATAAATAAAAATGACTATTAATATTTAGTGTAGCCACCATTGGCTGCAAGAACAGCTGCCAATCGTCTTGGCATACTATCCACCAAGTCTTTACAGCAGCTTGCTGTAATCCTCCCCCATGCTGCGTCGACCTGCGCCCACAAATCTTCAATACTTGTTGGAGTTCCAACCACTCCTCTTTTTAGTTCGCCCCAGAGGTGTTCAATCGGATTGAGATCAGGTGACTGGGGTGGCCATGGCAGTACTTTGAATCCACTGTCTATAAGCCATTTTTGTGTCATTTTGGCGGTGTGTTTTGGATCATTGTCATGTTGAAAGACAATGTCCTGGGTTTGTTTGTTAAATTTTCGCATGTAGCAGGGAGATTTATTTACAAAATGTCAACATAAAAGATGGCATTCATCTTGCCAACTATACGTTGCATTGTTCCAACACCCCCTGTCATCATACAGCCCCATATCATAACACTACCGCCACCAAACTTTAATGTCGGCTTCACATAACGAGCCTCCAAAGTACTACCAGGTTTGCGCCATGTCCACACCCGGCCATCTGATCCCAACCGATTAATTTTGGACTCGTCCGAAAATATCACCTTCTCCCAATCCTCCGCAGTCCAATGGGCATGAGCACGGGCGAACTCCAACCGTAGCTTTTTATGTCGTTGTGTCAGCAACGGTTTTTTGATTTTAACGTGCCCTTTGAGACCAGCCGCACGCAAAGTATTCCTGACGGTTTCCACTGAGATGTTGACTCCGTCATACGCTACCAGATTCCTATGAATTTGGACAGCATTTTCAACTTTTTGCGTGCGGAGATCTCTAAGTATTCGCCGTTCGTGCTGCGTGCTTAAAATTTTTTTGCGCCCGCTGCGGAAAATTTGAGTAGGAGAAGCCATATTTTTTCGAGTTTTGATGACCACACTCTTGCTCACTTCCAGGGCTGCTGCTATTGCACGACAGCTTTTACCTTCCTGTAAAAGCTGGTGAATCTGGCGAACGACCTCTTCACTTAATGCTCGAAACATTTTTGTATTTTAACACTAGTAGAAAATAAATTAATCATGATTAATAATTTTAAAATATTTGTTATGAACTTACCTGATAAAAAATATTCACTTTCAATTTAAAAAGTTCAATCACTGATTTTTACAATAATTTATTTGATGTTATCGCTATAACTTTTTTTACACAAATAATTGACCACATGCATTTTTTTAAATTATTTTGTTACAAAATGATAACGGTAAAATTGATCTCATTGAAGTTAGGCCTATTTCATTGCTAACAAACCAACGAAACGTAGGTAGCAAAAATGAGCAAATTCTGATGAGTAGTTTTGTTTTAAAAGTGACTCAAACTCTCTTTATTGAAACATGTGGTCAGTTGTTTGATTCACTGTATGTGGTATAGTAATTTTGCAAATGATTCACATAGGTATGCCCTTATTTTCAACAAATCCGAATTTGTGCGTCCATTCGGATTGGAATTTTCTGTTTTCATCACCTATCTTACGTTTTTTATTGCTCGTTGATGGCATTTTAATTCCTTAAAAGTAAAAAGCGGGACCGATATATGTTGAGTATTACCAGTTAATTTCAATAAAATGAATATGAGATATAATTAAAAAATCGTCCAATTTGCCAATTTTAGTTTTTAAATTTTTTAAACAAAATTGTAAAGTTCAATTGTTTTTTAAATTTTTGACGTGAAAATTTTACGAGTTAGTTCTTAGTGCTTTTTTAACATCAGTGACACCAAATCCTTAATTGTTGTTAGCATCACAAGTCGAATCTAATTTTGAAATTTTGTCAAGTATTGAAAATGGATGACAAATAATCTGATGAAATGGCAAAATTATGAATCCATGATTGAATTTTGGAATGAAGTGAAATCACATAAGGATGCCACTTATTTAAAGCCATTTGAAGCTGCAGCTAATCTCGATATTAAACTTTTGTCGCTTTCTTATTTAAACGCTAAAGTTGAGAGGGGTTTTAGCGACATGAACCGTTTCTAATCCAAAATAAGAAATCCAATGCCATTACATTCAGTTAATGCTTTACTTCACATTAAAAATGAATTGAAAGAAGAAAATTTCTGTTCAGAATGATAAAAAATTTCTAGTTTTAATGAAACATTTAATTATCGGGACTGCTCTTATCCCCAAGCATTCAGGACAACAGGGCTTTTACTGAAAAAAGCAAAAATAAAAAATGGAAAATATAGTGTTTTTTTTCACATTATGTGATTTTTGTCGGTTTAGTGCTTTTTGGTATTTTAAAGGTGACAACCTTGAAAATAATGAACTATAAAAAACGAGAGAAAAAAATTATTGTGCTCTGTCGTTTGCATTTCAAATCTGGAGTGTGTTTTGCAAACATACAATTTTTAAAATGCTTTTTTTTTTGTACATGCTACATTTTTTCTAATAGAAAAAATGAAGCATGCTAACAGACGTTACATTCAAATAATTTGTATTATTTTTGTGGCCCTATTGAAAACTTATACTCGTATTAATGCTATTTTTGAACAATACTTTGAAATTTTGGTATTAATGTTTTGATTTTTTTTTTTTTTTTTGAATTAAATCTAAACTAAATTTTGTAATTTTTTTAAAATTTATATGGGGCGGCATAAAATTCGTTCGTGGGCCGCATGCGGCCCCTGGGGCCGCTTTTGCCCATGCCTGATATATAATATCAAAAACTAAAAGATTATTACACTTAATAATTAATTTTGACTTATTGTAAAAGAGATGGCTTGTTATATACATATAGAATATATATGGAGACTGTTTTATCTTAATCAAACATTACACTGTGCAACATTTTCGGTGTAAATATCTAGGGGGTGAGATATTCCAAATCAATTCAGAGAAAAATTTGCTGGCTATTTCCCCGGCCATAAAATTCGAGAATTGGGATCTGATCCTTCTGGAACTACTTAGTTTAAGATAAACATTAAAGATAAACATGCAATTCTTCCACTCCGAAGTGCAAAATATAGTCTTGACAGCTGCATTAAATATTTACAGATTAAAAATTTCTAACAAAGAAGTGGGAACATCCCAAGGAGCTTAAGTCCTTCATATCAGAATACTGTCATGTCTTTTAGATTACTTTTTCTTATGAACATTATCAAAAATACATTGTAATATATTCTTACAATGATATAGTATGATTCCAAACTCTTTAGGTAATACAAAATAGGACAACTTTCTTAAAATACTAGTTCCATAACAAAAAAAAAAATTGGCTTAACCTGAAAATATTTTCATATTTGCGACCTGCAGTGTGATTATAAGATTTAATGGATACAGACGGACAGACGGACGGACGGACGGACGAACATCAGTAAATAGACTCAGAAAGTGGTTCGGACTCGATCGGTATAATAAAAGAAGGGTCTAGGTCAAATATTTTTGATAGTTACAAACATCAGCATACCCTAACCACACAGCGGTATAGGGCATAAAAAATAAGCTTACGTTTTCTCTTCTCCTTTAAAATTTTGTATATGTACCTTACAGCACGTGTGACTTCATATGATGATATATTACTCGCAGCCCTGTTTTAGTGAGGATGTATTTCATCTTTTTTCTTATTTTGATTTTGAGACAAATACGTTTTTAACCGATTTGGCACTTTTGTGTTCGACGGGGATAATAGGGGTATAAATATTATTATTTCCATGAGCCATAGAAATACATACCCAATCGAAACGAAAATATTTCAATTTCGAGAATTTATGGGCACCAAACAGCACTAAATAAAAACATGTAGAAATGCTAAGCTTGTACAAAATTTGACAGAAAACAAACGGCACTATATCTAGATTTTTTTTATTATTTTTTTATTTTTATTAATTTTAATTTCTCCTTAAAGCCTCCTTAAAGGCTATAAGCATAGTTGAGTAAACCAATGCCGAGTATTCGACACAATACAAAATTTGTTATCACAGTCATATTTTACAAAGTTATTTAAAATTCTAATAAACCCTAATTTCCTAACACAGAATTCCTTAGAAATTGGATGATATAGAACTACTGAATTTGTATGTAGCTCAACAGCTCCACATTAACCTGCCATACAAATTCAATCAAATCCTTTTCTACTCACTTTCCAAGCCATTCCTTTACCCTGCTTTTGTCACATTATCTGTAAATTTAAATATTTCATCAATAAAATTCACATTTTTCTCCAAATAGTGCATTGAAGCTAAATGCATTTAAGTGTTATTAAAACTTTTCTTTTGACAAGTAGTGCTGCAATTGTATGCAAAATGAGCAATAAACATTTAGAAAGAAATAAAAAGAAATAAAATTCCAAGTTAAAAAAAAATTTTAAAAGTAAAATTTAAATAAAACTCAGTTTATAAAAAAAAAAAAAACTTATAAAATTGCTTAAACACTATTATTTAAATAACCATAGATATAGATTTTTCTATTGAGAGCTGTTCTATGTGCTTTTGGTATTAAAAAGAAGTATTAGTGTCGCTGACAAACTGTTTTTCTTTTTCAACATTATTTTATTGTTATTGTATGTATTTTCTTTGATTTTATTTAAATCTCTATTCAATGGGTGTCACTTGATTTTTGTGGTTTCTTTTATTGATTATGTCACTTCGTATAGTTGAGGTGCTTGAGCAGACATAATGTGTAAATAAAAAATTATAAATTCCGAATTTGAAATTAATATAGTCTTTGGCGAGGAGTGTCAATTGAATAAAAGAAAATATGGTTTGGATGTAAAGATGAACACCGCTAATTGTTACCAAATAGAAAGCGTGCGAATGAAATCTAAATTCTAAATAAATAGTCTCAATTTGAGTTCCAACAGACAATATTTTTGGTGAAAATCTGATACACCGCATTTTAAGGTATTGAAATTTATATTTTAGTGTGATTCAGATCTTTTTGAAAAAAAAAAATGATAAAAGCTTTAAAGCTCTTGGCGATTCTATAAAATTTTTCTTCAATTCTTTAAAAAATATTTTAAACGTTGTGTTACATTTCATTTTATTAAATCTTGTCATGTGATACAAATCATGGATATTATATAGTTGTTTTTTATAACTGAGTTTCTTCATATTTTTAATACATTTTTTTTTTTTTTAATTTTGGCAATTACTTTTTGAGTATTCTTAACATGACAAAGGCAGCAGTACATTTTTGGGAAACCAAATTAAAAATTGGACAAAAAAGAAAATAAAGTAAATCTCTAGCAAATATCTTTTTATCTGCCTCAAATCAGTTGTACATTTTTTATACAAACTATTTCCAAGTCTATTCATCCATGAAACCCTGTTATTACATTGTCAATTTTTAAACTAAAATACATTTTCCATGCCTTACAACCCTCCTCATCTTCGGTATCGATTTTATGCTAAATATATAAAAAGGAAAATCAAAAAAAAAATTATTTTAGCATAATTTTTACACTGCATATGACAGTTTGTGCAAGAGTTTTGAACAGAAATGAAAATTTAAATTTGCTCTATATACATACATACATACTCGTATAGGAACACTTGATAATGTATGTATTAGTTACTAAGCAAATATCAGAAGCTATTGTTATACCATATAAGCTCTAAGATAAGATATTCAAATATATACAACAGTGGTTGGCAAACCAACGTAGGTAACAGGTACATAAATATATTCCAATGCGAATTTAAAGTATCCGGTATTGAGAATTCATGTAGAATAATGGCCTGGCTTAATAGTCGTAAAAAGTTTACCGAAAAAAAATGAAAGGTGAAATTCGTATTACATAAGAAAAAAATGTAGAAAGTATAAGTTTAATTTTTTTGGGTAAAACAAGTAAGAGTTTTAACTTCGGCTGTAGGGAGGCTTTAATACCATCCTCCTGTGGCACACTGGCACCACTTGAGTTTTTCGTTGCAAAATTCGGAACTTTTGCAGCGATTGAGGTAATCGAATAAATTTGAAGGCTTATAATAGATAATTGTCCAATCTATGAAATAAAAATTTGAACAATGTGCTTCGCCTTCTAAATGTTTACTTAAGGTGTGTTTACACTATGTGTATTTTCCATATGTAAATTCAGTTTAGCGATCCATACGTAATTCCGCGTGTGTGTCAAAATTGGCGTTTTACATACTATTCATAATTTTTGCGTTCAAACGTACATATGTATTTCCGTATGACATAATCTCTAAATGTAAACAACAGCTGATTTAATTTGTGAATTTACAAAAATTTATTGTTAAAAATAAAGTTGTATATTTCATATATTTTTTAATTATTAAGTAATATTAAACAATTATTTTTCTTTCAATATTTATCCTTATAATTTACTCGGTTTTTCTTTCACCACAAGCAGTGTTGTATTTTCATATGGTTGTCATGCCAAAAGAGAACTTACTCTAATTGATAAATTTACATATGTCTTCCCAAATGTACATAAACAATGTTTGGAAGGGTTCGCACGTGCTAAAAAAAATAAGAAAAACACAAGCAAAACACATAGTGTGAACGCAGTTTTATGGATTTTCAAAGATGAAGTTTGTTGACGGCATGAAAAAAATCATGTTTCTGTTAACTAAAAAACATGATTTTTAAAAATTTTGTATTTTTAATGTTTCTTTTTCAAGGTTTTTATGCTTTAAGATAATTATCCATAAATAAATATTTTTGATGCGTAAATATCTGTAAGCGCAGGGGATAAATTTCTATTTCACAATACAATCACAAGAACAGCGTAACATATGTGAGACGTAAGACAAAATTGGTGTAACTTATGACTGTATTAGTGAAAAAATTATAATATGTAATAACATGTATGAAAATTAAAAATGAAAAATAAAAAATGAAAATGAGAAATAAAAAATGGAATATGAGAAATAAAAAATGAAAAATAAAAAATGAAAAAGTAAAAATGAAGGATGGCAAATGAAAAGTAAAAAATGAAAAATTAAAAATGATAAATGATAAATGAAAAATGAAAAATATAAAACTAAAAATGATAAATAAAAACTGAAAAATAAAAAACAAAAAATGAAAAATAAAAAATCAAAAAATTTTTTTTGTTAGTTTATTTAAATTGCAATCTATCTACATACATACGATAATAAGCAAGTTTGATGAAAATCTAATAATAACATTTGTAGATGTACTCCAGAAAGTACAACTATAAGTTCAAAAAATCTTCTGTTTAACAGATATAAACAAACATATTTACAGTATTTATAACGAGAAAACTTAAAAGTAATAAATTTATATTTACTAATAAATTTAAAATGTTTACATTTGTACGATAAATTTAACTTATATTTAACTAACAAGATTTAAATATTCTTACAGTATTTACATATAAACAATATACTAAGATAAAACAAACAAAATATTGATTGTTAACAAATATTTAATTTCGAAAAGGAAGGTCTAAGATGTGGTATCTTTCCAGTCTATGCAATCCAGTAATGCAATAGCTAGAGGATTAACATGGTTACTAAGTCTAGTCAAATATTTCACACTTAAAGTTTTTATTACTTCCTTAACAGTCTGAATTTTAAGGTCGTTATGTATTGCTTCGTTTGTAATAAACCATGGAGCTTGAACAATAAGTCTTAGGGTTTTGGATTGATATCGTTGAAGTATCTCAATGCTTGAGTTGCTTGCGGTTCCCCAGAGCTGTACGCCGTAGGTCCATACAGGTTCCAAAATTGCTTTATAAAGTCTTAATTTATTTTCTATATTCAGTTGTGATTTTGGACCTTTTGGCTTTTATGTGTTGCTTCCATGTTAGACGACGATCCATATGGATTCCAAGGTACTTTATACAATCCTTATTAGGGATTTGCATATTATTTATTGTAAGGCTAGTAAAATCTCCTCTCCTTAGAGCAAAAGATACTTGTACAGATTTTTCTGCGTTTACTTTAATTTTCCATTTTCTTAGCCAGGATTCTAACAAATTTAACTCATTTTGTACACAAGTGGAAGCCATGGAACAGGATTCATCTGTAGCTAATATTGCAGTGTCATCTGCATATGTTGAAACGCTTACTTGGTCCAGAACTGGCATGTCTGCTGTAAAGATCGTGTATAACACCGGGCTAAGAACGCTGCCTTGAGGGACGCCTGCTCTTATATCTAGAATATTAGATTTCTCATCTTGAATTTTTACGTAAAACATTCTATTCTCTAAATAAGATTTGATGATGGAATAAAAGGTAGCTGTAAGAAGTTTTTTTTATTTTTGATAACAGACCAGTGTGCCACACGCTGTCAAATACCTGTTGTATATCTAAGAAAACTGCAGAGCAGTATTTTTTTTTCTTCGAAAGATTTTCGTATAACGTTTATTACACGGTGGCATTGTTCTGGTGTAAACGTGGTTTTGTCTGAACAAAAATCAAAAATCAAAAATGAAAAATAAAAACTGAAAAATCAAAATAAAACATGTTTACACATGTCCCCTGTGATCGGACTCACATGAATTTCTTTTAAACTATTATCGTTTATATTATATTTCCCGGTATTCGAACAACGAGTAACTAAAATCTGTAAAATTATTTTATATATTGGTATCAAAAAGCCCTTTTTACGATCGCGAAAACGCAATAATTCATATTTTTTATTGGACTACCCTAATGCTCATACTGTTTACGTATGAACAGTTTTCACTATTTTTTTTTTTTTTATATGTATGTTTTTCGGAGTATCTTTACATTTTTATGCGTCATTCCTCGCCTGGAGGCTATAAAGGCAACACCAAACTGCTGCAGATTACGAAAGGCACTTTAAGTCGAAGTAGTATGACCTACTCGATCTATTGAAGACAGGATAACGCTAGATTGAATTCTCCTTTTATAAGAATCTCTCTTTTCTCATAGCTTATGGGGTTTCCAGAATTTATTTCAATGAGTTATAAACGCATTAACAAGCTAATATATACCTTGTTCAGAGTGGTGTGGAGGGTGTAAATAGGATCATATATTAAAATATTATAGATTATTTTTTAATATATTAGCCTTCCCACTCATAATGCCAATCTTAAACTAACATAACAACTTGCTTTTAAAACTACAAATATTTTATATAATAAATTTGGTTAAATTACCACTTCATCACGTATTCCCAAACATACAATTATAGTTAATAATTATTATAATTTCTATAAATTTGTCAAATCTTCTGGGAGGAGTTCAAATGTTATCTTAGCTCAGTCATAAATGTAACTCATTTATGTGTAAGAATATATAAAGTATATTAAAATGCCAATTACATATTTATTGATTATCTGGATAATAAACAAAAACAACAACAGCAATGACATCTAGCTACTCCTTTGTATCACTTCAATGCCGTATTATGACAACGCCTGCCCTTTTTCTATCAACATGACTTGTAAATGAATAATAATTTATGTTATTTATGCACATTTTGTTTAATATGATATTGTATGATTTTTTTTACAACTCCTTTAGATACAAACTACAATATTGTCTCTAGTATATAATTATTTCTAGAATAATTGTTGTTTAATTATTACGAAACAATATGCAGACACACAGATATACTTGCGTATATACTTGGTAGTAGAAACACACAAATTTACATATTTCCCTAGGTTCTTATAGATATTTTTTTTTAATATTATAATAATTATGTACGTGCAAGGCATAAAACTAATTTATGATTAATTTGAAATTCATATTTTATGCTAGATAAATAAGTTGTAAATTACATTAAGATATTGGCATTGGACAAATGTCCTGGCATTTTGAAAAGCTCTGAACGATGGGGCGAAGCATTCAAAAATTCAAATTTTATATTATTAATGGTGTGCGGTAGAGAAAAAATCATATAAATCTTTATTACTTTGTATTCTTAATCAGACCGGTTTCTGGCATTGAGCCATCATCAGTGATTGTGTTAAATATTGTCATAATAATTATATAACAATTGATTATTTTGTCTATATTTGAAATTTTTCTACTTAAAGTGGCCATGAGGTTTGAATCTGTGTCTGTCTCACATGCACTCGTACTTGCACTTTTTGGTCATCCATTCTAACACACTGAACTAAAATTGGTCCTATAAGCAGTGTGGTTAAGAATAAATTTTGCACCATACAACTTTTACTTTGTATTAATCTCAGAGCATACAACACTAACAAACATATTATTGTTTATACATATATCTGTGGTCATAAGCGATAACCGCCTAAGTCGACTTCAGAACGATTTGTGTTATGTATGTTGTGTATCATTTTCTACTAATAACGCTTTATACTTACGTGAAATCCCCACTTCTGTGGCAGTGTTTTTTAAAAAGTTATAAATAAAAATATACTAACCTAAGTCTAATGAAGCCCCATTACATTTATATAAAAAGTGAGTTTTCTGGAAAGCAAGATTTGCGACTTAGGCGGTTAATGCTTGTGACCACAGATGTACTTCTATTCTCAGATTTGGAAGAGATTTCTGAAATAAACGGATGGACAGACGGACGGACGGGCATCGCTAAGGCGACGCATAAAGTGACTCTGAGTGGAACGGTATAATAAACGATGGATCTAGGTCAAATACTTTTGGTAGTTACAAACATCAGCAAAAAGTCATTATACACTGACTACATAGTGGAATAGGATATCAAAATAATTAATACATTTAGGGTATTAAAATCGATCTACATAGAGACAAAAATGTACCCAGTAAAGTACAAAAACTCATCTTTGCTTGTTAAAATTATTATTTTTGCAGAATTTTAAATTTTGAACATATAAATGAACATTTATAAAATCTAAACATTTGCAGCCGAAATAATATCAAAACAATTAGAGGAAGATAGCGCAGTGTCCATAGCATCGATAAAAACCAAGTGGTCGATTAATTCTAAAGTCAAATATTTCAAAAGCTATCTAAATATTTGTATATATATTATACTAGCTCACCCGACAAACGCTATTCCGCCTTAGAGGCAATAAGTACAAAGTGAAATAAATAAATACTTTGAATGTCGGATTAAATCTACGTTCCTCGATAATGTCTGCCCCAAATGAGGTCATTTGGAAACAACCGTTGTATATTTTAGTTTTTCAAGAAAGTTACGTGATTCGGGTATTTCGCCACAAAGCTAGAAATATAATGGCTCAGGTAGCGGAGACAATAAAACAATTTTACTTTCCCATTAAGGCAGCACAATCCGGGCGTTTACCCGGAAAACTTCAGTGTGCCACAATACTCGCAAACAACGTGCATTGGCCCTATGCAAACGCTAGGATGCAAGCAGTAATCAGTGCTGCAATCGTATCGAAACGCTGCTCGATTTAATTCAGCACTTGATAAATCTCTTCTTGTGCGTCGAAAATTATCTACTTGTTGATCTCTGTTGTTCGCTCAACGATTTCGCATTGCCAACAGCACGGGCAGCACGGGCTGCCTCACTTTGCTCTTGTGATTTATAAGCACGAAGTCGAGCCATAGTAACGCTGCGCTCTTCACCGGCAATTTCTTGTTCTTTTTCAGTGCCTTCATTCGCAATGTTTTGTATCCTTCTTGCATTACGGCTTTCTTGGGAAAGATTCGATCGTCTTGTTCGCGGCATTGATATATCATTGCGTTTTGTTATTCCACGTCAGATGCGAAAATCTTAAAACGTAAAAATAGACATTGTTGCTACATAAACTAAACTTAAAATTGAAATTACTTAAAATTATCAATTTTCACACGAACACTATTTCCTACATTTCGTTAACTTATTTCCAACACCACGGCTTAATTTTGAAAGGAAATTTTTAAAAAGTAAAAATAAACATTGTTGCCACATAACCTAATGACGTTTTGTGACACGAGCTGGTTCTAAGCTGCCTCCCCACCAATTTTCAGACAAATCGGTTCAGCCGTTCTTGAGTTATACGTAGTGTAGCTAACACCACTTTCTTTTATATATCTATAATATTTGTAGGCTAGGCGATTTCTTGTGACCGTTTTATCCCAATTTTGGCCAAACGTGTATTATCTGAAAGGTATTTCTTTTTAGCTGTTCACCAGATTTACAAATTTTTAAATTTTTTCCTTTGTTTTGAGTAAATTGCATTTAAAGTTGCTACTAGCATACATACATAAAATTATACATATGCTATGTGTGTTTTACTAAATTTGTTAATGTATTTGTTAATGAGTTTGGTATCTTAATTCACAATAATAATAAACCCAAAAACATGTTGGTTTGTGAACTGGCTAAGTTGAAAAATAAAGCTGCCTTGAAATTGCACTCGAATTTCGAGCGCTGGAATCTGCTAGAATAGATTAATAGACAAGATGATTTCTTGTGATCTCTCCTTCACTGTTAGTTATTAACAGATCTTGACAAAATATACACCATTTGAAAAGTATATCTTTGCAGATATCTACAATATTTAAAGATGTGCACCATCTGGTAAATTTTTTTGGAGTAAAATTTGTTTAAATTTGCTACTAACATATACACAAAACACATGTTTCAGCTTAAAATGAAAAACTATATAATGCTGTGTGTGCATTTATTAAATTTGTGTAGCATTGTGAATTGGCTAAGATTGATGAACATACCTTTAGACTCTTATACAATTATTTATTAATAAACCCAGTTATATATATTCTGTCTGTTCAACAAATATTTATAAATAGTTCTGTGATATTAGCCAATAAGTTCAAACCTGTGATTATATTCTATTTTTAGTTTTTTATTTTGTTGATTATTTTTATTAATTTATTTAAAGTTATGGAATTTGTGTCGTGATGTCCAGTTTTTTTTTTAAATTCACTAATGACCATAAATATGTAAATTGAATTAATCAAATTAATAAAATAATTGTTAACTCCTGATGAAGTTGAAAACAATCCGACGAAGCGTAGAGTTCGTGATAAAATAATTTTGTTTTAATTTATTTTATTTTCATACCAAATGCTGACCAATAAGTAGCCAAAAATATAAAAAAAATAAACCGGTTATAAACAATTCAATAAGAAATTTAATGAATTTTATCCGAAAATTCACGATTTAATGAGTTTTGTTAAATATTCATAATTTTTTTTTTTACATATAGAAAAAAAATTTTCTTGAATTTGCACTCAAATTTCGAAGACTGGGCTCAGCTAGTCAATTTAATTGTTATTTATATTAACATTACATATCTTTTTTTTGAAAATTAAAATTATGTTTAATGACAATTTTTTAAATAAACGAGTAACAAAACTATAGTCCATCTGAACCGACTCTGCGATACCCTTTATCATGCCTTTGGAGAAGGGGTCTTAAGGCCAACTAATTGATTACAGAGAATAAACATAAACCAGATCTGAGTGGAAGTTTTATAAATATTTTTGGCCTGAAAATTTTAAAAAACTCATAGCGGATGCTATATTTATATGGGGACTAAAGCGAAAAATGGACCGATCCTGACCATATTTGGTCATATAAATATATACCAAACAAATTTGTGCAATATTTTTGTTTTTATTAGGCTTAATAGCTATGACTAAGAATTGTACTATGGATTTATTCAACCGATGATGAATTTAAATATCAAACTTCTCAGTATGTCAATAAATCATTTTCACTAAATATGAGCAGCCCGGTTGGCCTACGAAGACGTGATCGTGCTTTCCACAGAAGGACAGACGGATATTGTTGTATCAACTACACTTGTTATAAGGATCAAGTATATATATATATATATATATATATTATGGGGTCCAGATTTGCTTGCCTAATTATTACAAACGAAGTGACAAACTAATATATACTGTCTGCACACTGGTGTGGAGGGTATATTTACAGATATTATACACACACACACCTATGCATTTATATAAAGGGTATCCCGAAAACCACGAAAAATCTGAATTTGATACTAAGTGTGCACTAAAGTTTTGTTAAATAAAATAAAAAGACAGTTTAATAACTGGCTGTTTATGCTTGGTAAAAATGTATCATTACGCGATAGATCGCTGAAAGTCTAGGAACATCAATTTGACATCGATATCTCGATATCGCGGCAATGATAATAGAGTTATTTTAGCTCAAATTGCATGCTATTGAAGTATTTGACATGTGATCTCAGCAAGATGGTGACACATGCCATAAAGCGCATAAAACGACTGATCTTTCGTTTCGGTGGTCACATTGTGTGGTGATCAGCATTGGATTTTTTCTTATGAGATCTTTACCAACAAGCCTACAACCACCCATGCATTGATGGTAGAAAGTTAAGCTGCGTCAACCAAGCTCAGCCAGCAAAGCCGTACAGGTCATTTGCTCAAAGTATTATTCCGTACATAACCCTTTCGCGTGCCCTTAATGAATCAATAAAAAAATAAAAATGTTAAGAAGTAAAATGTGCATCTGTTTAACTCAAATCTTGCATCAGTTTTGCAACACCCTTTTTATACCCTATACCACTATGTGGTTTGGGTATAATGACTTTGTGCTGCTGTTTGTAACAACCAAAAATATTTGACCTAGACCCATCTTTAATTATACCGATCGAATCAGAATCACTTTCTGCGTTGATTTAACAATGTCCGTCCGTCCGTCCGTCCGTCTGTGTGTCCATGTAAAGTTTGTAATCAAACTGCAGGTAGCAAATATGAATATATTTTGATGAAATTTGGAATATAAGCTTTTATCGGCCATGGGATGAACGCTATTGAAATTGGTGAGAATCGGTCCATGTTCAGACTTAGCCCCCATACAAATTACCCATATGAAATCGACATAAATTGCCATAGGATCCAAATTGTCATATAGATCTTACTCAAATTGGGTTTGTATGCGTTCATTACATCCACTAATGAGTAGTCCAAAAATGATCCCTTTGACCCCATATAGAGCTGCTTCCCGATCCTCACTTAAATCTATTAAAAAGCAAAAATATTGCCCTGATTCTTCTCAAATTTTGTTTGTACATATTTTTGCAAAATACAAGAGACTTTACCAAACATGATCAGGATCGGTCCATTTTTGGACCTAGTCCCTTTATAGATATAGCATCCGATATGAACTTTTTCATATCTGCAGCCAAAAAAATTAAAAAAAATCCCACTCAAATTTGGTTTTTGCTTGGGCCTAAGAGATAGGGTTTCTAAACGCATGGTATAGGGTATCGTATAGTCGGTCTAGACCGACTATAATTTTCTTACTTGTTATATCTAAAAATGATTAATTACACGTATTTAGGTTCAATACTCGTGATAACTTTTTTAATCATCGTGAGTGCCATGAAGGCTTAATCCTTTCACTACCATACTATAAGGAGTAATTTTTGACAACATTAAGCAATTTCTCGTATAGATGTGATATTAAAAAGCTCAAAAAAATTGTTTAAAGAAATTTAGTATCCTTCTGAAATAAGATATGTCCTGGGATGTTATGTCCCACTGGGTTTTTTAAATCTAATAAATTGGGACTAAATATCCCATCGGTAGTTTTTCTATGAGAATAAAAAAATACAGGTTTTGTTAAATTTTTTATTAAATTTTTATTTTACAATAATTTTTATTTTTCAAGGCTTCGGGACAGTCAACAACAGCTCTAGAACAAGTTGGCAAGTTCGTCCTATTTTGAATACATGTTCCTATGCAAGCAAATGGTAAAGTTTTCATCAGTTTATATGATGTGAAGAAACGATCAAACACCAAAACTGTTTATAAAATCCTTTGTGTATCCAGTTTTGGAATCGCACTATTACCAAATTTTAATACCCCGTTTAATCGGCTTTAGAGGAAGATACAGCTTTAGAGATAACCTGCCTTTAAATTTGGCCATAGATTCGTCAATGCTCTGATGCAAGCTATCGCTGTGAGATTTTATAAAAGTATATTTCAAGCAATTGGTAACTTCTTCCATATAATAAAAGCTCAGAGGCTGCTACCGGATTTTCAGGAAAATTAAAATACAATTTCAACATTAAATTTTGATAACGATTTCGCACAATAGCCTTCTTTATACATTCATTTCCTATTGGCTCATTTTGGGACCAGTAATCATAAATCTCGGGAAGTTTGTTATAGCCCATTATAACAAAAATAAATAACAAAATTTTAATTTCTGATGCATGAGTTTGTGGTATTTTTCGACCCTCTGGATTCTGGAAACAAACATTGAAAAATTAGCAGTTCAGCTGAATTTCTTGAAATTGGTGCTACTATAACGGACTCAATATCTTCACTGATAGAAAATCGAGGACAAAATTAGTCTGATGGTCGTCCCCATACTATTTGAAAATTGGAATTTACGTCGGACACTTTTAGAACTTACATCATTGTTTAAAAGTTAATCAAGCTCGTCCAGAGATTCATCAATTTGTTCGTCGGAAGCAGGATTATATTCTGAATCAGAAGCTCTAAAGTCCCCGGATCAGAGTCACTGGAATTTATTTTCGTGGAGATTTCGTCTTCCTTCAATCTACCACTAGATTTGTTTTTATTCATTCTGCAAACATACAAATTAACTTATTTGAAAATTTTTTAAATTTAGCTTAGGACGCATGATCCCAATGGTGGTGAAAGGGTTAAGGTACAGTTTGTTTAGATCTTCAAATATTATGATTACTATGAAGGAATAGCTTTTTTGAGCTCATAAATCATTAAAATGCTTACTCGAGCTAAAGATAGACAGAAGCGAACGAAATGGTGTTGCACCTACCGTTAAACGGAAAGTAGAATATATAGATTGCCCTGATAGTGAGTGTTTGAAAACTTCGTAATATAAACAGTGGAGTAAGATATGGGAGGGATCTGATTAATTCGGATGATCCTTACCTTACAAGGTACATACATTAATTCATTTTATTATGTAAAGCCCAAATATTATGAATTATTTGTGCAAATAACGTTTTTAAATCGAGGCGAAAACTATCTATTTACGAATGAAGGCTACGTGAAAATAACATTCGATGGGATATTAGGTGTATACGGATACGTATTTTCAGTAATTGGATGTTTTGTACAAATAAGATTGCAATATATAATTTTTTATATTAACTGATTAAAATTTAGTTCAAATTATTAAAACACAAAAAAAAAAAATTGAAAAGCTTAATTTAAAAATAAATAAATAAAATATAAATAAAATATGTAAATTAAAATTTTAAAATTTGGTTTTCATCAAGAATTGGAATATCGAATGCTGCATGACCTCTCTGATTCCTCAGATGCTGGATTAATACATCTCATATATTATATATGATGAATTGGATTGCAGTCGGTTACAATTAAATTAAAATTTTTAAGTTTAAAACACTTTTTTTAAATTGTGGTTTTTTTTACCCTATACCACTATGTGGTTTGGGTATAATGACTTTGTGCTGCTGTTTATAACAACCAAAAGTATTTGACCTACACCCATCTTTAATTATACCGATCGAATCAGAATCACTATCTGATTCTATTTAACGATGTCCGTCCGTCCGTCTGTGTGTCCAGGTAAAGTTTGTAATCAAACTTCAGGTCGCAAATATGAATATATTTTGATGAAGTTTGGTACCTAATCTTTTATCGGCCATGGGATGAACACTATTGAAATTGGTGAGAATCAGTCCATGTTCACACCTAGCCCCCATACAAATGAGACCTATGAAATCAACATATATTGCCATAAGATCCAAATTATCATACAAACCTTAGTCAAATTGGGTTTGTATGTATATATTACATCCATTAATCAGTAGTCCAAAAATGATGCCTATTGGACAACCCTTAGTCATAGGCCCCATATAGAGCTGCTTCCCGATATTCACTTAAATCTATCAAGAAACAAAAATATTGCACTGATTCTTCTCAAATTTTGTTTGTATATATTTTTGCAAAATACAAGAGACTTTACCAAACATGGTCAGGATCGGTCCATTTTTGGGCCTAGTCCCCATATAGATATAGCACCCGATATGAAGTGTTTTCATATCTGCAGCCGAAAAAAATAAAAAAATCCCACTCAAATTTGGTTTATGCTTATTTTCTATATCCAGTTAGTTGGGCCTGAGAGATAGGGTCTCTAAACGTATGGTATAGGGTATCGTATAGTCGGTCCAGACCGACTATAATTTTCTTACTTGTTTATAAATAGAGTCGATTTTCAGTAGCACAGAAAATGTATATTTTTCATCTAGCATTAGAGCCGAATTAAAATTTGAGCATTTGCTATGCTGCTCCACCCTAATGTACAGAAACAGCTGATAGATATATGATTAGATAAAGTGGGTTTTGTTAATTGTGTATTAAATATTAAGGGACGAGAAGAAGACTTGATGCAATTTCTAGTTCTATTAGGCTATTAGGCTTAACAAAAAGAATACTCATTACTTCTGGCGACACATTTATTCTCTAACTCTCATATTATTGCAATTATTTAACGGATAACTTGTGAATCGGATTTTACCAATTGATTTTTATTAAAGAAAATGACTTTAAACGTCATGTAAATTTTCAGCAAAAAAAAAAAAAACATTAAAATCATATGTACCAAGTATACCGGTATAAAGTGAGCTCTTTTTTGTGAAAATAAAACGCTAATTTTGGATGGAAAATGAAAAACCGTTTTATTTGAGGTATTGGCCATTTGTGGATACCACGCCAATAGAAATGTTCGTCTTTTGAAGCAAACTAATCAGATACCTAATTTTCGACTTCTTCGTAGGAATTGAAGTGCTGCTCAGCCAATGCATGACCCATCGATGAAAACAAATAGTATTCGGAAGAAGCAAAATTTGGTGAATATGGCGGGTGAGGTAACAGCTCCAAGCAAAGTGCTTTGATTGTATCCTGAACCGGTTTTGTTTTGTGAGCAGGTGCATTCTCATGGAGCAAAATTACCTTGTCGTGCCTTCTGGATTATTCTGGTCGTTTTTCGATCAATGCATGGTTCAAGTTGATAATTTTTTGGCAATAGCGAACATTATTAACGGCTATACCAGGTTTTAGGAGCTCGTGGTACACCACAACTTTCTGGTTCCATCAGAAACCCAGCACGAATCAATCTGATTTTCTAGTCGATGTTGATGGTTGTCCCGCATTAACCCATAATTTTTTCCATTCAGGATTTGTAAAATAAATCCATTTTTTATCGCCAGTAACTCGATGCAAAACTGATTTTCTTTCTTGTCTTCGAAGCAAAGATTCACTAGTTTTTGTTTCAGTTTTCCATCTGCCTTTCATTTTATTCATGTGGCATTCATTTTCACACCTTCGGATCTTTCCCATAGCTTTTAAATTATCAGAAATTGTTTCTTGTGCAATATTTAACAGTTCTGCCATTTGCTTTTGACTCATCTTCCATCAAAATTGCAATTGCAATTCCGCGTCTTAAAACTTTTTTCGTGGTCTTTCACGTTCTTCATTTCTCACATCAAAATCATTATATCTGAACCGTTGGAACCATCTTTGGCATGTTGCTTCTGATAGAATATGCCCACCGTATGCCTCGAGAAGCATTCGATGTGACTCTGCGACACTTTTCTTCAAATGAAAAAATTAACGCTTTCCGCATATCTTCATTTTTTGGTTCAAAATTCGACATTTTTAACACGATGAAAAAAAATTTTTCAATGACTTGCTGTATACTGAATATGTTTGACAGATGTCCTAGCAAGCAAAAAAAATGAATGCCTGTTTCCATATCACAAGCAAGTTCTCATGCAGACGACCGCTACACAGACTAGTACGTAAGCGAATGAGTTTTTATATTACAATTGTCTGACTTACGTTTTGTTACGTTGCTTTTTTGTAGTATCAAATTACATTATTGCCATAGTTGATAAGTTGGTATTATGTTTACTTTTTTCATGATAAAATACCATTTTTTCATTATTAAATGGTAACCGTAGTACGAATAAAGGAGAATAAAAAGCAGTTGTTGTTTATTTACAAAACAAAATTGATTTCAAAAATTGTTTGTGACTAAAATTTTTAATAACTTAAATTTATAAAAGAAAAATATGTTTCCAACTACCGAACTACATTTTGATAGTGACTCAAAAGGGAGCGATAGTGTGAACATTCGTTTAAGACGCAGAAATATCCGAGATTCCTTAAATGTATTGGAACTGTTTTTGATTTGATTTCTTGACGCTATAAATTAAAATTGTTAGTATTTTTTTTTATTTTATTAATAGTTTCATTATACATATATGTATATACTTACAATTTTTTATCGTTTATATCCATAATTATATATATTTATTTATAAAACAATTACTTTTTTTTCGATTGTCTGCTTTGACAGTATTGACAGTCCAAATTGTAATGTAAAAACCACAAAAAATATAACTGTTACGTTTTCGCTCAACTAAACTTGACACTTGTTTTATAACAACCCAATACAAATTTCCATGCTCAATTGAATAAGCAATTTGAGTCACGTGTGATGTAGAAACAGGCCATAAGGCTCGTATCTTGACGCTCACTTTATACCGGCATACCTAATAAAAATGGAGGTTTGAGTTGAGTTGACTGATCGTTTGAAAGGATAAAGGTTTTTTTTTTGGATTTCCCATATAAATTGAATATTTTACATCTAATTTTAACAAATAATATCTGAATGATTACGACAGCAACAGTTCTGAAACTATTATTAACAATTATTTTGCTCCATGGTTTTATCGCTATTCTAGCACTATGTGCCATAACAAGTATATTTTTCCTCTAAAATCAATTTCGAGCCTGCCAAAATTTCGATGAAGATACTTTCATGATGTTTTCCATAATACTCATTCAAATGTAAAAAATTGATTGAAAATGTGTAAACCAGGGGCTTTTTGGTTCGGGAAATCTATTACCAACATTTGTTTTTAATTTTAACAGCCGCAAGGGCTTGTGGATTTTTTCACCTTTTTGGAGAAAACTGACGAAACTATTGCACAAATCGAGGAATCTTTGAATAGTCAAAAATATTCAGAGCTGAAAATTAAGTGGGGACCCATACACGAACTACGTCAATATCATTCCATTTAAGTTACTAAATTCGTTTTTCGTATTTGTTCATTTAAAGAGTAAATAAAAAAAAAAACGCCCAAATACAAAGTAAATATTTAATGTCATATATGTAGAATACTGTGACAGTGAAAGCCTTCTAACATTGTGTAAGCTCATCTATAATATTATTAGTCTAGCGATTTTTTGTTACCGATGTTTCGTTGTACCGTTTTATCCCGATTTTGACCAAACGTATATTATTTGAAAGCTATTACTTTTTATTTGTTCACCAGATTTACAGATTTTTAAATTTTGTCTTTTATTTGGAGTTAATTGTATTTATAATTGCTAATAAGACATACAAAAAATTATACAAATGCGTGTTTATTAAATTTGTTAAGGAGTTTGTTAATGAGTTAGTTATCTTCATTCACAATAATAATAAACCAAAAAAGTTGGTGGTTTGTGAATTGGCTAAGTTAAAAATTAAAAAAAATAAGTTATTAATGGGAGAAGTCAGACAAAAAATTGGCGGGATAATATCAGTAGGCTTGGCACCGCCACACAAAATAAATATTTAATGTGATATATGTAGCAGAGAACTACAGCTGCTGATTGAGAAACGTTCATACTTAATCAACTCCCGAATAAACGTTCTTTTGCGGTCAAGCGAAGAATATACTCAAATACAGAAATACGATCTATAAATTAAATCAAACCATGTGCTTCTTGTTGCATCCCTGAATAAAATCATCAGTCGTTTCCATAACATTCATTTCGTTCATGTTCGTTTGGTTCAATTATTTGGATTATTGGATTTGGATTAAGAATAAATAACGAAACACAGAAATGAACGCGTATGAGTTTATTCATGATGGATACCAAATAAAAGCAAAGTTATTTCATAATAATAAAAAAAAAAAAAACAAGGAAGTTTACGCCATAGTATTTTTAGAATGAATGTACATAATTCATAAAGTAGTAACACTTTTTTAATTTTTTATACCCTATACCACTATGTGGTTTGGGTATAATGACTTTGTGCTGCTGTTTGTAACAACCAAAATATTTGACATAGACCCATCTTTAATTATACCGATCGAATCAGAATCACTTTCTGAGTTGATTTAACAATATCCGTCCGTCCGTCCGTCCGTCCGTCCGCCTGTGTGTCCATGTAAAGCTTGTAATCAAACTGCAGGTCGCAAATATGAATATATTTTGATGAAATTTGGTATATAAGCTTTTATCGGCCATGTGATGAACGCTATTGAAATTAGTGAGAATCGGTCCATGTTCAGACTTAGCCCCCCTACAAATTACCCATATGAAATCGACATAAATTGCCATAGGATCCAAATTGTCATATAGATCTTACTCAAATTGGGTTTGTATGCGTTCATTACATCCACTAATGAGTAGTCCAAAAATGATCCCTTTGACACCATATAGAGCTGCTTCCCGATCTTCACTTAAATCTATTAAAAAACAAAAATATTGCACTGATTCTTCTCAAATTTTGTTTGTACATATTTTTGCAAAATACAAGAGACTTTACCAAACATGATCAGGATCGGTCCATTTTTGGACCTAGTCCCCCTATAGATATAGCATCCGATATGAACTTTTTCATATCTGCAGCCAAAAAAATAAATAAAAATCCCACTCAAATTTGGTTTTTGCTTATTTTCAATGTCCAGTTAGTTGGGCCTAAGATATAGGGTTTCTAAACGCATGGTATAGGGTATCATATAGTCGGTCTAGACCGACTATAATTTCCTTGCTTGTTTTTATCATAAAGTTTCATAAAAAATATCTATTTATCTATATTTATTTATTTATAATAAAAAATAAAGAAAAATTGCAACTCAGCACAGGAAAAAAAACATTACCAAATAATGGTTTTTAGAAAGAGAAGAATCTGGTTGAAGTTTGCCTGATAAGTTCATTATTAACATGGGGATGTAGCTAGTTGCCTAGGAACTCATTATTTTCACTTTGAAAGTAATGCAGTGCGCAGGAGTAGGTCATTATTGTAATACAAAAATCAGTGAGCTGCTACGAATATTACGAAATTTTTCTTGAGATATTTCATAAATAAATGAATTAATAACAAAAATTAATTAATAACAAAAACGTATAAATAAATTATAAGAAAAATGAGACTTTGTCTGAGTTCATGGGTTATTAATGTGATCAGTCGGACCAAAAATGGTCTGGATCGGACCAATGAGCATGGTATATGTATGTGGAGTACTGCAATAGTGAAAACCTTGGAGCTTTGTGTGAGTTCATATGTGAATAGTTGCCAAAAAAGAGCGGGATGGGAAAAATTGATGTGGCATCTTCCATGGCCGGAATCGCAAAAATCTAAACGGCTAAAACGGAAAATCGTGTATAACAAAAATCGCGAATAACAAAAATCGCCAAAAACAATAATATCTAAAATCAGAAATCATTAAAACCAAAAATCGCGAATAACAAAAATCGCTAAAATCAAAAAACGCCAAAATAAAATCTTAAAAAACACAAATCGGTAAAATTAAAAATCACCAAAATCAAAAGTCACCAAAAAAGTCAAAAATCGCATCAAAAATAGCAAGAAGAAAAAATTCGACAAAACCGAAAATCGCGAATAAAAAAAAAAATTGCAAAAATCATGCAAAAATTTAAAGTCGCCAAGCCAAAACTCGCGAATAACAAAAATCGCAAAGATCACTAATAGCAAAAGTTAAAAATATCAAAAATCAAAAATCGCCAAAATCTTAAATCGTAAAACCAAAAATCGACAAAATCAAAAATGCCCAAATTTAAATAAAATAGTTTTCTACAAAATGTATTGCCAGTTTTTTATTGCGTTACGATCGGTGCAGCGGGCGCATCGGATTAAAACAAGTTAACCTTATAAAGTCTAGAAGTAACAATACAATTGATACACAATTTTCTGTATAGCTTTTACAATAGTTGATTTTGGAAATCATATAGTTTTGATACTTATTTCTGCTACAAAATAAGTCTTTTTGTGGTTAAAATGGGATGCAAAACTTTTATCAAATCTTCATTTAAATTCTAAAAATTGTTTAGGTGTCCGCAGATATATATTCATCTCAGAATGTAAAGATGATTTTTGTTTTTACAAAAATTCTTACTTGATTTAATGAACTGTTTCTTTTTTTAATATTGCATAATATTTAAGCTATTCGATCAATGCCCGCATTAAATAAAATTAATAAATAATAATTTGAAATAAAAACTGATCAAGCAAGAAAAACAACTAACTTTTAATTTTAAGAGTATTGGAATTAAAAGTTAGTTATCAACAGAAATTTTAAAAGGATATCCGCCTTCAACAATGTTTATAATATGGAGTTTAAGTTACAGGTGGAGAGTATCAAATATTCGGCACCCACACTTGCTCCGCCGTAAAATATTAAATTCAATTATAAAAATAAAAAATTTAAATTTTCCAAAAAAAAATTGTTTTTTCACTGACTTGGTAGTACTTAAAGGGCCCTTATATAAAATTATCCTTAACATTGAGTGTTTAGTTGAATTCTCGTACATAGAATTTTTTTTCTTATTAGTATAATTATATTAAAAATATTTTTTATAGATTTAAATTTAAAATATACGTACACCGCTACATATTGAAAGAATCTGCGATTCCTTGAATCCAAGAGTCAGAGATAAGTTTAACTATATATTAAGATATTACTAACAAAATACGTCGTTTAAAATTTATAAACTGTTGAGTTGCAATTAAATGAAAAATTTAGTTTTTTACCAACTTAAGTATTTCTGATAAATATTTTAACTTTCTTTATGATATTTGACAATAAAACTAAAAAAAAATTTTTCTTTCATTTTAGGTAAGTGAATAATCCATTTTAATACCTCAAATCTACTCTACTATAATATAAAGAGGTAAGGCTTTACTTAACGCCATTTTCCCCTTACATACGAACTTTAAAATTTAAAACATTTAACTTTGTATTGCAATAGCTTCGGGTAAGAGCTTAGTAATTACTGGATATATGAATAACTAATTGTAAATTATGGCACAAACACATGCACAATCCAAAGCTAAGGGAATTTCATATCAGTTTGTCTAATATATACAAAGTCATTTATATGCTTGTATACGGGGAGTTCTATGAAATTAATATTGTTGCACTTACTCTTCTATCAGTTTATTTATTGATTTTAAGCGTTAACATGGCAGGCAATTTATTGCCATCAAAGTGTAATAAATTATACAATATAATTTGATAACCTAAATGACACATAATAAACAATGTAAGATTTTATGATATAATAACGTCAAGGATTAAGGAAGCAAGTAATTTTTTGCTAAATATATTGAAACTGCTTAAGTTTAAAGATATTTTTGAAAATTATTTTCAAGTTAAGTTCTACAAAATCTAGTTTAGATTTATTTAAAAAAATTATACGGTATATACAATATTCAAAAGTAATGAAAAGTTTAGTAAAAAGAACAGGGTAAATACCTTTTGGACCGCTAAAAATCTGCACCTTGTGAGAGAACAAAACGAACTTTTAAACAGACAAAAAATTTTAATAATATAATACCGTTACTTTTTATTTTGTGATATTTTTATATAATGCTGTATCACTTTTCTGAATATTAGCTAGGCGAGTAACAAGTGAGGTGCGTTGATTAAAGCCTTTTTGTTATGCAAGCAAGTGCTTTCCTGTATAGTTTTGTGTGTACATTAGGGTGGCCCTTAATAAAAAAAATTGTTCAAACTCTCGGTCTCACTCCCTAGAAATATGTGAATAGCAAAAAAAAATTGAGATATACAAAGTTTTGGGCTAATCAAAAAACATTTGGTCGTGCCTCAACGCGATTGAAAATTTCAAGTGTGTTTATATGGGGAAAATATGACTTTTTTTTGCATATTTTTCGAAAATTTCATCCTATAGTTAAATTTGTGCGACAACATGATCCATAATTCGGGATCAGTATTAATTTACCCTTTCAAAAACCTATAAAACTTCAAAATCGAATAAAACCTCGCCAAGAAATAGCAAATGCCCCAGACCACTTTTGCGCCAAAAAAACTAGGTCATGAAATTTGATGGCATTTTATCAACTTTGCTCTTTTTATATTATAAATAAAAATATAGATAGTTTTTATACATAAAGTAATTTTATAACAAAATTGGTTAAAAGTTGTTTAAATTTATATTCGCTAGCAATAAGCAGGTAATTGCGGCAAAGATGTATCACAATGGATTACTTTGATCCCAGGAGCACTGAAGGGTTAAATAAATAAAAAATAACCGAATCATTTTTCTTAAATTCTAAATAGTGGTTTCATCGAGTTTAAAAGAAAAATTCATTTTCGGTAATTTTTATTTAAAAATATCTTAAAATCCAAAGCTGGCCTTGGCTAATAATGGGTTAACGTTCTCGGCTTCATCCCAAATTTTAGAAAAGGAAGTTCTTCACAATTTTTTATTATATTTTAAGCGTCGCAGCAAAAAATTCAACAGCACTTACAAAATATTTGAATTTTTTGAATAAATTGTCTTTAATTAGATTGGGGTCATATGCGACCCCAATTCCAAAAGGGTTAATGGGGTCATATTATTTTTTTCCGAAACCATACGCCATTAAGATAAAATATAACACTTAAAAGTAGAAAAGTGATGAAGTTTTGATACAAAATATTTAGAAAGAGTACATTTACAGAATATTTCACAAAAATCCCATTTTTCTCGAAAGTAAATTCCTTGTCAATAAAATTCTGGAACAGGGATTTACTTAGAAATTCACACAGTTATTTTGGAACATCCACTTAACACAACCTTAAAGGGACAGATCCATTTTTTGAAATTTTGTTTAAGAAAATTTTTTTAAATTTGAAAAAGGAGTTTTCGAAATTGTATCAAAAAAATTTCCCATTTTCGGCCTCAATGCGCAAAAGGTTAGCAACGTGGTCATAAAACAATACTTCACATCTGAGTCGATACAAGTATAGAGACCAAAAAAAATATTATGACTTTAATCTATTTCTCAAAGTTGAAAAAAAATGCCATCAAATTTCATGACCTAGTTTTTTTTTGGCACAAAAGTGGTCTGGGGAATTTGCTATTTCTTGGCGAGGTTTTACTCGATTTTGAAGTTTTACAGCTTTTTGGAAAGATAATTTCATACTGATCCAGAATTATGTTACAGCTTTTCGGAAAAATTAAACTATAGAACGAAATTTTCATAAAATCTGAAAAATATTCATATTTTCCCCATATAAACACACTTGAAATATTCAATCGCGTTGAGGCACGACTAAATATTTTTTGATTGGCCCAAAACTTTGTATTTCTCGGTTTTTTTTTTTATATTCGCATATTTCTAGGGGGTGAGACCGAGAGTTTGAACACTTTTTTCCCTCCATATAATGAAGGGCCACCCTAGTGTACATGTTATACAAATTTAGAAGGAAAAAAATTATTTTGGACAACGTTAGATGAGTAAAAAATCGGTGTACCCAATTGAGTACAATGACTCATTTTTTATAGATTTTTCCTTATACCAAAAGGGAATTTCAAGCCATAAGAACGTCAGTTTTTATGGAAAACGTTTTCAGCGCTCTTTGTTTTTTGGAAAATGAGGATCAGTTGATGAATCAATGGTATGCAGATTTGGTAGCCACTCTTCCAAACAATTCATCAGAGCTAAGTCAGTAAGATTTGGCTTCAAAAATTAGATGCTGACCTGTTATTTATACCAGTTCGATACTTATTGTGGGGCCAAAGGTGTAAGCACAGATATATCGATAATGCCACTTGGATCCACAGTAGTGTTTGATTTTTTGGACAAAGTTCCTTATTCTGCTGATCATGTTGTGTTTTTCGCAGAGTTCAGAAAAAAACACACACTGAATAAAAAACTCGTACATATATGTAAACAAACATAACTTAGACCAACACACACATATTTTTATTTTCATGTCAATTATGTTTGTTTTTAAATTTTCTTCGGTGCCCAACACAATCATGACTGTGTTCGTTTCAATATTTCGTTATTTACACGAACATTTTTGTATCACGTACTTTTTGTTTACAATCACACATAACCCACACATTTTTGAGTGTTGCTTTATTTGAAGTTCATGTTCTGGTACGTGTACTGAAAAAAAAAAAAAACAGAACATGTACAATAAACAGGTTCGAATTCAGTTATATTTTAAGTCGTGTTTAAAATATAACTGAACTCGAACCTGTTTATTGTACATGTTCTGTTTTTTCTTAGAACATGAGCCACAACACGAAATATAAATATAATTCGTATGAAATTCCTTGGAAATATATGGTGGTTGCCAATTTTTACCGCAATGTTGAGTTCTGCTACGGTAACTGCATGGAAGTTTTTTCAAATTCCAAAGAGATCACAAATGAACTTTCTAGAGTTTCAGTTCAATATTGTTTGCTTTTACTTACGAAACTCTAACCACAAGCGATCACCGGCTTCCTTATGACGCCGTGAATGCCATAACAGAATCAGATGGTTGTATGAACAATGTGACCTTGTACTTTGTACAGTTCCAAAAAACAGCTCCTAATATTTTTCTCAATTTGTTTTTTTATGTTCTTTTATGTTTTTTTTTTTTAATAAATAAATGAATTACAAAAATTTTAATTTGCAATGGTTTTGGTTTTTAATGGATTAATATTTTATTCCAATTTTGTTGAACATTCGAAAATATATATAGCTATATATATAAAAGCGAATTTATGTATACTGGTATAGCCCAGCACTCGAAATTCGAGTAAAAATTCTAGAAAATATTATTTTTTCATTTAATTTAAAAATTTATGAATATTTAAATGAGCCTAGAGGTACGCTAATCAATTTAAGCCATTCACAATTCAACGCAGGGCATGTTATATACAATTTAAGTCATTCTCATTAACAGGGTGTATTGACTTATAATAAATACTTTATTTTATTTAATTTAGTATATTTTTAAGGCAGATTAAATATAAATTTTATCATTTTCAGCTTCTCCTCCATACGAACTATAACTACACCAATTTTCCCACTCCTCCGTGACCGCATATTGCTTAAAAGGGGAACTAAAAATTTGCCTTCACGTATTAATATATAGATTTCAACTGATTGTTATAATTGGGGTTGTTGAATTAGCTGAACCAATTTTTATATTAGTAATAGCGTTATACTTGTCGGGTTGTTGACTTATGTGTTATACGTTTATATTGTGAAATTTTTAACGTCGTTATAGCAGAAGGAAATAATTTGAAATAATTTTATATCATAATCTTTGCACCAATACATTCATACTTCAAACCGTTTTTGTCTTCTTACTCTGTTTTTGTGATTATATTGTGAAATAGATTTTTACCCCCATGAGCGCATAGATATTTACACATCAAAAAAATAATAATTTTATCTAGCAGATTCCAGCGCTCGAAATTCGAGTGCTATTTCTCGGCGACTTTATTTTTTAACATAGCCAATTCACAAACCAACACTTTTTTGGTTTATTCTTATAGTGAATGAAGATAACAAACTTATTAACAAACACGTTAACGAATTTAATAAACACACAGATGGCATTGTATAATTTTATGTATGTGTTAGTAGCAACTTTAAATGCAATTTACTCAAAATAAAGGGAAAAATTTAAAAATCTGTAAATTTGGAAAACAGCTGAAAAGAATTATCTCTCAAATAATATACGTTTGGTCAAAATTGGTATAAAACTGTGGAACAAATCATCGGTCACAAAAAATCGCCTAGGCTATTAATATTATAGATTTGTTTGTTTGCAGCTTAAAGGAGCCTCCAGCATTGGACCGATCTTCCTGCAATTTTTACAGAGTTAGTTCTTTATTGTTCGGTTAGAGATAATGTACTACTTTTTCTAATGATAGAAAAGATAATACTTTTGCACTGTAAGAGAAACATGGAAAAAATGTAAGACAGCGCCAGATGTAGTAACTATTTTCGTACAAAGCGACTTGTTCATCTGTAGCATCCTTCTGACTATTACTTGAGCTCATGCTTAATCAACTATTTAAGTCAAATATTTGAAAGAAAAGAATACTTTCACAGAGTCTTACTATGCATCTGGACGGAGCCACAGGCCATACCTCTTATACAAGTAAATAAGAAATACTATGAAAACGGCAGTCTTCAAACTTTTGACAAGTATATTAATTGACATTTAGCAGAGCCAAACACTCGAAATTCGAGTGGAAATTCTAAGAAATTTTATTTTTTCATTTAATTTTTTCCTTTCAATATTTTTTTCATCCACGTACATAAAAAATTTATGAATATTCAAATAAAATTCATTAAACTATGAATTTTGATATAAAATTCAATAAATTTCAATATAAATAATTGTTCAACACACAGAAGATATAGAAAAAAATTTATAAGAGCCTATAGGTATGCTAATAAATTTTAGACAATTCATAAACACACACACATCATGGTATAGTTTTTTAATTGAAGCTTAAATATGTATGTGCTTTATGTATGAGTTAGTAACAACTCTTAAATGATTACTACTCAAAAAAAAAATGTGCCAGATGGTGCACATCTGTAAATAAAGTGCACATCTGCACAGAAATACCTTTCAAATTGTATATTTTTTTTGTCAAAATCGATTGATAACTAAAAGCATAGAAGGGGTTATTAGGAATCGCCCTGCCTGTTAATATTATAGATGTGAGCAATCATGAAAAATATGGGCGGAATCTTCAAAAACAAAATCATTAATCGTCAATATAAAAAAACAACAAATCCGAAAATCGCAAAAACCGAAAATCGCGCCAGAAACTAAAATATTAAAAAAAAAAAATCGCCAAAATCAAAAATCGTCAAAATAAAATATTGCCGAAATCAAAAATCGCTAAAACCGAAAATTATGCGAAAAACTAAAATTTTCAACATCCAAAATCGCCAAAACCAAAAATCATCAAAATCAAAAATTGCCGAAATCAAAGAAAGCCGAAACCGAAAATCGCTAAAACCTCAAATCGCACTAGAAACTAAAATCTTCAATATCAAAAATCGCCAAAATCAAAAATTGTCAAAATCAAAAATTGCCAAAATCAAAAAAGCCAAAACCGAAAATCGCGAAAAAAAACTAAAATTTTCAAAATCAAAAGTCGCCAAATCCAAAAATCGTCAAAATCAAAAATAGCCGAAATAAAAAAAAAAGCCAAAGCCGAAAATCGGCCCAAAAACTCAAAATTTTCAAAATCAAAAATCGTCAGAACTAAAAGGCGTCAAAATCAAATAAATACTCGAAATCAAAAAAGCCAAAACCGAAAAGCGTGCCATATACTAAAATCTTCAAAATCAAAAACCGCCAAATCAAAAATCGTCAAAATCAAAAATTGCCGAATCAAAGAAAGCCAAAACCAAAATCGCTAAAACCGAAAAACGAGCCAGAATCTAAAACCTTCAAAATCAAAAATTGCAAAAAATCAAAGATTGTCAAAATGAAAAATTCACCGAAATCAAAAAAAGTCAAAACCGAAAATCGCGTCAAAAACTAAAATTTTCAAAATCAAAAATCGACAAAACCAAAAATTTTCAAAAGCAAAAATCGACAAAACCAAAAATTGTCAAAATCAAAAATTGCCGAAATCAAAAGAGGCAGCACCGAAAATCGGTAAAAATCGAAAAAAATCGAAATATCATCAAAGTCAAAAATTGCCGAAATCAAAGAAAGCCAAAACCGAAAATCGCTAAAACCTAAAATCGCACTAGAAACTAAAATCTTCAATACCAAAAATCGCCAAAATCAAAAATCGTCAAAATCAAAAATTGACAAAATCAAAAAAGCCAAAACCGAAAATCGCGCCAAAAACTAAAATTTTCAAAATCAAAAGTCGCCAAATCCAAAAATCGTCAAAATCAAAATTACCGAAATCAAAAAAAAAAGCCAAAACCGAAAATCGGCCCAAAAACTCAAAATTTTCATAATCAAAAATCGCCAGAACTAAAAGGCGTCAAAATCAAATAAATACCCGAAATCAAAAAAGGCAAAACCGAAAAGCGTGCCATATACTAAATTCTTCAAAATCAAAAATCGCCAAATCAAAAATCGTCAAAATCAAAAATTGCCGAAATCAAAGAAAACCAAAACCAAAATCGCTAAAACCGAAAAACGAGCCAGAATCTAAAACCTTCAAAATCAAAAATTGCAAAAATCAAAAATTGTCAAACTGAAAAATTTACCGAAATCAAAAAAAGTCAAAACCGAAAATCGCGCCAAAAACTAAAATTTTCAAAAGCAAAAATCGACAAAACCAAAAATTGTCAAAATCAAAAATTGCCGAAATCAAAAGAGGCAGCACCGAAAATCGGTAAAAATCGAAAATCGCGCCAGAAACTAAAATCTTCAAAATCAAAAATCGCCAAAATCATAAATTGTCAAAATAAAATATTGCCGAAGTCAAAAATCGCTAAAACCGAAAATTGTGCCAAAAACTAAAATTTTCAACATCCAAAATCGCCGAAACCAAATATCATCAAAGTCAAAAATTGCCGAAATCAAAGAAAGCCAAAACCGAAAATCGCTAAAACCTAAAATCGCACTAGAAACTAAAATCTTCAATACCAAAAATCGCCAAAATCAAAAATCGTCAAAATCAAAAATTGACAAAATCAAAAAAGCCAAAACCGAAAATCGCGCCAAAAACTAAAATTTTCAAAATCAAAAGTCGCCAAATCCAAAAATCGTCAAAATGAAAAATTGCCGAAAACAAAAAAAAAGCCAAAACCGAAAATCGGTCCAAAAACTCAAAATTTTCAAAATCAAAAATCGCCAGAACTAAAAGGCGTCAAAATCAAATAAATACCCGAAATCAAAAAAGGCAAAACCAAAAAGCGTGCCATATACTAAAATCTGCAAAATCAAAAATCGCCAAATCAAAAATCGTCAAAATCACAAATTGCCGAAATCAAAGAAAGCCAAAACCAAAATCGCTAAAACAGAAAAACGAGCCAGAATCTGAAACCTTCAAAATCAAAAATTGCAAAAATCAAAGATTGTCGATATGAAAAATTTACCGAAATCAAAAGAAGCCAAAACCGAAAATCGCGCCAAAAACTAAAATTTTCAAAATCACAAATCGACAAAACCAAAAATTGTCAAAATGAAAAATTGCCGAAATAAAAAAGGCAACACCGAAAATCGGTAAAATCGAAAATCGCCCGAGACTAAAATCTTCAAAATCAAAAATCGCCAAAATCAAAAATTGGCGAAATCAAAAAAAGCCAAAACCGAAAATTGCGCAAAAAAATTAAATTTTCAAGATCAAAAATCGCTAATATAAAAAATTGTCATATGATATTCTAAAGTCAGGACCAATCGTTGAGTGCGGCCTGTTTATACCCTATACCACTATGTGGTTTGGGTATAATGACTTTGTGCTGCTGTTTGTAACAACCAAAAATATTTGACCTAGACCCATCTTTAATTATACCGATCGAATCAGAATCACTTTCTGAGTTGATTTAACAATGTCCGTCCGTCCGTCCGTCCGTCTATGTGTCCATGTAATGCTTGTAATCAAACTGCAGGTCGCAAATATGAATATATTTTTATGAAATTTGGTACATAAGCTTTTATCGGCCATGGGATGAACGCTATTGAAATTGGTGAGAATCGGTCCATGTTCAGACCTAGCCCCCTTACAAATTACCCATATGAAATCGACATAAATTGCCATAAGATCCAAATTGTCATATAGATCTAACTCAAATTGGGTTTATATGCGTTCATTACATCCACTAATGAGTAGTCCAAAAATGATCCCTTTGACCCCATATAGAGCTGCTTCCCGATCTTCACTTAAATCTATTAAAAAACAAAAATATTGCACTGATTCTTCTCAAATTTTGTTTGTACATATTTTTGCAAAATACAAGAGACTTTACCAAACATGATCAGGATCGGTCCATTTTTGGACCTAGTCCCTTTATAGATATAGCATCCGATATGAACTTTTTCATATCTGCAGCCAAAAAAATTAATAAAAATCCCACTCAAATTTGGTTTTTGCTTATTTTCAATGTCCAGTTAGTTGGGCCTAAGAGAGGGTTTCTAAACGCATGGTATAGGGTATCGTATAGTCGGTCTAGACCGACTATAATTTTCTTACTTGTTTTTTTTTTAAATCAATGTTTTTTCATGGGCAGCTCTATATAGCTTGCTCCAGTGTCGAAACGCCGTAAAATTTAATAATTTTTGCACCGAATGAAAAACAAAGAAGTAAGAAAATTATAGTCGGTCTAGACCGACTATACGATACCCTATACCATGCGTTTAGAAACCCTATCTCTTAGGCCCAACTAACTGGACATAGAAAATAAGCAAAAACCAAATTTGAGTGGGATTTTTATTAATTTTTTTGGCTGCAGATATGAGAAAGTTCATATCGGATGCTATATCTATAAAGTGACTAGGTCCAAAAATGGACCGATCCTGATCATGTTTGGTAAAGTCTCTTGTATTTTGCAAAAATATGTACAAACAAAATTTGAGAAGAATCAGTGCAATATTTTTGTTTTTTAATAGATTTAGGTGAAGATCGGGAAGCAGCTCTATATGGGGTCAAAGGGATTATTTTTGGACTACTCATTAGTGGATGTAATGAACGCATACAAACCCAATTTGAGTAAGATCTATATGACAATTTGGATCTTATGGCAATTTATGTCGATTTCATAGGGGTAATTTGTATGGGGGCTAGGTCTGAACATGTACCGATTCTCACCAATTTCAATACCGTTCATCCCATGGCTGATGAAAGCTTACATACCAAATTTCATCAAAATATGTTCATATTTGCGACCTGCAGTTTGATTACAAGGTTTACATGGACACACAGACGGACGGACGGACGGACATTGTTAAATCAACTCAGAAAGTGATTCTGATTCGATCGGTATAATTAAAGATGGGTCTAGGTCAAATATTTTTGGTTGTTACAAACAGCAGCACAAAGTCATTATACCCAAACCACATAGTGGTATATGGTATAAAAATTACCGTCTAACAGATTGCATTGAAATATGATTTACGATGTTTCCGGGTTGTGTGTTATTCCCTTCTGCACTGCACCCTCTCTCAGTTTTGAACCTGTAACTTGCTGATATCCTTCAGCGCCAACGTTTTGTATACCTCCCCCCTTATATCAGATTCGGCAAAATGTTTGTACCTTAGATATGCAATAGCTGGACATTTTGGCGCATAGTGTCCGTAAGTGCCGCACATAGAGGTCTGAGATAGGATCCGTTCAATATTAGCGCATCCCTGCTCCTTTTTCGCTTCGATGCAAGAATTTTTTTGAGTGTTGAAGTGGAATTTGAGTGTTGAAGTGGAATTTGTCCATTACATTATTCCACTGATTCATCATTTCCGTCATACGCTTTGTGACCTGGTACCTATATTAGCATCAGCTTATTAAGTTCAGCTAATTTATTTAGGGTCATATGGCTTTATAGGACGGATTTTTGGTGATACTGATTTGTACAGTGCTTCTAGAGCAGACGGGCTATATGACATAAGATTTATTTTCGTACTTGTCAGGATTCTTTCCATTAGTTTAGCAGTAGCTGTATTGAGTGCATATGATTCACCTATGAATATTTTGTATTCATTACATAGGGGTCCGCAAACCCCCCCCTAATACTCCTTGCGTTGTTTTGGATTCGTCAGTGTACCACTTCTGGGCGTCTTCATGTAGCCATGACCAGTGTAGTTATTTTCAAGTTCCAATACAGGATCTATCTAAACACTACGTAAAGTCATATCTTTGATATTTTTGGCTTTATCAAGGATCTTCAGGTGTCCGATATGATTGCCTTCCTTAAATTTGTATATGAAGTGAGGGAATAAATAGATTTTATTGGGATTAATGGAAATTCCCGTGTCTTCACACCATTCCCATGCAAGCGTTAGAGTTTTTTACATTTTTAGGATTGAAATAAAAAAAAATATATTATAAAATAAATAAAATAATTCATATCCTTTATAGCTATAAATTAAAAAGGAATAAGGTAAAATCGCACCAAATAATTTCTGTCTCGATTGTTTCCTTTTGGGTATAGATATTTGGGGTGGTGAAAATATAACATTCGAATTATCCACAGATAGTAAATGAGTAGCACCGAGTCTCTGTAATTATGATATATACTGCATTTGTGGAACATGCAATTTCTTAGCCGAAATGAATGATGTTTTAAGTTGATTGATGGACATTTACTACACTGCCGCCATGACACCTTCATAAGTGATGCAAAATAGTAACTTACTAGTAGAGTTAAATCATCTGCAATACGCCGTTGCAAAGAAGTCATCAACAAATATATCATTTTTAGTTAAACACATGAAAATGGACGTGATATGTTGAGGATTTTTAGCCAATTACATGGTACATGGTTCTGTGATGTATATGAATTAATCTTTTTTTTTTTTGGCTATAGTCATTTTTGGTGTTGAAATTGCAAGTGTTATGGAGGCCATGTTAGCGTATTCATCATATCAAAATTGAAACTTTATTGTTTTTGCTTTTTTGGGAGCCGTTCCGTAATTAGTACTAGTGTTGTTATGTGCAAATAGGGTACTAAAATCGCTTTTATCGCGAAACTCTCGTACTTAGTAGATAATTACAGTTAAAAACTTAAATACATCAAAAAGCAAGTATGAAAATTATAGTCAATCTGAGGCGACTATACGATAACCTATAACATGTGATTATTAAAATGAGATTAGGTCCAACTAATTGGATATAGAAAATGAACATAAAATAATTTTGAGTGGCTTTTTTATTAATTTTTTTGGCTGCATATATGAAAAAGTTCATATCGGTTGCTATGTTTATAAAAAAATAGACTGAACATATATAAACCAAATTTGGAAAAATCTGTGCAATATTTTTTGATAGATATAAATTGCGAAAATCATAAATCGCCATATTAAAACTTCGCTAAAATAAAAAATGCCAAATGATATACTAAATTCAAAAATTCATTGCAAAATTTCTAAAGTTATGAATTTTATTACTAGGGACATAAAAAACTTCATATCGTATGCTATTTAATTGTAAAATCTATAATATTAATAGGATAGGTGATGTGACTGATGTTTTGTTCTACCGTTTTATCCCAATTTTGATCAAACGTATATTATGTGAAAGGTATTTCTTTTTAGCCGTTTTGCAGATTTCCTGATTTTTAAACTTTTTCCTTTATTTTGAGTAAATTGCATTTAAAGTTGCTACTAACACATACATAAAATTAGACATTGATATGTGTATATTTATTAAATTTTTGTTAATGTTTCTGTAATAAAATGAGTTTGTTTTTGGTGTTGATTTGTGAATTGGCTATAATTGATTATCATACTTTTAGGGTCTTTATTTAACGAAAAAATAAAATTTCCTAAAATTTGCGCTCGAATTTCGAGGGCTGGAATCTGCTAGTAATCGTTAAATATGTCTTACGAAAAATTCTGATATTTGATCACCGTTTTACCGTTAAGGTTCCATTACATTTCAAATCATCCTTGCACAGACATCCTAATTTACAGTCTTCAAAGGTATGCCATTGTAGTGATTTTTTTTCTACCAATTTTTATAAACGTTTCTGTACATGACAACACACTTCATTTGTTCTGTTTATTGTTATTATACTCACAGACATCGCCATGAGAGTGGAGTGTAACACATGCATACAACAATGAGAGACTGAGCCATCATTACGCATCAGGAGTAAGTGGAAAATAGAATAATAATGGGATGCTGTGATTGTTTAAAAAATATGCTATTTTTTTGGCAAAGAAAATAAACAGCTGGCGTTTGTTTGGTTTGTTTTTGTTGTTTTTTTATTTTCCTTTAAATAAATGACGGTTTACTTTAACACAAAAGACATGTGTGTTCTTTAGGGTGTACCAATATTTTATGGAAGACACAAAATTTTTGTAACTATTGAACGTAACCTCACAGAGAAATAATTATTTTGGGGTAAAACAAAAATTTAGTATAATCGCATAATGAGAAAACGTGACGCATCTTATCCTAAATTTGGCAATGCGACTGCAAGGGGGAAAATTACCTTTTATTAGCGCTAACAAAAAAATTGGATACCAAATTGTGATTGAAGATCTTCGGATATTTTCTGCCTCAGTTTTTTTTTTTTTTTTTGAATCACCAACTAAGAACAAAAAGCATATTTAGTGCAAATGGTATCAAATTACTCTGTGATTTTAAAACTAAAATTTGAAATAATGTATCTTTATATATATAAGGACTTTGAGAAAGCTGGTTGATAACACTGTACAATAAAATCAAGGTTTTTCCAAAATAACAAGGTCCGGCCTGTAAATTTTGATCGAGGATACAAAAAAAGACACGTGTATCGGCGTTTTGAACGTTTACATCTGAATTTCTTTAGGGGGGATGGTTAAAAATTCCCAGCTATGACCCATTCTTAAAAGAGCAAAAAACACCATTAAAACAGGGATTTCAGTGGTTAAAATGTTCCCCAAAAATACTCGTCATGAAATTTTACTATAAGTCCCTGAATACATCGAAACGGAAAATTCAACCAGAAAGTCAGAAATAAGATACAGCAAAAGAGAGCTTAGGGTTAATTTCGTATTTATTAAGAATTTTATTTTAAAGTTCCCCAAAATAAACTAAAATAAAATTCTCAATTTTTTCACAATTCCTGGGTATCATATTGTAAACGAACGTGTACGAATCGAGAACATTATAATTTCAAAATAGACAACAAACGTCTTCAAATTGAAACTGCAACGTTGTCAAATTCTCTGCTAACACTGTAATTTTAAGAATTTTTCATTGTTGGTTTTAGCCAGTGTATTAAGCAGTATAATTTTAAGCTAGCAGATTCCAGTGCTCGAAATTCGAGTGCAATTTCTAGGCAACTTTACTTTTTGATTTATTATTATTGTGAAAAAATAAAAATTCATTAACAGACACATTAAAAAATTTAATAAACACATACAAAGGATATCGCTCTTGTACCTCTAAAGTGAGTCAACTCAAAATACTTCAATTTTCACTTTTTGCAAGAAAACGATACGCAGTGGACATATCTATACACCGTAAAAATCTTACATCGATTTTTCTAGTCTTTCGCAAAAAAATATACAGTTGTAACCCTCTTTGTGTTATAAGAGTAGCTTCTTTAGAATCCACTAAAAAGTCATATTTTGAGCTGCACCCAAAAAACTTGTTATTTTTGATGATCACTGAAAAAATCGCAAAAACAACTACTGATGTATACTTATTATTCGCAATTCTTAACAACGAAGCAACTGTTTTTAAATTTTATAGTAAATATTAAAAAGAAAACTTTTTTTGCCTCTACTGAAAATTTGTAAATTTTGAGTTGAATCACTTTAGAGGTTATGAGTTAGTAGCAAATTTAATTGCAATTTACTCAAAATAGAGAAAGAGCAATTAAAAAAATCTGTAAATCTGGTGAACAGCTGAAAATAAATAGCTTTCAAATAATATACGTTTGGTCGAAATCGGGATAAAACGGTAGAACAAAACATCAGCAACAAAAAATCGTTTAGCCTATTAATATTATAGATGTAATTAATAAAACGGAACAGAGAAATGAAATTCAGTTATCCGAGAACCTAAGTTTGGTATAAAATATGTCTTTATATACAAAGGATAAATTAATTTTAGAATTAAGTTAATTTAAGTTTTTGTACTTTTAAATAAAATATATTTATAATATAATCAGTTTTAAAATTTTACCAAAGTAGATTGTAAACGGTACATTGGAAACGAAATGGGAAATGAACGGTTGACACCACGAACGGTGTCAAATCGACAACGGTAGGGCGTAAAGTTTATACCGGCACGGTGTCAAATTAAATCCGACACGGAGTCACTTCGACACCGGTAGGGTGTCAATTTAACACCAACACGTTCTCACTTCGACACCGTACAGTGGCTGAAAATCCTTTTTCATTGGCCAAAATTCTGTAACTTTTGAACCGATCAAAATATTTCAATAATTTTTTTTAGTGGATAGATATTTAGTTCAGCTTGACTCAGTTTTAATTACATTAAAATTAATTTAGGACTTTTTAAGGAATTCTAGGTCAAAGTTGAACTTTTGATTTTTTTTTAACTTTTATGATGAAATAAGTGTTTATTATTTTTTTAATTATTAAAAAATTTAATATTTGGATCTTAATAATAATTATAAACATTTTTTTTAATAATGGGATTTTTTTAATGTTACACTCAAAAAAAATTTTACACTCAAACTAAATAGTAAAATCAACTGGAGATTTTGCTATTAGATATTACTGAAAGATTAAAAATTTTTTGTTGTCAAATTTGAAAATTTTTTTACACTCAAAGAATATTTACACTTAAAAAAAACGTTAATAATATTATCTAAAAATTTTGCTATTACTACAGAAAAATTTATTATTTTTTGCTGTCAAATTTGATAATTTTAAAAAACATTTTAAAAGTAAAAACTGCAATAGATTTTAATTACATTTGTAATGGTAGGTTCTGTTTATTATTATTTTTTACTAACACTATATTGTTCGTACTTACATAACAATGAGAGGCAACTATAAATGTTATTCATTTGATTCATATATTGATTGCAAATGTTGCATATTTTGTTCTGTGTTATTTCTGTTCTTTAGTAGTTTTTTGACTTCTTCATATAAATCCCGATGTTCCACTTTCCACTGATTTCGAATACTGGAGATGAACGGATCTGACGTTGCCAATAATATATTAAATGGATCTTCATTTGTGGAATTTCGTGAAATTTTTCTAGTATTGTGCTCTCTATAAAATCTGTAATCCTTATTCCGTTTTTCCTGAGCCTCTTCTGATAGATCTCCAAGTAGCAGCAAATGATATTTAGTGACATCTTCTCCATGACAAAGGATTTTGTGAACTGTTGCGTACATATTTCTCCATGGGTAGTGGGTTGTATGTATTTTTGCATTTTCCTTGGCATAATCTCCAAATTTTCTAAAGTCAATTTTTTCATTGCACGCAAGTACTTCTTGTATTATTTTAAATCTGAAAATAAGGTTTAAATCCACTCTTGTTATTTAAGATGCTGTTTCTGGATCTGAAAAGAATCTTCTTGGGTCATTGTCATCATTTGTATTGCCTGACCCTTGTCTTGGCTGATCTATAATCAATCTAAGTTTGCGATATTCATCTCGAAAATGTTTATTCTTTGAACTTCTTAACTCTTTATTGGTTTCATTGTTTCTTATTTATCCTGAAGACCCGAAATCCAAATCATAACTGACTTTTAGTATGTGTTCCATAAGTCATATTCTTGCATGTGTGGTGATAATCCAAATTCATATGCATCGGTATTATATAATGATTATGTCGGGACTTGGTTTAATTGGCTTGATGTTGCTTGGCATATAATGCAGCTGGATGCAGCCTTCGTGTTAGTCAAAGCCTGATCTACTTTTCCATCTATCATTGTTAGCACTAATTGGTAGCTTACTTCAATTTGCTACCCATCTAACTGTAATTGTAATGGCTGTAGTGTTGCAATTTGGGCCTTGATATCAGAAAATTCTTTGTTAACGGCATCATGAGTTTCTTTTTTGAATTCAAATTTCATTGGCCTGCAGTATTTCGTAGAAGATGGTGTCTCATTTTTCCATATATCCATTGTTTGCGTTGCACTAGTCGAAGGCTCTGAATCTTCCAAAATCTTTTTAATCGCAATGGTACAAATGATACCATGAACGTATCTGCGTCCGAAATATTTTCACATACTACTTGTTTGTATTGTTTCTGTCCCAAAGAACATTATAAGTTTTAAAATACGTAAAGCACAAATTTAATATACCATTGTATACGAGTGCTTATAGGGCTGTTTAAATTATCGTAATTTGAATTTTTTTTAGAGTAATTTCATTAAAATGAAAAAAATGGGTTAAAGGGGACACTGTCGGCTTTCTCTGCGTGGTATACGTTTTTTGTTCCCTTTTGTTCCCTAGAACTTCTATTCCATTAAATTTGAAATTTGAGAAAAATATAGTAGTTTCATAAATATTTCATAACGCCCCTAATATTAAACCGTAGAACTGTGACCACTTACAACAACTATAGACTATGATCCTACCAACATTCAAAAAAAGACTGCAGGTCATTATCGATGACAGCTTGCGAGTAATAACCATTTATTTCTGATAGAAAACAAAAAAAAAACACCTTTTTCTGAAATTAAAAAAACAGTTGAGTTTGACAGCATGCCACGCCCACAATTAGCAATAGCTTAACCTAATTTTATGGATACCTTAATCCGGATATATTTGCTACAAAAAGGCGTTTAAATTTTAAAAGTCGGTGACAAAAAAAATTAGACTTTTGGCCAATGAAATCAAAATTTCAGCCACAGTGCACCGTATCGGTGTCAATTCGTATCGTTGTCAATAACTCGTTGTCAAATTGACAACGGGGTGTACAATTTGACCACAAAAATGTTATGTACACTATCGACAACGAATGGTGTCATTTTTTCTCTGGGCGTAGAAGCCTACATACTAAGTTTCATCAAAATATATTTATATTTGCGACTTGTGGTTTGACTTTATTTTTTACATGGACACAAAGAGGGACGGACGCACATCGCAAAATCGACTTGGAAAGTGATTCTGAGTCGATCGGTATAATAAAAGATAGGTGAATGTCAAATATTTTTAATTGTTAGAAACATCAGCACAAAGGAAATCAGATGATTACATTCAAACTTGGCAGTGGATCTGAAATGATTTTCGTACCAATAAATTTAATTAATAAATTAGGAATTCAATAAGATGCAAAAGACATATTTGATAATTTCCCGGTTTTTGATTATAATGGGAATAAAGTCAGGGAATTTTGTGTAATTCAACTTACTAGCATAACCCAGCACTCGAAACTCGAGTGCAAATTCTAGGAAATTTTATCTTTGCTTTGAGATTGTTTCTTTGAAAATTTTTTTTAGCGACGTTTTCCGTATCTCTCTTATAATTAAGAGCTTTGTCATTGGGAACATTCATTATATGAAGAATTTCCAACATAAATCTTTTTCTATAATTATTTTCCTCTTGTAAAATGTTTGTAGAATCAGAGTTTGATTTATGTTTGTTTATTGAACAATGTGCAGTGAGTGCGGTTTTTTGCTCTATTGGTCTGTTAATAGCTTTTAAATCCGATCGATGTGAGGATAATCTAGGTTTTAGTTTGATTTTTGTTGTACCAATATAAACTTTCTTGCATATTTCTTTTTCATTGCCGTCACAACTAATTTCATATATAAGATTATATTTATCATCTTTATCTACTTTTGTTTTGGTTTTGCTAAATAATTTTCCAATTGTATTGCTTGTTTTAGATACTAACTTGTATTTATCGCGATTGTAAATGTTGGTTTTCTTTATTCTCTCAGACAACCCCGGTATATATGTTGTCGATTTATATATTTTGGTTGGTTTTGGTTCTCTGACAATCCTATTCTTAGATTTATCGTGTTCGATTAGATCTCGAATAGTTTTCTTGGGAAATTCGTTTTTGCGCAATGTTTTTTCGATAATAATAATGTTCTCTTTAAAAAATTCTTCATCACTTATGTCCAAAACCCTTTTTATAAAATTTGTTGCCGTGTTTATTATAATCCTCCGAGGATGTTTCGAAAAGAAATTTACCTTAAGGGTCTCTTGTTCCTCAGTAAACTGAATACATCGGTTCTAAGAGTTTATCACTCTTAGGGTTTCGTTGACTGCGTCCCATTTTATAATGGCGAATATGTCATCAACGTATTTGGTTAAAATCCTGGGTTTTGGCTTCGCTAACTCCATTGACCAATCTAGCAGCTCTTCCATAACTATATAAGCAATTACAGGCGAAGCTGGTGACCCCATAGGCAATCCCTTCCGTTGCTCGTATATATACTTTTGATATTTAAAATATCTTGTGTCTTTAATGCAAAAAGTTAAAATTTCCATAAAAAGGTCTTTTGGTATTTTGGTATAATTTTGTAAAATGTCGTTGATAGAAATATATTGGAAAGGAATATTGTTATAAATATTGTTTAGAAATTAATAAAAAATAAAAATAAAAAAAAACTTGTTTTTATTTATTTTTAACAAAATGTTCTTATAACAAAGAGAATCTTTTAACAACCGATGACCTGAAGCCGAATTATATTCACCCTTCAATAAATAATTTTGTAAGAGCATAAAAGTATGCTAAACAATTTTTGGCAAATCGCAATTCAACACATGGCGTGTGATATACATTTATAATGAAATTCGATTATTGTGAATTGGCTACAATTGATTAGCATACCGTTAGGCACTTATAAAATTATTTATTATTAATATTTTATTTTATTTTATTTGATATATTTTTAACACATATTATACATAAACTTTAAAATTCTGCACTTCTCCATCATATAAACTATAACTGCGCCCATTTGAACACGCCTCCGTGCCCGCGTTATGTTTTAAAGGGACGGAAAGGTTTTCCCTCATGTATTAATATAAATATTTGTTGTAATTTAACTATGAAATATAAACGTACGTCACAATTTTTCATAGTAGATGATGATCTCGGACCATTGTATGGGTTAGGAACGTGTGTAGAATTTAATTTGAAAAATTAATGGATGTTAGCCCACTCAGTTGCTTTCTACTGGTTGAGAGTAAATTTCTGGAGGAAAATGGAAATGTTTAAAGTGGAATTGGGAAATTTCCGGGATAGTATTCTAATAAATTAAGAGAAAATTCATTATAGAAACTGGAAAAACATTTAGCTTTTTGGGTAAAGTTGAAATTGAATTGAATACCATTGCACCAAGGGTATAGTTTTACGTATTAGGTACCCCCACACTTGATGCCATATAGTAAGTTGTGCTTATAAATGATAAATAAAATGCCACGTGGATTTAGTTAAGTTTTTGTTAAAATTTTTATTAAACTCTTTTGACTTCTATAACTCGAAGTCGCCGTTAGACAAAGTTTTTTTTGGGATAAAGTTGATTCATATTATGGCAGTTCCACTGTAATTTCACTTTCAAACTTTAGATCCAATGCGGCACGAATTCACGTTAAGCGCTTATACTTATTTTTTTTTTTTTTGCAAAATCCTTTTTAAACTTAAAGAATTATGTTCAAAATTCTCAAGTTCATATTTTTGTTTGGTACACCCTAAAGTGTGTGTGTTTTTGTATACACGATGTAGTACCTTATAAATGAAAGTGTGTTTAAGTGTTAGTATGTCAATATGTCATTCATCTTTTTGTCTACCTAATCCTGCCATAAGTGGCAACAAATGTCATGTTAACAAGCTCCTTTTGTCGAAAGTAGTTACGAAACAACTAAAATGGAAACAATAACAAAATTCCTTAAATATAAATTTAAAAAAACAAAAAAAAAACTTAAATTCATAGTCTTAAATATAAATCATTTTTGACATATTATAAATAAGGTAAATTTTTCTATAGTGTTTATGTCGACACAAAAAAAAAATAGTTTATAATTTTTATAGGAAATTTCCACATTGTTTATAGTTAAAACCGTATAACAGATTGCCTCAACCAACCTTAACGTACGAGTAACATTCTTTGTAACGGGTTGTAAGTAGGAAAAAATATTTGCAATAGCAGTTACACTTGAAAAATGTTTTCAATGTAATTCCCCAAATGCTGCATTGTAATGCAATGGAGTTTTATACGTAAAATTCGTTCATTTATTAAACTGAACATTCAACTGTATATACAATATTTTGTTGCGAATAGCCCAGCAAATTTATGATAAAATATTCATAAAATAGTCTTCAAAAAAGACTTTCAAAGAAGAATAAATTTGAGACATAAACTGAATGTGGAACAGTCATCAGAATGTTGAAATATTATTTTCATTTTTTTTTTTTTAATTATTTCTTGATTAACGAGTCTTCTAACAGAAGATTTTAATTTTCGGATGAAAAGCCATATTAAAATAAAAGCTATTTTAGCTTAAGTTCATATTGTAAATGGGTTTTATATATTAAAGATAAAGCAAAATTTCATAAATAGTCCTACGAAGATCCGTTATGAATTTAGAGCAAAAACAATTTTAGCTAAAGTCCATATTATTAAAACGTTTATATATTAGAATACAGCAAATATATATTTATGTATAATAAAAACTTTCTTCTTTAATTTTAATTTTGGCACTTAAGCTATTTTCTCGGTCATGGATCCATAATACCAAAATTGCTCAAGTCATATTTATTTGGAAAATGATATTATATAAAATAATGTTGTTTTACATAATCTTATGGTAAATAACTGATAAACTATTTTTTTCCTAATTATAATTATAATATAATTATAATTGCAATTGTAGATACAGATATTTAGAACTGTTTTAGGTAACTATCGACTAAGGCTAAATTTGTACAAAATATACATTAAAATGCAAGCTTATTGGGTTTGCTTAACATCCCTATTCACGATATTTTTCATCCTCGAATTACTACTCTTTTCTACGGCACATTAATCCACTTCAAACTGTTTGCTTGGTCTTCTCCAACACCATCAAGTAACTGCTGTATTCCAGGTTTGAGTGTATTGTATCGCACTGAAAATTCTGCACATTTGTATGGCAACAGTGCAACCATAAACAATGTGACAATATTTATTTCCTGAAATCCCTTATGTAAAACATAACCATCATATAAAATACCAGAAAGAAAAAATTAAATAAAAACGAATACCAACAAAAAATATACACCAAATAAGAATGTTAAAATCGTCAGACATCGACTTGGGAATATAGCGTTTATATAGACTATAGCGTACATATACTATTTTTAAACGTGTATTTATTTCAAAGTTTCATTAACCAGTGTTCGGTTCACTCATTTATATGTACTAGCAGATTCCAGCGCTCGAAATTCGAGTGCAATTTCTAGGCAACTTTATTTCTCAACTTAGCCAATTCACAAACCAACACTTTTTTGATATATTATTATTACGAATGAAGATAACAAACTCATTAACAAATTTACTAAACACGCACATAGCATATATGTATAATTTTATGTATGTATTAGTAGCAATTTTAAATGCAATTTACTCAAAATAAAGGAAAAAATTTAAAAACCTATAAATCTGGTGAACAGCTAAAAAGAAATACCTATCAAATAATATACATTTGGTCAAAATCGGGATAAAATGGTAGAACAAAACATCGGTAACAAGAAATCGCTCAGCCTATTAATATTATAGATTTGATAAAATTCGTGAGTGGGGTCTTTTACCTTTTTGAAATCGTATTTATAGCAATAATTTTCTATTCCAATTAAAAATGAAATTTTTTATAACTTTGTAAAATAGCACTAGAAGTTATATATTAATAAAAAAAAATGTTTATTCGAAGGACCAACACATGGCATTAACATTTGAAAATGATTTCGGGCATATGGCCACCGCGGCTATTCTTGACGTCCAATTTGGGACAATTTTTCGAGTACTGCTGGCCGTATCTCACGAATAACTTGGACAAGTCGGCCTCCAATAAGTTAATTGTTCTTGGTTTATCAACATTAAATTCACATAGCCCCTCAGAAAACAATCTAGGGCCCAATCGGCGAAAGAACGATATATGTATATGAAGGGCGCAAACCAAGATCTTTGCGTAAAATTTTACAAGTAATGGACGGACGGAGCCCCAATTCCTGCGACCGACGACGAATTGATAAATTTGGAGTTTTTCTTCCACACTTTTGTTCACAACTGCGATATTCTCTTCAATACGTTCATTCCTTCGACGGGTTGGTGTCATTACATTATTTAGAGAGCATATGGTATGAAGTTCATAACTTGTGCGACGGATGGCTTGCTCAGATGGACCATTAAAATTTTAATAATTTGGTAACGTCGTTCAACCATAAATGTGATCATAAATTATACTGATCTTATATATCAAAACGTGACAATTGGAGTTTGGCAGCTAACCCTTTTTATCTAATCAAAAAAAAACACTCTTCGTTTACAAACGATTTCCTTATTATTTATTATTTTCTTATATATTAAAAAAATTTATGACCACTAAAGTCAGTCCATCTGGCCATTCTGTCCGGCCGATTTCCTTCATTTTTTTCTAATGAAAGGTATTTAGACACAGATATGTCGTCAATCATTGAAATTTACTCAACGCCCACCTTACTTAAGTTATACTCAAATGCGATTCTTGCCTGTATATTTCTTATGGGACATATTCACTCAAGCTATTCGAATTCTGATAGCTCCTCTTCTAATGAATGGATCTTGATCGTTTCACTCTCAGAACTCTCAGTGGATGAAGCTCTTTCTTCTGAGTTTTTAACTGCATAAATTCGTTGAGTTAGAGGAATTTTATACGATCAACTTTACATTATGCAACACGAAAGTTAACGTACAAATTTCATTACAATAATTGCATAACACATACCCTGTGTTGAATTGTGAATTGCCAAAAATTTGAATACGTTCAGGTGGCATACAAGGTGGTCTTTATTTTTGTGTTTTCAACAAATATTTATAATGAAATAAACTTAATGAATTAAATAGATTAAAAAATATTGAAAGAAATGAATTGAATGATAATATAAAGTTTCCTAGAACTTGCACTCGAATTTCGAGGGCTGGGCTCTGCAAGTTATTATTTATTGTTTACATCGATATCACGTACCACAAGATATATGTACATTAGGGTGGCCCTTCGTTATATGGAGGGAAAAAAAAGTGTTCAAAATGTCGGTCTCACACCCTAGAAATATTCGAATAGCAAAAACAAATGAGAAATGCAAAGTTTTGGGCCAATCAAAATACGTTTAGTCGTGGCGCAAAGCGATTGAAAATTTCAAGTGTGTTTATATGGGGAAAATATGACTTTTTTTCAGATTTTACGAAAATTTCGTTCTATAGTTAAAGTTTTCCGACAAGCTATTATATAATTCGGGATCAGTATTAACTTATCCTTTCAACAGGTTATATAACTTCAAAATCGAATGAAATTTGGCCAAGAAATAGCAAATGCCCCAGACCACTTTTGTGCCAAAAAAAAACTAGTTCATGAAATTTGATGACATTTTTTTCAACATTGGGAAATTGATTAAAGCCATCATTCTTTTTTGATCTCCATACTTATAAGTATTCAGATATGAAGTATTGTTTTATTATCACGTTGTTAACCTATTGCGCATTGAGACCAAAAATTGGAAATTTTTTTGATAAAATTTTTAAAACTCCTTTTTCAAGTTTGAAAAAATTTTCTTAAACAACATTTAAAAAAGTGAATCTATCACTTTAAGGTTTTATTAAATACATATTGTAGATTAATTGTGTTAATTTTTAAGTAAATCCCTTCGCCAGAATTTTTTTTGACAAAGATTTTATTTTTGCGGATTTCGAGAAAAATTGGATTTTTGAGAAATATTCTGTAAATGTACTCTTTCTCAATACTTTTTATCAAAAATTCATCACTTTTCTACTTTTAAATGTTATATTTTATCTTAATAGCCTAGGGTTTCGGAAAAAATAATATGACTCCATTAACCCTTTTGGAATTGGGGTCACATATGACCCCAAGCTAATAAAATACAATTTATTTAAAAAATTCAAATATTTTGTAAGTGCTGTCCAATTTTTAGATGCGACGCATAAAATGTAATAACCAAATGTGTAGAAGTTTCGTTCCAAAAATTTGGGATAAATCCGAGAACGTTAACCAATTATTTTCAAAGGCCAGCTTTGGATTTTAAGATATTTTTAAATATAAATGACCTGAAACGAGTTTTTCTATTAAATTTTGAATTTAGAATTTAGAATTTAAGAAACATAATTTGGTTAGTTTTTATTTATTTAACCCTTTAGTGCTCCTGAGATCAAAATTATCCATTGTGATATATCTTTTGTAAAATTATCTGCTTATTGCTCGCGAATATAAATTAAAACAACTTTTAACCAATTTTGTTATAAAATTACTTTATGTAATAAAGAAGTAGTTGAATTTCTTCCGGTCTCACCCACCAATTTGGTGGATATTGTAAAAAAACATCAAAAAAATTCAGTTCAATCGGCGAAGATGCCATTACTTATAATGGTTGACATTTTTTTGTTTTTTATAATCGGTCGCTTTATATTATCTTCAATGTCACCTACATGTTTTGAAACTTCTACCATTTTATTTCCCAGTTTTAAATAGTTTATTAAACAAAAGTAAATTTCAAATATAACAATATATATAAAAGGTAATATTAAATTAATACTACTCTTAATGGAATAAATTACAAAATTAAATCAAAGTGAATTTCAAAAAACAGAATAGGCTTTGCTGCAACAACAAAATATTTGCGTCCTATTTTTTACACATATGACCTAAGTTGTTTTAATTTATATTCGCGAGCAATAAGCAGATAATTGCACCAGAGATATATCACAATGGATAATTTTGATCCCAGGAGCACTGAAAGGTTAAATAAATAAAAATTAACCGAATTATTTTTCTTAAATTCTAAATGGTGGTTTTATCGAGTTTAATATATAAACCCCTTTTCTGTAGTTTTTATTTTAAAATATCTTAATAAGCTGGCCTTGGCAAATAACGGGTTAACTTCTCGGATTTACCCAAATTTTAAGAACCGAAGTTCTACACATTTCGTTATTATATTTTGAGTGTCCCGTCTAAAAATTTAACAGCACTTACAAAATACTTGAATTTTTTGAATAAATTGTCTTTTATTAGCTTGGGGCCATATGTGACCCCAATTCCAAAGCGTTAATGTGGTCATAATATTTTTTTTCCGAAGCTCTAGGCTATTAAGATAAAATATAACATTTAGAAGTAGAAAAGTGATGAGTATTTGATACAAAATATTTTGAAATAGTACATTTACAGAATATTTCACAAAAATCCAATTTTTCTCGAAATCCGCAAAAATAAAATCCTTGTCAAAAAAATTCTGTTAGAGGGATTTATTTAAAAATTAACACAGTTAATCTGCAACATGAATTTAATAAAACCTTGAAGTGATAGAGTCATTTTTTTAAATTTTGTTTAAGAAAATTTTTTCAAACTTGAAAAAGGAGTTTAAAAATTTTATCAAATAAATTTTCCATATTCGGTCTCAATGCTTAATAGGTTAGCAAGATGGTAATAAAACAATACTCTACATCTGAATACTTATAAGTATAGGGACCAAAAAAGAATGATGGCTTTAATCAATTTCTTAAAATTGAAAAAAATGTCATCAAATTTCAAGAACTAGTTTTTTTGGCACAAAAGTTTTCTGGGGCATTTGCTATTTCTTGGCGAAATTTCATTCTATTTCGAAGGTTTATAACCTGTTGAAAGGACAATTTAAGACTGATCCCGAATAATATAACAGCTTGTCGAAATATTGAACTATAGAACGAAATTTTCGTAAAATCTGAAAAAAAGTCATATTTTCCCCATATAAACATACTTGAAATTTTCAATCGCTTTGCGCCACGACTAAACGTTTTCTGATTGGCTCATAACTTTGTATTTCTCAGTTTTTTTGCTATTCGCATATTTCTAGGGGGTGAGACCGACAGTTTGAACACTTTTTTTTATTAAGGGCCACCCTAATAACCAACCAATAAAATCTTAGAATATTTTTTTTTTTTTCATTACACGAGTAAATTTCAAAAAAAGGTTTCTGCTTCATAGTTTACAAGAAAATTTAAAAAAAAAAATAAAAAATAAAAAACTGTTCAGAGTCGGAGCTTTCAAAATTAAGGCTGACAGGTTGGTCATTGTTATTTAAGGGAAGCTGTTTGATCTCATCATCTATTTTGATGTGTTTTTTGGAGTATTTCGAGGTGCATTTGGGTTTTGATTAAACAAAAGGATCCGACGAAACAAACAGAGCGTACTGCAAGTCTTCCATTGTATGGAATCTCGAGTCTTTTTGCGTGTGGTGGTGCAGCCTCAAGTGCCTGTTCTGACATCATTCCTGTTGGTAGCGAAACTTTTTCAATAATATCTGCTCCATGTATTAATATTTTATGTACAGATGGAGGCATATAAAACCAAGGGTATTCGGAAATAAATATTTTTGCTGCTTCGCAGGCATAAAAGCCTCCACGTTAATTACATAGCCACATACCATTGTGCGCAATATTAAACCAAACCTTTTAATAAGTTCTACCTGTACGCCAGTTGCTATAGAGGACAAGGTTGGCAGCTCGAAAAAAATTCTGGCGGTATTCCCAGTGTTTATATTCCCCCAACCTGTCGTTGGAACGTCCATCAATATACCCAATTTTTTCTTAGTTCAAGTTGAATTTTTCTTTTGGTTTGTTGAGCAATTTCTTTCTTTTCTCCACGAATTTGCGAATTTTTTATCGGTATTATGTAGGCGATATGAATTATACACTCGAAGCACTGTATCCAGGTGTGAAGTGTCGACAATCCATATTCGTATAAGTGGTTTTGTGGCAGCCTCAGTTGAATTAAATTTAGATTGTTCATCAATTTTAGTGTCGCCCTTATATTCTACAAGCCAGTGATGGTGACTCTCTCCACTATGGTATTAAACACTTTTCCATCGATCATGGTCAAATGAAATTCGTGTGTTACTTCAAAAACACTTAATTTTGTTGGCAGAATTTGTGCTATTCCTCATTTTGCATTTTCTATCTCAGCTCTAACTAAATCCGCTGACTCTTTTTCAAAAACTAATTTAAAGGGCTTGCAGAACCGAGTTGAAGAAGTCCGGTTATTTGGCCATAGTATTACGGGTCCTTTTTTAATATATAAAGGAACAATACATTCAGCAAATAAATGCTCATCAGAAACACTAAAACGTTGACGGTAAGTAGAGTGCCCACTGCTACCGTCACAGCCCCATTTAAATATTGATTTTATGCAATCACTATTATTGCCTACAGTCATGAGATCCTCAAAAGCTGTTGAAAAGCCTTGTGTTATACATGCAACAGTATGGTCTACGAGACACATGCAATCCAACCGTAGCTGTGCGTTCAGTTACGTGTATGTCACCGAAGTAACACTCTGTTCTAGCCGAAATATCGTAGCTTGGATAAATATTGCAGTTTCGTTCTTTGGCACCAGATTGCATTAGTTTATATTACCTTTATTAGTACCCATCATTATAAAGAGCTAAAGCTTCCTCAGATGTGTACGCAGTAGGGGTTTTTGGTTCAGAGTTTACGGAGTTAAGCATTTTTGAAGCTATTGCAGATTCTGAATATAACTTGGAAACAACCTGTGAAGCGCTTTTTTTTCCAGCCTTGTAAAAACTCACGCTCGCCGCTACCATTAACTCTTCCTTCGGTTTCATTGGCGATTGATGCAAATTTTTTTTTAGTTTTGCTTGTGCACTCTTAAAAGGGTTTCTCTTTACGTAGGGCAATGGCTGGATTAGGGAAAATGTCTTTATCCAACCACATCTTATTTCACTCTTCGAACACTGCCAAAACTCTGTGACTTTCTTTCCACTTTTGTACAAGTTTGCTAATACAATTTCTCAATTGTTTTTGAATTTGGTAGTATCGTTCTTCGCCGTATTTCGAGCGATCAATGACATTAGAAAATACAAGATTTTCAACCGTTAAAAATTGGTTTGTTGGCACTGGTTCACTATGCCATAATTAAAAAAGGCTGCGTTTAGATTCTGCCATTGTAACTTAAAAACAAAAATATCAAAACTTAGCAAAAACTTGCAGCCTATTTTTGAACTAGACATTCATAACATCCCATTAAAACAAAATTCGACAAACAGTGAACCGAATCCGGTCGAATCCACCCTACTTTTACTCTACACAAAATTGTATTTCATATCTAAAAACACTTCCACAAAGGACATTTTATTTTTCCACTGTTAGGCACTAAAACATACAGTCACATATCATAAGCCAATTTTTTTTATTTAATGCCTTTTAACTAAAATGAAATCGCAAATCTTATTTAAAAACTAAATATTTAATTTTTTGATGTCAACAAAATTGCACTTGAAAAAACTCAAAAATATTTCTTGCACATGTAGAAACATGTGTTAAATTTGAATGCTCACAGTTGTGGGAATATAAAGAACAAAACAAAAAGACACTGCAAAAATCCGTTGGAGTTTAAATTTAAAAAAAAAAAAAAAAAAAAAATTGCCGAATGCTGAATTTTAAAATTGCGCTAAAGCGCCGCTATATTAGCTATTTCGGCCACTGTGCAGTATTTTAATTTTACGGTTTAATTTACATTAGTATAGCTCGCAATTCGAGTGCAAATTCTAAGAAATATTTTTTTTTTACATTCAATTTTAGTCTTACAATGTTTTTTTATTCTATATACATATGGGGGATTTCATGTCAAGTGCACCAACTTTTGAAACCGATGTCTTCCGATCGGGATGAAATTTGCACCAAGGTTAGTCCTATTGGATAGTAGTTTAGGCACAATTTTTCAACAGGATCGGTCCAGATCTCTCTGAGTTAGAGGGGATCAAAATTTTACATTTTGGCCAAACAGGTGTTTCTTCTAATACACGTAACTTATTACCTATTGTTCTTAGAAAATTTTCTCCCGAAGAGTTTAGATAGCTATTTCTTCAATATTTCGGAAAAAAATACTAAAAAAAAAAAAAAAAAACTTGTAGGCTTTTTTTTTTTTTTGCTAAATTAAAGCATTTTTTGCCTTTTTTTTCAAAAAGGGCATTTTTTTTTTCATAAGAAAGCTTAGGATTTTTCCTTTGAGAACTTTTTGGCCGCTTAGTGGAATGGGAGTGGGATATCTATCAAAATAAATGTTTTGTAACTCAAGACAACGGTTTTTAAATTTTTCACAAATGCACAATTTTGAATTTTTTCCTATTTGTGTGTAAAACTTTACAAATAAAACTTATACTGAGAAACTAGACAAATTAACCTTTCCGAAGGTATGCAACATACCTTCATAACATAACAGAAGAGAATGGTTATCTGTAACCTGAAAAAGTTATTTGCAACATTTCAATCTGAACACGAGGATGTTAGAATTGGCTTCACGAAATTAACCCAAATGAGGCCAAAACATTGCGTTTTGGCAGAGAGCAGCGGAACTCACACAGGATGCGTTTGCATTTACCATGAAAATGTTAAACAGATTTTGAAGGAAATCAACTTAAAGTATTTAACAGATGATTCGGCAGAAGATTTACACGATTACCGTGATTGCCTTAAATTGACTATGTGTCCTAATGCAACAACTTCTTGCCACTTAGGTGAATGTACCCATTACCCGAAAAACACATTCATCAAAGAAAATTTAATCAACTCTTTAGATCGAGAATATATAGAGGAGGTCAAATTTGATTCTTGGATTCAGACTGACAGATGCACATTGAAAACAATCATTTTAAATATGGATGATTTTGTGGAAGAAATGTGTACAGGATTGCTAAACTTGAGAAACTATGACTTTTTAGTCAAAGAACAACGGTCATTCTTCAAGGATTTGAAGATACATTTGAAGTCTGTTGAATTCGTTATTTCATATGATTTCGCAGAAAACTATGAATATGTTCTTCAGGATGCCATGCAAGCATTCCACTTCAATAACGACCATGTAACTATGTTCACAGTAGTTGTTTACTACATGAAAGATGAAAATCTGGAACACAAAAGTATGGCAATCATATCCGACGATGTAAAACATGATACCGTTGCAGTTTATGAGTACCAGAAGATAATACTAAAATTTCTAAAATCTAAATTTACAGTAAAGAAGGTATACTACGTTTCGGACGGAGCTCGTCAACATTTTAAGAACAAAAGTAACTTGGCAAATCTTATGCCCATGAAAAAGATTTTGAAATGCCAGCTGAGTGGCATTTTCATCCTACTGCTCATGGGAAAGGAGCATGTGATGGCACTGGAGCAAACCTTAAAAGAAATGCAGCGAAGTATAGCCTCCAGTGCTCTCATCAAGATCGCATCTTAGATGCGACTGCTTTATTCCATTTGGCAAAGAGTTATTGTAAAAAAACTAAAATAGTTTTTAGTAGCAAAGAGGATCATCAGGAAACATTGAAAACACTGAAGAGCAGATTCGATGCTGCGGTAACAATCGATGGCACCGCTCAATACCATGATTTTATACTGCTTGTCGATGGAAGACTCAAGTTGAAAAAGTTTTCTGCCTCTATTCAATGCGATTTCTTTCCAAAGACAACAAATAAACCAGCAGCGAAATCAACAGCTGAACCTAGTAACGCCAATAAAGATTGACAAAAAAACGCAGTAAATAAAGGCGACAAAAAAACTGGATGAAAGACTGGGTATTTAAAAATTTACAAGACTTAAATACTTCATCAGCTACAATAAATTAAGTATAAAAATAGTTATGATATAAATGGATCTAATGCAATTAAGATTAAATTTTAATAAATAATAAATAAATAAATAATAAATAATAAATAAATAATTAATAAATTTTATTATTTTTAATATTATTATTATTATACATTAATTTAATTATTATTAAAAATAAATAAAAAATAATAATTTTTCAACATTTCTATAGAAAAAAAACGATTTTTTTTCCTGAGGTTAACATATTCTGGATATTACAGTATCGAGGGTATAAAATTTTAGTTAGGTATGTTATATACCTTTGGAAAGTTTAGTTTGTCTAGTTTCTCAGTATAAGTTTTATTTGTAAGGTTTTAGACACAAATAGGAAAAAATTCAAAATAGTGCATTTGTGAAAAATTGAAAAACCGTTGTCTTGAGTTAAAAAACATTTATTTTGATAGATATCCCACTCCCATCCCACTAAGCGACCAAAAAGCTCTAAAAGGAAAAATCCTAAGCTTTCTTATGAAAAAAAAAAAAAAAAAAAACAGAAGCCCTTTTTGAAAAAAAGGCAAAAAATGCATTGATTTAGCAAAAAAAAAGTCTACAAAAAAAATTTTTTTTTAAGTATTTTTTTCCGAAATATTGAAGAAATAGCTATCTAAACTCTTTGGGAGAACATTTTCTAAGAACAATAGGTAATAAGTTACATGGATGAGAAAAAACACCTGTTTGGCCAAAATGTCAAATGTTGATCCCCTCTAACTCAGAGAGATCTGGACCGATCTTATTGAAAAATTGTGTCTAAACTACTGTCCAATAGGACTAACCTTGGTGCAAATTTCATCCCGATCGGAAGACATCGCTTTCAAAAGTTGGTGCACTTGACATGAAATCCCACATATATATAAATTTATGACTATTTAAATAAGCCTAAAGGTATGTTAATCAATTTTAGAAATCCACAATTCAACACAGAACGTCTGATATATAATTAAAATCATTCGCATTAACAGGGTGTAACGAATTATTATAAATATTTAATTTAATATATTTTTATGACAAATTAAACATAAATTTTATCATTCTCAGCTTCTTCCCCATATGAACTATAACTATGCGAATTTTCACACTCTTCCGTGCCCGAATATTGCTTAAAAAGGGAACTAAAATTAACCTTCACATATTAATACATAGATATCTTCAAGCATATAAAATTTTTTTTTTTAAGTTTTCGAATAAACTCAAGCAAATGACGCTAAAAACTGTACACCCGGGGGTACAAATTCAGGAAAAGATCCATTTTAGAAATCATCCATTTGACTGAACAAACTTTTCGGGTTTAAATGAATTTTAAGTTTCATAGATTAAAAAAGTTTTGATTTTTCTTAAAGCTGCAGTTCTAAATGTTTAAACTAAATTCATTGTTGATGTTTAATGGGACTCAGTTTCAATCCCTGCCATCATGGAATTTTTTTCAAAATAAGTGTAGGGTATTTTTAAGAACTAAATGATCAGTAATATTAAAACACATGTATACATATCTGCATATGTAGGATGGAGTGTTATAAGAACAACCTGGAAATGTTTGTTTTAAGAAATTTTATTATTGCAGCCACGCCCTTTGTACTGGCCATATTACCATACAAGCTCGTATACACGTTTAAAGAATGAATTTGCAGTTTAATTTATTTATTACTTTTTGCATATACTACTATATATATACCAAATTCATTTACATTTCTTAAACCACTCCGGTATACATGCTTTGAAATTTTTCATAAATTTATAGTATTTTTACCGTTTTTGTTTCATTTCAGTTATTACCAAAAAAAAAAAAAAAAAATTTTTTTTTGTTTTTTTTTTTTGTTAAACAATTTTTACGATTGCTACCTCTGGCTTTCGCAGCATATAACTATATTTTGTGATATTTATTGTTGACAACATTGTTGTTGCAACAATTGTCGTTAGGACGAAGAATATTTGCAAAGCGTTTTGCTAAAGTTGCAGTTGTACTTTGCTAGCAAGGCAAATGGTTAAAAGGAAGACTGGCAACACTTGAACAAGAACTATTTTCAATAAACTTAAATGCTGTTTTATTGTTTTTCTTCTGTGTGCAGCTTTTGTTTTATTGTATTTGTTGCCCATGCTACTCTTGTCGTTAGTATTAAAATGGTTGTTTTGTACATAAGTTGCATTTCCGTTTCCGTTTGGTTTTAAACACAAGAAATTTTCCGAAGAATTTTTTTGTCGTTCTAAACGAGCTTCCTATGCAACAAGAAAAAAATAAGTAAGTATTTTTCCAGAATAAGAGCAATAATATATGGTGGCTTCTAGTGAAATGGTTAAGGTGTGTTGAAAATACGGCTATTGATACTTTAGGTAAAGTTTTTAAATAACTACAATTATTTTGATAATGTCAGATATATTTGCTTAGAAACAAAAACTAAAAACCGTACTTTAAAATAGCAATGAATTTTTAAGTATCATTTTTTTAAAAAATGTACACTTCTTACAATATAATTTTTAAAGAGGTACTTTTTTAAAAATAATTCCAATTTTGTGAAATAAGGACATTTCCTAATAATTTTTTAAGAAAAAAAAAATAAAATTGTTTTTGAAAAAGTTATTTGCTTTGCATTTAAAAAAGTGCTTTTTAAAATAACGTACATCCCAAAAGTGAGGTACCTTTTTAAAAAATGTTAATTCATCAAGAAATACTACCTTTTTTATAAATTTATATGTTTAAAAAGAATTATATTTTAAAATAAGGGACTGATTTAAGAAAATGTAATTTTACAAAAAAAAAATTACTTTACCAAAAAAGTATTGCTTAGAAAAACCAACTTTACAACAAGGGCATTTTTTATAAAATATACTTTTTAAAAATAGGGTACTTCTTAAAAAAAGAGCACTTTTAAAACAGGGTACTTTTTTTTAATGGAATGTACCTTTTAAGAAAAGGAAACTTTTTAAGAAAATTTAGTTTTTAAAAAAATTGTAATTTTCAAGAAAGTTTACTTAAAAGAAATTGCTTTAAAAATAATTATTTTGTTAAAAACAGTTTTTTTTAATGATATGTTATTTTTTAGAATAGGCAATTTTTAAAAAGGAGCTTTTATAAGAAAATAAATTTTTTTTTTTTTGGGAAGCGACACTTTTTTTAAAAACGGTACTTTAAGAAAAGAGTACTGTTAAAATTGTACTTTTAAAAACAGAGCTTTTATAAGGAAAGTTATTATTTTTTTTTTTGGAAGGGACACTTTTTTTAAAAAGGGTACTGTAAAAAAGAGTACTGTTAAAAAATAGTACTTTTTTAGAAAAACGGAACTTAAAAAAAATACTCCAAGGAAAGGGTACTTTTTTAAAGCGAGGTTACTTTTTAAGAAAAAATGATTTTACTTTTTGGAGAAAAGAAAATTACTAAGAAAAAGTACTATAAAAAAATCACGTTTAAAAACAATGTATTTTCAAAAGGAGAGGTAATTTTTTAAGAGAAGAAACTTGTCAATCAAAGCAATATTTAAAATAGGTAACTTTTTAAATATAAGTAATTTATAAAAAAAAAAACGTACTCTCTGTATAAAAACTGTTTTAAAAAAATTAATCATAAAAGGCAGTTTTTTTTTTATAAAATGTACATTTTGAAAAAAGATTTATTTTACGGAAGGGTACTTCCTTTTAAAGACATGTAATTTTTAAGAAAAGATAATTTTTTAAGAAAAGGGAATTTTTAAGAAAATAATTAATAAATAATTTTTTATTAAAATTATTAAATAATTTTTTAGTAACATTATTTATTAGATAATGTGACAATACTAACATTATTTATTAAATAATGTGACAAAATTATTTATTATAATTTTTTAATAAAACTATTTATTATAATTATAAAAATTACAAAAAATTTATGTTCATTTCAAAGCTTGTGCAAAATGTCAATTTTTTTAAGAAAATAAATATTTTATCAGTCTTTTTTCTAAATACATATGTATTTGTCGTATTTTTTAAAAATTTGATGTTTTTCTACAAGTGTTCTTTAAGATTCAAAAAATAATTAAGTGATAATTTAATATTTTGATTTTTACTTAAAATTTATATAAATATATATATTTTTTAATGGGAGGTTTTGCTCTAAAAGATGACTTTTTCTTTTTAGAACTAGTTTTTAGTTTATTAATAAAATATTTATGCAAAACCTTCTTGAATTAAATGCTATTGTAAAAAAAAAAAATTGAGAAAAATCATTTAAACCCCCAAGAATTATAGACAACATGAACGTGTAATTTGTTCTCTACAATCCTCTCAGGGTCGAAAATGTTGTCTTGAAATAGGATAGTTTCATTAAAACCAGAGATTTAAGGTTCACTGCCAAGATACTCTGAAGTTTGACTTAAAATTATTCAAATTTATACCGATTTTAATATTGTATATATGCGATATTGTAGGCTTAAGTCATTCTGGTACAAATGTATATATTGAAATATTTTACGAAAATAAAAAAAAAAAATGGCCCTGGTTTCAAAGTATGTTATTTTTTTAAATATATTTCTTTAATCACAAATATTTAAATATTTATTTAAACATTGATGATTTTCCGAAACATAATTAAATTTTTTGAAAATTCATTGTAACAATCCGAAAATTGTTCAATTGAAAAATCACCAAAAAATATAAGTTCAAACCAAGGAGCATGCATATTTATAAGAGGATGTGCCAAAAATCATACAGAATCATATACGAATTTTGAAAAAACTTTACATTTGCAGCAGTTTTATTCAATCTGTATAGAAAAATTCTTCTTAAATCTGAGATTTTGATTCAAACCAAAATTCTTTGCGTTTTATTATTTTTATACCAATACCGCTAGGTGGGCAGGGTATAATGACTTTGTGCTGATTTTTGTAACGACCAAAAATATTTGACCTAGACCCTGTTATTACACTCATCGACTCAGAATCGCTTTCCGAGTCGATTTAGCGATGTCCGTCCGTCGATCTGTCCGTACGTCCGTCTGTATCCAAATTATCATACAGATTTTGGACAAATAGGACTTATGTATTTTCATTACATCCATTTATCAGTAGTCCAAAAATAAACAATTCTTACTCATAGCCCCCATATGAAGCCGATTCCCGATGTTCACTTAAGTCTTTCAAAACACAAAAATATTGCACAGATTTTTCTCAAATTTGGTTTGTATATGATCTTGCAAAAAAGAAATGACCTTGCCAAATATGGTCAGCATCGGTTCATTTTTCGACCTAGTCCCCATATAAATATGGCATCCCATATGAACTTTTTCATATCCGAGGCCAAAAAAATAAATTAATAACAATGACACTCAAACTTGGTTTATTCCTATTTTCTTTATCGAATTAGTTGGACCTATGAGATAGCAAATCTAAACGAGTGATATACTGTTTCGTATAGTCGATCTAGACCTACTCTAATTTTTTTACTTCTTGGGTTGTTTTTAATAAAAGTTATTTGTAAATATTATCTTTAATAACTAAAAACTACTGACTTTTTTATATATACAATTAAAATTTTTATAATTTACAGTAAATTTGTGGAAGTAAGCCATTTTAAGAGGTACCTTCGAATAGTTACGGAAAATAAATTAAAAAAATTTGTTCCACTCTTTCTTAGCGAAAAAAATACTTTTTTTAATCGGTGGACGATGACTACTTAAGGGAACGAATATATGCACTTGCTAGAAAGAGTATTTTTTCTCTAATTTATTATTAAGCTATTTATTCGTAATTTTAAATTTGAAAAAATTTATTTAGGTAAAAATCGAAAAAAGAAAAAACGCATAGGAAGGATTAATCGTTCATCTGAAATATTATTTAAAAAAAAAAAATAATAAATTGGAACCTCTTTGAACCGATATGAGATAGACTTAACCAACTTTAAAGTATCATCCTCACTTATTCTGCCCCACTCAGTCAAAATGATGCTTTTTAATATTTGCTCTATAGGTTTAAGGTTTCAGATCGAGTGATTCGGGTAGCGATTTTAATTGATTTTTAGTATTGTGGAGCAACCACAGCTTGACATGGTGCATTGTTTGTATTTTGGTTCATTAAGCTGTTGGAACCAAATTTGCTTTAGAAAAAGGTAATTTAGAGGAAAGGTACTTTAAAAAATTGCTTTATTAAAAAAGAGGTTTTTTAAGAAAAGGTAATTTTGAATAATAGGCAATTTTTAAAGAGTTATTTTATATGACAAGATATTTTTAAGAGAAAACGTACTTTTTTAAAATGGGAACTTTAAAAAAAAGTACCTCAAAAACTAGTACTTTGAAAAAGGGGCACCTTTTTAAATTAAGTGTACTTTATTTAGATGAAGGAAATTTTTAAAAAAGGGTACCTTTAAAAGGAATTAATTTTTTAAGTTTAAAATAAAATATGGTTCCCAAATTTTCTTGGAGTTTCGCAATCAACTAATTTTAAATACGAAGTTCAGAAAATATATTTAAAAAACAGCAAAGGAAATTATAGTCGGTTCAGATCTACTATACGACACCCTATACCATGCTTTTATAGACCATATCTCCATATTTAAAAAAGTTCATATCGGATGCTATATCTATGTGGGGACCAGGTCGCAAAATGAACCGATCCTGACAATATTTGGTAAGGTCACATTTTGTTTTTTGCGAAAATATATACCTAATTTGAGAAACGATTTAAGTGAAGATCGGGATGCAGCCTTATATGGGGGTTATGACTAAAAATTGGTTATATTTTTGGACTACTGATATATGGAAGTAATAAATATACACAAACACAATTTGACCGAGATCTATGAAATAATTTGGATTTTATGAGAATTTAAGTCGATTTCATTGGGAAAATTCTATGGGGACATGCACCGATTTTTACCAGTTTCAATAGCGTTCTTGCTATGGGCGATATAAGCTTACCGAATGCTAACGCATTGATTTTTAAAAAATTTTAAAATAAAATTTGTTTTGTAGTATCTGCTTATTATACTACTTTTACGGAAAATTATTTCAAAATATATGGAATTCAAATCTCTACCTGAGAAGTTAAGGGCAGGATTGGTAGTTTTAAACTTCCGAGGGTGTGAGGGTTAAAAAAGCCATTTTAAGCTAGTAACCTTTAAAAAAACCTGTTACAAAAAAATTACGTATTAAAGACGTGAACCGTTATTTATAATATTTTATTTTCTTGAAAACATATTAATTACAGTAGTAATTTGATTGCAATATGTCTGAAAAATGACTATAAATCTAACAAACAAAAAATTTCTTCGCTTGAAATCGTCATCTCAAATATATGTAAAATTGCATAAGTAGATATGTACAAAACCGTACATCACATATGACAACTCTTACGAAAACTGAGAATAGTGGAAATTAGAAGTATAAATGCAAAAATTATTCAAAATCCAAAAATAACGATTGCTTGTTTGGACAGAGTTGTATCTTCTGAAACTAATACAAAGTAAAGCTGTGTGATATGAAAACTGAATCTAACCGCACTGCTCGTGAGTGTGTTAAAGCGCTGACCAAAAAGTGCAAGTACGAGTGTATGTGAGGGTTCATGATTCAAACCTCACGGCCGCCCTAAGTAGAAAAATTTCATATAGAAACAATCTATTCAATTAAAACAAAACAATTATCACAATGTTCAATAAATCGCTGATGAAGGCTGAAATGCCAGAAATCGGTCCGATGAAGAATACAGTACAGTTATGAATTTTTGAAATATATGCTTTCTTCTTCTTTACCACGCACCATTTAAACAAAATTCAAATTTGCATATTAATTACGGTAGTAATTGTAATATGTCTGAAAAATGACTATATATCTAACAAACAATAAAATTCTTTTCTTATTTTTTTCTATTTTTTATAAACTTTTCTTATTTACAGTCTATTGTGGAATACAAACAATTAATTATAAAAGATTAAACATTTCCCACAAATCTTTTTTTTTTCAGAAGAAATTAACATTTTCCTTAAAAGTTACACTTTCTTAAACAAGTAGCCTGCCTGCCTTTCTCAATAATTGTAGTTTTTCTCGCACAAATAACTTTTGCTAAAAAAGTTAGTTTTTAACTGGAATAAGTGCATTTACTTCAACGAGCACAGCGACAATATATATAAATTTTGTTGTTGCTATTAGCGTATCCTTCACATCAAAACACTCATACGACCCAGTGACCCGTGAAAAAACACTCAAAATATGAATTACTAACCTACTGGAGCTCCCATAATTATTATAACACTATTTTTTGATATATGTACACACACAATATGTATTTCATACATAAGAATCGCCTTATAATGTGACCTACTTCATATAATTAAAAGTCAAGAACTTTTTGTAGATACGTTTTCTGACGAATTAATTTTAATATAATAAAGTAGTTTTAATATACGTAGTACAAGTAATATTAATTATTGCCGTATGCCAAGGTTTGCTTTATGGTGAAATATTAAGAAACTGCATATAATACATAACTTCAAAGCCAACTTAATACTTGCAAAAATTAAAAAAAGGAATCAATGAAGACGTACATACAAGTAGAAACTAAATAAAAGTAGTTCTTAATGTTATTATATCAAAAAGGTTATAATACGTACAATTTGTGCAAAATAAATCTTAAAATAAATAATTAAATTTTTATTAAATAAAGTATATTTTTATTATAAAAAGTATCAAGTATTAAATAAAACGTTTTTCCAAAAGTACATTTAACAAAAAGTACCTGACGAAAAAACCATATTTGCAGAAGGTAAGTTTTTATATAAAAGACCTTTTGACAAAGTAGAGCTTTAGCGAATACAGGAAATTTTATTGAAAAATTACCTTTTTGAGAAAAGGGAGCTTTTTATGAAGAAAGTACTTTCTTGCAAAGAGGGGAGCTTTTAATGATATAAGTTCCTTTACAAAAGAGAACGTTTTATGAAAAATGTACTCTCTATGAAAATAATATTTTTTTTCTAATTTAAAATATATCAATTTCAATATTAGCATTTGGGTGTCATTGTGTGGGAGTAATAAGTTCCAAGTCAGGGTAATAGTAATAGACCAGTACAGTAAAAATTGTCAAGGGTTTGGCATTCTTATATTATTATATATATTATTATTCAAGTGTTTAGTTTTTTAGCTATAAGTCCAGAACAGTTGATGATTTCTCATTTCATTCTCCCGAAAAAATAATAGATAAGGCTTAAATAAATAATTTTTATTAATTAATACATGCAAAAAATATATATAACACCGATATGTTTGATTTTATATTGAAAATGTAGTTATACGTATACGTCTCTTCCACTTTACTAATAAATAACAATCATACGCCGTGAATGTGCTATCATATATATGGGGAATTTCATGTCAAGTGCACCAACTTTTGAAACCGATGTCTTCCGATCGGGATGAAATTTGCACCAAGGTTAGTCCTATCGGATAGTAGTTTAGACACCATTTTTCAATAAGATCGGTTCAGATCTCTCTGAGTTAGAAGGGATCAAAATTTGACATTTTGGCCAAACAGGTGTTTTTTCTCATCCATGTAACTTATTACCTATTGTTCTTAGAAAATTTTCTCCCAAAGAGTTTAGATAGCTCTTTCTTCAATATTTCGGAAAAAAATACTTAAAAAAAAAAAAAAATTTTTAGACTTTTTTTTTTGCTAAATTAAAGCATTTTTTGCCTTTTTTTTTCAAAAAGGGCATTTTTTTTTTATTTTTTCATAAGAAAGCTTAGGATTTTTCCTTTAAGAGCTTTTTGGTCGCTTAGTGGGATCGGAGTGGGATATTTATCAAAATAAATGTTTTGTAACTCAAGACAACGGTTTTTCAATTTTTCACAAATGCACTATTTTGAATTTTTTCCTATTTGTGTGAAAAACCTTACAAATAAAACTTATACTGAGAAACTAGACAAATTAGCCTTTCCGAAGGTATATAACATACCTAACTGAAATTTTATACACTCGATACTGTAATACCCAGAATATGTTAACCTCAGGAAAAAAATCGCTTTTTTTCTATAGAAATGTTGAAAAATTATTATTTTTTATTTATTTTTAATAATAATTAAATTAATGTATAATAATAATAATATTAAGAATAAAAAGATAAATAATTTATTAAAATTTAATATTAATTGCATTAGATCCATTTATATCATAACTATTTTTATACTTAATTTATTGTAGCTGATGAAGTATTTAAGTCTTGTAAATTTTTTAATACCCAGTTTTTCATCCAGCTTTTTGTCGCCTTTATTTACTGCGTTTTTTTTGTCAATCCTTTCTTGACGTTACTAGGTTCAGCTGTTAATTTTGCTGCTGGTTTATTTGTTGCCTTTGGAAATAAATCGCATTGAATAAAGGCAGAAAACTTTTTCAACTTGAGTCTTCCATCGACAAGCGGTATAAAAGCATGGTATTGAGCGGTGCCATCGATTGTTACCGCAGCATCGAATCTGCTCTTCAGTGTTTTCAATGTTTCCTGATGATCCTCTTTGCTACTAAAAACTATTTTAGTTTCTTTACAATAATTCTTTGCCCAATGGAATAAAGCAGTCGCAACTAAGATGCGATCTTGATGAGAGCACTGGCGGCTATACTTCGCTGCATTTCTTTTAAGGTTTGCTCCAATACCATCACATGCTCCTTTACCATGAGCAGTAGGATGAAAATGCCACTCATCTGGCATTCCGAAATCTTTTTCATGGGCCATAAGATTTGCCAAGCTACTTTTGTTTTTAAAATGTTGACGAGCTCCGTCCTAAACGTAGTATACCTTCTTTACTGTAAATTTAGATTTTAGAAAATTTAGTATTCTCTTCTGGTACTCATAAACTGCAACGGTATCATGTTTTAAATCGTCGGATATGATTGCCATACTTTTGTGTCCCAATTTTTAATTTTCCTGTAGTAAACAACTACTGTGAACATATTACTTGGTCGCTATTGAAGTGGAATGCTTGTATGGCATCCTGAAGAACACATTTATAGTTTTCTGCGAAATCATATGAAATAACGAATTCACCAGACTTCAAATGTATCTTCAAATCCTTGAAGAATGACGATTGCTCTTTGACTAAAAAGTCATCGTCGCTCAAGTTTAGCAATCCTGTACACATTTCTTCCACAAAATCATCCACATTTAAAATGATTGTTTTCAATGTGCATCTGTCAGTCTGAATCCAAGAATCAAATTTGATCTCCTCTATATATTCTCGATCTAAAGAGTTGATTAAATTTTCTTTGATGAATGTGGTTTTCGGGCAATTGGTACATTCACCTAAGTGGCAAGAAGTTGTTGCATTAGGACACATAGTCAATTTAAGGCAGTCGCGGTAATCATGTAAATCTTCTGCCGAATCATCTGTTAAATACTTTAAGTTGATTTCCTTCAACATCAGTGTAACATTTTCATGGTAAATTTGGGTTAATTTCGTGAAGCCAGATTGAAATGTTGCAAATAACTGTTTCAGGTTACAGATAACCATTCTCTTCTGTTATGTTATGAAGTTAAGTTACATACCTTCGGAAAGGTTAATTTGTCTAGTTTCTCAGTATAAGTTTTATTTGTAAAGTTTTACACACAAATAGGTAAAAATTTAAAATAGTGCATTTATGAAAAATTTAAAAACCGTTGTCTTGAGTTACAAAACATTTATTTTGATAGATATCCCACTCCCATCCCACTAAGCGACCAAAAAGCTCTTAACGGAAAAATCCTAAGCTTTCTTATGAAAAAAAAAATTCACTTTTTGAAAAAAAAGGCAAAAAATGCTTTAATTTAGCCAAAAAAAAAGTCTAAAAGTTTTTTTTTTTAAAGTATTTTTTTCCGAAACATTGAAGAAATCGCTATCTAAACTATTTGGGAGAAAATTTTCTAAGAACAATAGGTAATAAGTTACATGGATGAGAAGAAACACCTGTTTGGCCAAAATGTCAAATTTTGATCCCTTCTAACTCAGAGAGATCTGAACCGATCTTATTGAAAAATGGTGTCTAAACTACTATCCGATAGGACTAACCTTGGTGCAAATTTCATCCCGATCGGAAGACATCGGTTTCAAAAGTTGGTGCACTTCACATGAAACCGCCATATATTTAAAAAATTTATGAAAACTAAGGCGAGACTGTCTGGCCGTTCTATAAGGCCGATTTCCTTCATTTTTTTATTTAAGGTATTTAAGACAGATATGTCATCAATCATTGAAATTTACTCAACTCCGGCCTTACTCAAGTTATACTGAAACGCGATTCTTCCCTGTACATTTCTTATGGGACACATTCACTCAATTAATTCGAATTCTCCTCTCCTCTTCTAATGAATGTACCCTTTCACACTCAGAACACTCAGGGGTCCAAGCTCATTCTTCTGACTTCTTAACTGTTTAAAGTCGTTGAGTTTGAGGAAAGTTGTGAGTGCACAATCAACTTTACGTTATGTAATACGAAAGTTAACGTAGAGATTGCTCTATTTCCGCACTCATATCAATGTTGAAATCTGTCAAGTAAAGGGTCCGCCAAATAACTTTTTTTTTTTTTTGCTATAAAAAAAAGCGACTGAATATTATCTCAAATTTCTTTTTTTATTTGAAAGTACAATCCTTCCGGTTAATAATGGAAAATAATTTCATTCAAATGGCTGCCTCGGCTGGCCATGCAGTACCCTACACGATCGGTCCAATTTTTAAGCACATTATCGATTGTGTGCATCTGTATTTCACCAATGGCTTCACGAATATTGTCCTTTAAACCGTCAATTGTCTCTGGCTTGTTGGCGTAACACTTATCTTTGAGGGCACCCCACAAATAGTAGTCCAACGGTGTCAAATCGCAGCTCCGAGGTAGCCAAACGACACCAGCTCTGCGGCTGATAATGCGATCTTAAAAAACAGGGCGCAAAATATCGAGTGTATCTTCGGCTGTGTGGCACGTAGCGCCGTTCTGTTGAAATCAAATGTTGCCAATATCCTCCTCTTCAATCTTTGTGAAAAAAAATTCGTTCAACATGGCCCGATAACGATCGCCATTGACTGTAACGGCCACTCCTTGCTCAGTTTCGAAGAACAATGGCCCAATTATGCCTCTGGACCAAAATTCGCACCAAACAGTGACTCGTTTTTGGTGTGTCGGCTTTTCAATGTATGCGTGCGGGTTTTCTGTGCCCCAAATGCGACAATTTTGCTTGTTTACATACCCGCCAAGATCAAAATGAGCTTCATCTGAAAAGATGATTTTTGGGCAAAATCGGCATCTTCTGTAAGTCGATCGCAGGCCCACTTAGCGAAGCGAAAACGCATTGGATGGTCAGTTGGCTTCAACTCCTGAACCAATTGGACTTTGTATGGCCTCATACCAAGGTCTTTATGCAAAATTCGTCTCAATGATGCCTCCGAAATGTTCAATTCTTGAGAACGACGGTGAATTGATGATTCACGCACACTTTCTGCCACAGCAGCAATATTCTCGGGTGTACGCACTGTTTTTGGCTTTTCTCGCTTTGGTTTATCGATGAGGATGCCAGTTTCTTTCACTTTTTTCACAAGATAACGAACATACGGAGCTAACGGTGCTTCTATTCTTCCAAAATCCATATGCAATTTTCGCACACATTCTGCAACATTACCATGAGTTTCAAAGTAATGTCGCAATATTTCCCAGCATTGTTCAAGCGTATACATAACCATACTCGTTCAGCGGAAGGATAAAACTAATTATCTGTCAAATCAGACATGAGCTAAGTGTTACCATTCACTAAACAAGCACTAGTTGAAAAAAAAAAGTTAGATGGCGGACCCATTATATTCATAAATATATATATAAGGGCCCCGCAAGTTTTAAAATACCAGCCAAAAAAATTACAAAAAATTATTAAAAACTATATATATAAAATATGTATAAAATAAAAACTATAAAAAATGAAAAAAAAATTTTAAAAATTAAAATATTTAAAGCTTTAATAAAAACCCAAAAAATAATTACAAAAATTAATATAATATAATATAATGCTGTGGACCAGCACGGGTCCTCTAGTGTTATTGAAAAGATTTATGTAAAAAAGGGGAGAAATTAAACAATTTTTTAAGGCTACATTCGATAAGATAAGTACACTTTGATTTGCTGAGAAACTAAGCAAATAAACATCAAGATAAGGTAAAAATATAACAAATAGGCTTGAGAAAATCAAACTCATTATAAGTGTTTATATAATGGCTTAGTACTTTCTTAATGACTTGAAATTTCTCAATCACCAGAATGGTTGTTGCAATGTGTTATAATATCAGATATTTATTCGAACAGTACTTTTCCTCAAAAGTGGACTTTTTATTTAAAAAAAACTCCTTCTCACAGAAAAAGTACCTGTTATTATAAAAGCTAAATTTATTAAAACAATAACGTGTCTTAAATATATTAGTACCTTTTCTTAAAAAATTAACTTTTCCTAAAAGGTACCTTTACCTAAAAATTACCCATCTAAAAATAAAAAATTTTCTTAAAAAAGTGCCTTTTCTGAATTAAGTTCATTTTCTTAAAAGAGTATTTTTTTTAAAAAAAGATATATATTCAAAAAAATACCTTTTCTTAATAAATTACTTGTCACAAAAAACCAGCTATTCTTAAAAGGTACCATCTCTTAAAAAAGTTCATTCTTTCCAAAAAGTTCTTCCAATAAAAAAACTACCTTCTCTTAAAAAATTGTTTTCTCTCATAAAAAGAACATTTTCTTAAAGAAGGTAATTTTCTTTAAAAGAATATTTTCTTAAAAAAGTATTTTTTCTTGAAAAAGTACCTTTTTTTAAAAGTTCCCTCTTCTTTTTTAAAAAAGAACATTTTTATTAAAAATGTATTTTATAAAAAGTACCTTTTATTACGTAATTACGTTTTCCTAAAAAAGAACCTTTTGTTAAAAAAGTGTTTCCTCTTCAAAAGGACATTTACTTAAAACGTACATATACTTAGAAAGATGCTTTAACAAAAAAAGTACCTTTTAAGCGAAAAAGTAAGGTTTCTTTAAAAACTAATTAAAAAAAAAAAAATAATAATAAAAACAAATTTTTTAACAACCTTTTTCTTTAGAAAGTACTATATTTTAAAAATGTACCTTTTTCTTTAAAAACTAACCTTTTCTTTAAGAAGTATCTCTCCTTGTAAAATACCTTTTCTTAAAAAAATAATAAAAAAATTAGTAAGTACATTTTCTTAAAGAAATGCATTTTATGAAAAGAACAACCTTTTTTTTTTAAAAAAAATTTCCGTTTCTAAAGAAGTAAATTTTGTTGAAAGAATTCCCTTTCATTGAAAAGAAAATTTTTTAAAAAGGATGCTTTTATTAAAAAATACTTTCCCGTAAAAAATTACCTTCTATTACGTAATTACTTTTCGAAAACAATAACCTTTCCTTATAAAAGTATTTTCTCTTAAAAAGTACCCTTTTTTAAAATATACATATGCCTAGAAAATTATTTTAACTTAAAAACGTGCCTTTTAAATAAAAAGCTATATTTCGTTTAAAAACTTAATTTCTTTTAGGAGGTATATTTTTTTTTAGAAACTTTTTTTAAGTACCTTTTTCTTTAAAAAAAAGTAGCGTTTTCTTTAAAAAGTACCTTTCCATAAAAAACACCTATTCATAAAAGCCATAATTTTTTAAATTAGGAATTTTTTTTAAATAAATTTTTTTTAATAAGTTCATTTAATTAAAAAATAACATTTTCTTTAAAAATTATCTTTTCTTAAAAAGTACTTTTTATTAAAAAGGAGTAACGTTTTTTAAAGTAAGTTTTTTAAAAAGTGTAGTTTACTGCAAAACATAACCTTTTTTTTTAAATTTACCTTTTCTAGAAAAGAAACCTTTTTCGTAAAAAGGGGTTTTTTATAACAGAAAATGTAAATTTGCTTAAAGAGATACATTTGCTTTAAAAAAAAGGTACCTCTCATAATACCCTTTCTTAAAAATGTTGTGGTTACCTTTTACTAAAATAGCAATTTTGCTTAAAAAAATGACCTTTTATTAAAATAGTAGCCTTTGTTAAGAAAAATTATGATACATTTTATTATGCATGACCTTTTCTGCAAACAAAAGTTTTGTTCAATTATTTTTCTAAACAAATTGTATTTTTGTGTTCAATTTTCATTAAAGTCAAAGTAATTTAAGAATCCTCTTTTAAAATTATACCCATATCATAACATTTTGTTCGAATTTATAATAAAAATTATTCTACTCTTACTAGTAACAGAAGATTCTATAAACTCTCTACGTACCTTATATCAGATGCCTAGCTGCATTGTTAGTTAGTTAATTCTTAAAGTAAAAATATGTATATATGTGTGCGTAATTATTTTCTATAAAAGGCCAGGTATAAAGTGCGTATGTATAAATAAACTAAACTTTAATACATTCATTAATTTTATTACCAACATGCACACATTAGCACATTTCCCTGGAGGGTCATTGACATATATGTTTGTGTATAGAACTTGAAAAATTGAAATAATGAAGAACATGAACCTCCAGCTAACAGCGGCTACAAAAAGTAACCAACCTAAATCAGAGGAAGTTGGCATAAAACCGAGGAGCACATGTATGTATATTTCCTTTTCTCATAATTATTTACATACAATTTGGAAAAAAGTACAAATACCAACGTAAATAAAATCATTGCAAACAAATATTATACACTTGAGGTGTTTGCTGTTAAGAACCCAGCAAATATTTTTTTAAGATACAAGAAAGTATTGATTTTGGCGATTCGTTTAAAATGGGGCCTTCTTCTTAAATTTAAAAATATTAGTACAATTCGATTTCTAGATCAAATTTTCATCTCTTTCCTTTTAATTGTAAATACAAAAGCGTAAAATATATACACAAACAGCTGTAGAGAAAGTAATGAGTTATCCGCTTCAATAGTTATCTCAAAATACCGCAAAAGGGAACTGTGGGCTTAATAAATGTAGGCCTATATTATCGACTTCTTTGCTGATATTTCTCGCTTGGCATATGTTAGTAAATGTAACCATAAAAATGTTTTCCGCTTTAGTTCTTTTTTTTGTTATTTCGAATTTATATTTTTGATTTTATTACCTTGTCGTTTCGTATATTTCCTTGGCAAACATAAAACTTACGCCTTACTTTGATACACAACGCTTAAGTATGAGTACATGCGTGGTTATAATATTAGGCACAACATACTTCGACTGAAATGAAAAATTTTTGAAGATTAGTAGATCAATATAAAGGTTCGCCTCTATTTACTACGGAAAATGCCTCTTATTGGCATGCCTCTCATGGCTAATATTATTATGTCAAACTTTTGTACAAATCAAATTTTGTTAAGTTATTGAAAAACTTTGGTAAATTTGATAGCTTATGGCATTAACATTTTAATTTCTTCAAAATAAAAAAATTTTGTCAGACGTGATATTGAAGATACCCTTTATGAAAATGTTACTTTTTACTAAAAAGCAATTTTTAAAAATTACTATATATTAAAATAGTATATTTTATTAAAAAGAACCTTAAATTAAAAATGGACCATTAGTTAAAACAAATACATCTTTTTAAAAAGTACTTTTCTTAAGAAAAAAGTTACTTCATATTTATTAAAACGAACCTTTAATTAAAAATTGACCATTTGTTAAAAAAGTAACTATTTTTGAAAAGCATTTTTTTTTTTTACAAAAATAACTATTTTCAAATAAGTACAGATTATTACATAAGTAAATTATATTAAAACAAGTAAGAAAATTATAGTCGGTCTAGACCGACTATACGATACCCTATACCATGCGTTTAGAAACCCTATCTCTTAGGCCCAACTAACTGGACATAGAAAATAAGCAAAAACCAAATTTGAGTGGGATTTTTATTAATTTTTTTGGCTGCAGATATGAAAAAGTTCATATCGGATGCTATATCTATATAGGGATTAGGTCCAAAAATGGACCGATCCTGATCATGTTTGGTAAAGTCTCTTGTATTTTGCAAAAATATATACAAACAAAATTTGAGAAGAATCAGTGCAATATTTTTGTTTTTAATAGATTTAAGCGAAGATCGGGAGGCAGCTCTGTATGGGGTCAAAGGGATCATTTTTGGACTACTCATAAATGGATGTAATGAACGCATACAAACCCAATTTGAGTAAGATCTATATGACAATTTGGATCTCATGGCAATTTATGTCCATTTCATATGGGTAATTTGTATGGGGGCTAGGTCTGAACATGGACCGATTCTCACCAATTTCAACAGCGTTCATCCCATGGCCGATAAAAGCTTATGTACCAAATTTCATTAAAATATATTCATATTTGCGACCTGCAGTTTGATTACAAAATTTATATGGACACACAGACGGACGGACGGACGGACGTACATTGTTAAATCAACTCAGAAAGTGATTCTGATTCGATCGGTATAATTAAAGATGGGTCTAGGTCAAATAGTTTTGGTTGTTACAAACAGCAGCACAAAGTCATTATACCCAAACCACATAGTGGTATAGGGTATAACAAGTGTGATGTTTCACTATTTATAACAAATGTAAACAAAGTATTACAACAAGCGTGATTTCAATAGAGATCAAGCGTGATTTCAATAAAGAGACGGAGAGATGGAGAGACGCACATCGCCATATCCACTCGAGCTTTTCTAAGGATAAAGTGTATATGGGGTATCAAACTTATTTATGGGTGAGTTGCAAATCGAATGACAAACTGATATATAACCTCTGCAAAGTGGTGTGCAGGGTACACAAATACCCTGCATTAAAAAAATAGCTACTGTTAAGCAAGTCCCTTTTATTAATAGTAGTTTTGATTTAAAAGCAATTTTAATAAAAAAATATTTACTTTTTTATTGAGAAAGTACCTTCTCTTAAAAAGTGTCTTGTCTTAGAGGGTACCTTTTCCTAAATAAGCACAATTTCTTAAAATATTACGTTTTCTTAAAAAGTGTATTTTCTTTGAAAAAATGGCCTTTCCTAAACAAGGTAGCTTTTTTTGAATAAGTAAATTTTATTTAGAAATTTATTTATCTTCGAAAATGTACCTTTTATTAGGTAATTATATTTTCATAAAAAACAAAATTAAAAAAAAAAAAATTCTCTTAAAAAATTGTGATTTCCAAAAACGCACCTACGCTGAAAAAAATACTATCATGTGAAAAAGTACTTGAAAAATACCTTTTTATCGAAGAAGTAAATTTTCTTTAAAATGCGTTTTCTTAAAAAAAAATCTTTTTCATTAAAAACTACCGTTTTCTTAACAACAATTTTTTTCATTAAAAAGTACTTTTTCCCTAAAGAGTACTTTTTCTTTAAAAAGTACTTTTTTCCCCTAAAAAGTACTTTTTTGTTTAAAAGTCTTTTTTTCTTTAAAAAATTCCTTTTTCTTTAAAAAGTTAATTTTTCCTAAAAAAAAACTAAATTTCTAAAAAATTGCCTCCTAAATATGTCCTTTTTTTTAAATGTAGCTTTTGTCAAAAAGTATCTTTTGAAATAAAGTTCCATTTCTTAAAAAGTGTTTTCCTTCAGGAATATCTTTTATTAAAAAACTACCTTTCTACACAAATTTTCCCTTAAAAAGTACCTTCTTAGAAAAAAATCCTTTTATCAAAAAACTGCATTGTATTACATTTTATTATTAACAAAGTACATCTTATCATTACAAGGTATTTCTGTTGTAAAAAGTATCGTTCATTAAAAAAAGTACCTTTTGATTAAAAATGTACTCTTATTCAAAAAAGTATTTTTGTTAAAAAACTATATGTACTGTAAAGTCCTATTTTATTTTAAAAAAAAGTGATTTTGTAAAGAAGAAAATTCTATTAAAAAAGCGCCTTTTGCTAAAAAAAAAGTACATTTTCTTAAAAAATTTGCTTCTCTTAAAAAAATTTTAGTTTCTTAGAAAATTTGCTTTTTTATTTTTTTAAAGAAAATTTGGTTATTTTAAAAAACCAAGTTTTCTTAAACAATTAAGTTTTCTTGAAAAATTGTATTTTCCTGAAAAAGTACCTTTAGTTAAAGTTAATTGTTTCTTAGAACAATATCTTGTATTAAAAAAAGCATATTTTATTAAAAAATACTTTTTATTTAAAAATTAATTGTTCTTTAAAGTGTACATTTAATTATGAGAGTTCATCTAATAAAAAGACCCTTGTATTAAAAAAATATCGTTCGTTAGAAAATTAAATTTTATTAAAGAAGTAAATTTTATTAAAAAAAAATTACTTTTATTAAATTATGACGTTTTATAAAAAATAACTTTTATTAAAAAGTAAATTTTATTTAAAGAAATACAACTTTAGAAAAGAACATATTATTATAAAAGAGCTCTATATTTATACAAAGTAACTTTCATTATAAAAATAAGTTTTCTTAAAAAAATAAGTTTTCTGAAATAAATACATTTTCTTAAAAAAACTACACTCTCTCAGAAAAGTACATTTTCTTAAAAGAGTACCTTTCTTGAAAAATCACCTCTTCCTGAAAAAGTGTTGTTTGTTAATAATTACATATTTTGCAAACAAATACTTTTTCTTCAAAAATTTGTGTTCTTAAAAAAGCATCTTTTAGTTGTTAAAAAAAAAAAAAAAATTATAAAAAAAAATTGTTTTTATTAAATATTACCTTTTATTAAAAAGTGCCTTTTAGAAAGAAAGTGCCTTTTATTTAAAAATTTCCTTAAAAAAACCCTTTAACTAAAAAGGTACCTTTTATTAAAAAATTACCTTTTTTTAAGTAAAAGAAATTACCTTTTATAAAAAATTACCTTTTACTAAAAAGTACTTGTTATAAAAATTTCGTTTATAAAAAAGTACCTTTTATTAAAAATTAATTTTGATTCAAAAAGTACCTTTTAATAAAAAAGAACCTTTTATTAAAAAGTACCTTTTTTAAAAAAAGTACCTTTTATTAAAAGAAGTACCTTTTATTAAAAAAAGTACCTTTTATTAAAAAAGTACCTTTTATTAAAAAAAGTACCTTTTATTAAAAAAATTACCTTTTATTAAAAAAAGTACCTTTTATTAAAAAAGTACCTTTTATTAAAAAAGCACCTTTCATTGAAAAGTACATGTTATTAATACAAAATTTCTTATTATTAAAAAAGTAAGTTTTATTAAAAAGCACCTTTTATTAAAATGTGCCTTTTATTAAAAAAAAATACTTTTATTAAAAAATTATCTCTCTTTAAAAAAGTTAAATTTTTTTAAAAAGTACCCTTTATAAAAAAATTACCCGTTGTAAAAAAAGTACCTTTTTAAAAAAAGACCTTTTATTACAAAAGTACCTTTTTATTAAAAAATGTATTTTGTTAAAAAATTACCTATTAATAAAATAGTGCCTTTTATTAAAAAAGTACTTTTTATTAAAAGAAGTACCTTTCATTAAGAAAGTAAATTTTGAAAAAAAAATTATCTTTTGTTAAAAATTATCTATTATAAAAGAAGTACCTTTTATTAAAAAAGTACATTTTTTTAAAAGTGCCTTCAATAAAAAAGTAGCCTTTTCTAAAAAAATACCTTTTATTAAAAAAGTACCTTCTGCAAAAAAGTACCTTGTACTGAGAAATAACTTTGATTAAAAAAGTACATTTTATTAAAAAGTACACTTTATTAACCCTTATGTGAGTGACAAAAAAACACCTTCTCCACAGTGACAGGGGTACCTGGTTACCCACATACAAATTGTATGAAAATAGCATATTTTAGCCCATCGTACTGTACGCAAAATTGACATAAAATGATTTTTTTTTCTAAGGATTCCCCTTATAATATTATATGCGTTTTGGGTTTTCCCCTTTATAAGATTTTGGCACAAAAATGTATTTAACAACCGCGAGCATTAATATACGAAACAAAAATATTATTGTGGGAATCCCTGTAATTTGAGTACGAATTTGGGTATTCCCCTTTTATGAATTTTAATTTATTACTCGCTATAGGGACGTCATAGTTTTTGAACAGAACTTAATATTATTTTTGTGATTCCCCTTTTTATGAACTTTAACAGATTCAATGACACATTGACATTACAATTGCATTTCTAATTGTTTTGTGGCCCGGAATAAGTGAATTGAGTTTGATAAAGCGACAGATAGAGTCCGTCCTGAGATATTAAATTTATCAGAAATTCAAAATATATTAAGCTAATATGAAAGTGATGAGGAGGAATTTATCATTTCTGATGATGAGTATATTCCGCCACTTGGCGATATAAGAACGGGTGCATCAGATACTGAGCTAGTGCCATGTGTAGAAACTGATGAGGACCCATACGATTCAGATGACAACGAAGAAGTGGAATCGAATAGTGATATTTGTAGTAAAGATGGAATTCGTTGGTGTCTTGATCCATTTCCAGAATTTCAGACAATAAATCGGAACATTTTACGGCGACGTGGTGGCGCAGCACCTAGCATTATTCTACAATGCCATCGATGTAGCAGCATTGGTAGCAGACATTATATATATGGAACACAATCCACAATTTCCTCAAGTGATCGCCGTAGGAAATTTTTGAAAGATTTAAGCTTTGAACTGTGTAAAGAAAATATAGAAAACCGTATGCAAAATCCTAAGGTATGTGCAAAATTTTTCCCTCGATCAGATATACAAGAAGTTCTTGGACCAGAAATATCCCACGTACAAAATCTCGACACCAGTGGTCGTATTGCAGTTGTAGGAAGTTGCTATATTTGCAAACAACAAGATCAAAAGAGAAGAAAGACACGAAAAGCTTGTGCAAGTTGCTCGAACGCTGTCTGTAGCGATCATTCAATCAATCGTCCCATATGCGATATCTGCTTGCCAGATTACCAATGATTTCTTATTTCAAGCTCCTTTTTTTATATATGTATCTTTCTTTGTTTAGTCTCAAATGAATTTTCCTTTGTATTATTTTATTATACCCTATACCACTATGTGGTTTGGGTATAATGACTTTGTGCTGCTGTTTGTAACAACCAAAAATATTTGACCTAGACCCATCTTTAATTATACCGATCGAATCAGAATCACTTTCTGAGTTGATTTAACAATGTCCGTCCGTCCGTCCGTCCGTCCGTCCGTCCGTCCGTCCGTCTGTGTGTCCATGTAAAGTTTGTAATCAAACTGCAGGTCGCAAATATGAATATATTTTGATGAAATTTGGTATATAAGCTTTTATCGCCCATGGGATGAACGCTATTGAAATTGGTGGGAATCGGTCCATGTTCAGACCTAGCCCCCATACAAATTACCCATATGAAATCGACATAAATTTCCATAAGATCCAAATTGTCATATAGATCTTACTCAAATTGGGTTTGTATGCGTTCATTACATCCACTAATGAGTAGTCCAAAAATGATCCCTGTGAGCCCATATAGAGCTGCTTCCCGATCTTCACTTAAATCTATTAAAAAACAAAAATATTGCACTGATTCTTCTCAAATTTTGTTTGTACATATTTTTGCAAAATACAAGAGACTTTACCAAACATGATCAGGATCGGTCCATTTTTGGACCTAGTCCCTTTGTAGATATAGCATCCGATATGAACTTTTTCATATCTGCAGCCAAAAAAATTAATAAAAATCCCACTCAAATTTGGTTTTTGCTTATTTTCAATGTCCAGTTAGTTGGGCCTAAGAGATAGGGTTTCTAAACGCATGGTATAGGGTATCGTATAGTCGGTCTAGACCGACTATAATTTTCTTACTTGTTTTTTATTGCGAAATTATTTTTTTTTTTTTTTCAAACTAATAAAAAACATGAAATAACATAAAAAAGACAAAATGGCTATGTATGTTGTTCCTAAGGGCTTTAAAATCTATAATTATTAGCGCTCAAATTTTTTTTTTTTTACTTTTCCGATATAAATTTGCACATTTTTCGAAGATATATGCTCAAGAATATGTTATTCCAAAAAAAAAAAAAAAATATTATTTCATGCAATTTCATATATGTTACTTTGGGGTATCCCTGCCACTCTCTTAAAGGTGAAAAAAATATAGTTATTCGACGCAGTTCCAAAGGTATAAAATGCACCCACACCAATGCAAATATAAAATCAATTAAAAGTTAAGAGTTCTCATAAAGTTTGAGTTTTGTAAACCATCTGCAACCAAAAATTATTTCCACTTGAAAATGAAATGAGGATCCGGGTACACAGTCACTCACATAAGGGTTAAAAAGTAACATGTCTTAAAATCTATCATTTATTAAAAAGTATATTTTATTAAAAAAGTACCTTTTATTAAAAAAGGACCTTTTATTAAAAATGTACCTTTTATTAAATAAGTACCTTTTATTAAAAAAGTACCTTTTATTAAAAAATTACCTTTCATTGAAAAGTACATGTTATTACTACAAAACTTCTTACTATTAAAAAAGTAAGTTTTATTAAAGAGCACCTTTTATTAAAAATGTGCCTTTAATTAAAAAAATTAACATTTATTAAAAAATTATCTCTCTTTAAAAAAGTTCCATTTTTAAAAAAGTACCTTTTATTAAAAAAAAGTACTCTTTATAAAAAAATTACCCGTTGTAAAAAAAGTAACTTTTTAAAAAAGACCTTTTATTAGAAAAGTATCTTTTATTAAAAAATATCTTTAATTAAAAAATTACCTATTAATAAAAAGTGCGTTTTATTAAAAAGTAACTTTTATTAAAAAAAGTACTTTTGATTAAAAAGAGTACCTTTTATGAAGAAAGCAAATTTTGCAAAAAAAAAAAAATTACCTTTTGTTAAAAATTACCTATTATGAAAGAAGTACCTTTTATTAAAAAAGTACCTTTCATTAAAAAGTTCCTTCTATAATAAAGAAGCCTTTGCTAAAAAAATATCTTTTATTAAAAAAGTACCTTTTATAAAAAAGTACCTTGTACTGAAAATTAACTTTGATTAAAAAAGTACATTTTATTAAAAAGTACACTTTATTAAAAAGTATCATTTCTTAAAATCTACCTTTTATTAAAAAGTACCTTTTGTTAAAAAAGTACCTTTCATTAAAAAGTAACTTTGATTCAAAAAGTAGCTTTTATTAAAAAATACATTTTATTAAAAAAAGGACCTATTACAAAAAATTGCCTATTATTAAATAAGTAGGTTTTATTAAAAAAGCAACTTTTATTAAAAATTTACCGATTTTTTTAAAAATTACCTTTTATTAAAACATTAGCTCTTCTTAAAAAGTTCCTTTAATTAAAAGAGTACCTTTTATTAAAAAAAGTACACTTTATAAAAAAATTACTCTTTCTTAAAAAAGTACCTTTTCAAAAAATACCTTTTATTAGAAAAGTATGTTTTATTAAAAAAGTTCCGTTTATTAAAAATATCATTGATTAAAAAGTATCTTTTGTTAAACAAGTATCTTTTTTTCAAAATTTACCTCTTATTAGAAAGTACCTTTATAAAAAGGTACCTCATTAAAAAAATATACCTCCTATTACATGGTTCCTTTTATTAAAAAAACACTTTTTATTAAAAATGTAACTATATTGAAAAGGTACCATTTATCACAAAAGTCGCTCTTAATATAATCACTACCGTATTAATATTAGAGCACCATTTTTTTGGTTCTTTTCCTTATCTTATTGTAAAAAAAATGGTTTTGTTTTGTAGCTGCCATAAAAAAGCAAATAAAATACCTACTGATACATAAACATTCCTTGTTTGTACATATGCTGGCTTTAAAAAATGTATTCCTCAATTTTTCTCTACAAATGTCACCAATATTGGGATTGGTTTTTGGTTACGGATGGTTGTGTGTGTTTTTTTTTAATACAACTTTTAATACTATAGTAGTATATACAATTGTATAGAATGTGCGTACATGTGTGATATTAGGACGTTAGCAAAGAAATCTAAGTTTTGAAGACATATAGACAAATATTTTTATTGGATCCGTTTCCTTTTTATTTACTTTAGGCGTTTCATATTTAAATGTTTTATTTTATATTGCTATATTGTCCTGGCATTAGATTTAATTAAACCCATCGACTTAGACTACGTCTGTTTATTATACGATTTCTTTTCTAAAACTTGAAATTTTTTAAAAGACTTAATTCATAAATGGATTTATGAATAAGATATGCTATTTAAACATATAACTAATTATTTTTAAAACTTTTAAAATTTTGAAAACAAATTTAATTACAGCAGCAGCGCAAACATTAAACATACAACGGAACTCTATTGTTTCCCCAGTTAATAAATATCAATAATTAGAATCATAATTAGAATTTCCCTCAAAGACGTTATGACATTTAAGTTTAATCATCTTCCGCTTGTTGACTTTAGCAATTAATTTTGCTCAGTAATTTGAGTAATTTAAAACGTATTTTAATAGTTCCAAGAACAAACAAACAATTTTAAAACAAACAGAATTATATTTCAATTCAAATAATTCTTGGAAATATAAATTAAACGAAAATAAGCATACACTTTAAAACATAAATCAAAAACAGAAATAATTGCGAACATTTTCCAACGAAACATATTTCCAAATACCTCTTTATCAACAAAAATAAATTAAAACATTTAAAAGGCCTCTAGTGGTTTTAAAATGAAAGATAAATTTCATGTATTTCATAGAACTTATTTGTAATTTAAATGCATTGATAGTTTTATTGTGGTGTTTGCGAACAATTCAATGGTATTATGTACGAGCAACAGCTCATCAATTTGTGTGGTATTCATAAAGAACGGCAGCAACGAAAGTTTGCTAGCAAAAGCAACAGCAACATCAACTGCAACAATAAATGCTCTAAAGGGTTGTAAATTTGTGTTGGTTTAAATGTGCTGCCACAATTTTAGTGGCATGTACTGGTAGATTATTTTAGGGATAAAAGTGTTGTAACTTTTTTGTATATAAATGAAAATAAATTAAATGGAAGTTGTATGTGTTCCTATAATAAAGACAGTTGTCGAATTTATACATTTCTTGTTCCGAATAAATTAGCATTTGTTTAATTAAAAAAAATTTATATATATATATTTTGTTTTGATCGTGAATTTTAATTTAAAATTTTAGAAGTCTTATTAAAATAAAACTTATTATGAATGCGAACTTTTGGACTGAGTCACAGATGGCTGTTTTCAAAATAAACTGAATTAGCCATAAATTGACTAAAAGCGTCGTTACATAATTCATAACTAGCAGAGCCCAGCACTCGAAATTTGAGTGAAATTTTATTTTTCTTTAAATTTTTTCGTTCAATCTTTCTTTAATCTTTATATATGTAGAATGATTATCTTCAGACTGATTTTTATTTTACATTTCTTGAGCAGTTGAATACAATATTAAGTATGAATACTAAATTTAAATATAAAATACAAGAACAAGTAAATTAAGTCTAAGTACTTAATGACTAATATAAAAATGTAAATAATATGCCTGTCCAACTATGTCAGCGTCCGTCTGTTTAAATTTGACTTCTTCAGTCTCTGCCCTTATCTATTTTTAACCCTTTCTTAACCCTTCTTTGTGCGATCCCACATATATATAAGAAATTTATGAATATTTAAATAAAATTCATATATATCTTCATTATAAGTATTTGATAAGCACACAGAAGAAATATAAATGGGATTGTTGATAAATAGTTTTATAGGAGCCGCAAGAGCCAAAAATTTACTCTTTTTTGAAACCATCAATAACAAAGACCCAGATGATAAATTGTGAATTGGCTAAAATTGATTAGCATACATTTAGGCCATAGTAAAGGACCAGCATTTAATTAAAAAGTACATTTTATTAAAAAGAACCTCTTATTAAAATGATCGCCTTTCATTAAAAAGTACCCGTTATTAAAAAAGCACATTTTTCGACAAAAAGAATATTTTCCATTCTAAAGTACCTTTTAAAAATTGCATTATCATAAAGTAGTAAGTTTCTAAAAACAGCACCATTCTTTAAAGAAGTGCCTTTTCTCAAAAATTAACTTTTCTTGAATAAAAGTATATTTTCTCAAAGAGTACTTTTCTTAAAAAAGTAACATTGCTAAAAAGTGCCTATTCTCAAAAAAGTTACTTTTGTGAAAATAATTCCTTCATTCAAAAAGCGCTATTTATTAAAAAGAATTTTCATTAAATTTTCTTCAAAAAGTAAATTTTTTTAAAAAATAAATTTTCTTAAAAAGTACATTTCGCTAAAATATTTACTTTCATAAAAAAGTATTTTTTCTTAAAATCGCACCACTTCCTTAAACACTTTTATTAAAAAAGTACTTTTCTTCAGTACTTTTCTTCAGTTTTTCACTTCTCATAAAGCACCTTTTTCAAAAACAAAAGAAAAACCTTCCCTTAAAATTTTTACTTTTATTACAAAAACTAAATTTTATTAAAAAAGTACGCGTTATTCAAAAAGTAATTTCTATTAAATCGTAACTTTTATCAAAAAAAAGTACCTTCTTTAAAAAAAGACGTTTTATTAAAAAATAACACTTCTAAAAACGTATCTTTTCTTCACAAAATTCCCTTTTATTTGAAAAGTAAATTTTCTTAAAAAGACCTTTACTTGAAATAGTTCCTTGGACCGAAAAAGTACCTATTAAAAAGAATTTTGATTAAAAAATCACCCTCCATTAAAAAAAGTAACTTTTATCAAAAATGCAATTAAAAAAATAATATTTTCCAAAACAATTTCTATAAAAGTTCATTTTCTTAAAAATTTAAATTTTCTTAAAATAGTGCGTTTCTAAAAAGTAAATTTTCTTAGAAAAAGTGCCTTGTCTGAAAAAACTATATTTTCCTTAAAAAGTTAAATAATCTCAAAGAGTGCATTTCGTTAAAAAAGTACGTTTGAATACTCTAATAAAATTGAATGCTCTACTATCAGATATTGACTGGAATGATATCCTTTCATCCATTGATTATGATGAGATGGTCACAAGCTTTTACAACACGTTGAACGCATGTATATCTGTAACGGTTTCTATGATTTCAACCGTTCAAAAAAGATCGGTTCACGATGGAACAATAATTATTTGGCTAAATTCAAAAATATAAAGAATAAAGTATATAAAAAATTCATAAAGTTCCCTTCTGATTTAACCAAGTATTTAATTGCTATATCAGAGTACAATATTAAAACAAGTCAGAAAATTATAGTCGGTCTAGACCGACTATACGATACCCTATACCATGCGTTTAGAGACCCTATCTCTCAGGCTCAACTAACTGGATGTAGAAAATAAACATAAACCAAATTTGAGTGGGATTTTTATTAATTTTTTCGGCTGCAGATATGAAAAATTTCATATCGGATGCTATATCTATATGGGGACTGGGCCCAAAAATGGACCGATCCTGACCATGTTTGGTAAAGTCTCTTGCGACTTGCAAAAATATATATAAACAAAATTTGGTAAGAATCAGTGCAATATTTTTGTTTTTTGATAGATTTAAGTGAAGATCGGGAAGCAGCTCTATATTTGTCATACGACTAAGAGTTGTCCAATAGTTGTCAGTTTTGGACTACTAATTAATGGATGTAATATATACATACAAGCCCACTGTGACTATGATTTGTATGACAATTTGGATCTTATGGCAATATATGTTGATTTCATAGGGGTCATTTGTATGGGGGCTAGGGCTGAACATTAAAAGATCAAATACAAAATTTCGTCAAAATATATTCATATTTGCGACCTGCAGTTTGATTACAAGCTTTAGATGGACACACAGACGGACGGACGGACATCGTTAAATCGAATCAGATAGTTATTCTCATTCGATCGGTATAATTAAAGATGGGTGTAGGTCAAATATTTTTGGTTGTTACAAACAGCAGCACAAAGTCATTATACCCAAACCACATAGTGGTATATGGTATAAAAAACAAAAGGGTTTACAATATCTACTTAACTTGTATAAAACATATTTTAAAGAGGAATCCAAAATCATTTTACAATTTTGTTAATTCTAAACGTCAATCATGTGGATATCATAATTCTTTGAAATTTAGATCAATTTCAGCCGATAATGTTTTATCAATCAGTAATGTTTTTGCTGATTTTTTTGCTACAACATATTCAATACAAAGTTTTGATCATTTTGAAATTTGCAAAGCTTCACTGTTTTGAGTAACATGAACACACTGAAAAATTCTTTTGATCCTGGTCCTGATGGAATACCATATATTATTCTTAAGCGCTGTGCTGACTCCCTGTCCTATCAACTAACAATACTTTCTTATCAGTCCTTGCGTAAAGGATATTTACCATCTCTATTGAATGAATCTTATATCATCCCTTTATGTAAATCAGGCAATAAAATCAATGTGTCTACAGAGGCATCGCAAAATTGAGTGCAACATATATCATCGGGTTAAAATTAGAAACGCTGTCTCTAAAAAAAACAATCACTTTAAAATTACTTTCAACAGTTTTTGCTACAAGCCGATTTAAATAATTTTTGTGGATGGTGCAATGTAAACCTTATGGAGGTCAATATAAAAAAATGCAACCATATGTCCTTTTACAGATGTACTACTCTACATACTGCTTAGTTTGTGAATGAAAGTGAATTGAAATCCATTGATATATTCTAAGATCTTGACATTTTATCAGATCATAGATTAAACTTTCGTCCGCATATATAACAAAGCTTATGGCGTTCTTGGATTTATAAAGCGATGGAGTAAAGAATTTTCTGATCCATATATAACCAAACAGCTATATATATCCCTGGTTCATCCCATCCTGGAATATGGTTCTATAATATGGGATCTGTGTTACATTATTCATATAAATTTCGTCGAATCTGTCCAGAAACAAAATCATTTATTCTGTCTACGTGGACTTGTTCCCGTGCCTTACTCCCTTATGAATCCAGATTTGCTATAATTAAGTTACCGACACTGAAAAGTCGTACAACAATGCTTAGTATTTCCTTTCTACTCAGTTTATTCAGTCGTACAACAATGCTCAGTATTTCCTTACTACTCAGTTTATTCCATGGCGACATTGACTCCAATTAGTTGTTAAGTAAAATTCAAATTAATTAATATACTATCGAGACCTACAAGAAACCTTAAGCTCTTAAATTTTAATTATTTTAGATTTAACTATGCTAATAATGATCCATTTCGCCGGTTGTATCAGCAATTTATGGAATTTACCACATCATAGATTTGTCCGAAATTAAGAATCTTTGAAACGTAAAATTATTCTATATCTAAATAATTAAATCGTCATTATTTTATTTGTTACATGTATTTTATACACTGGAAGTACATTTGTAATTCCATAGACTTTAAATAAATAAATAAATTAAAAAAACAAAAAAGTACTTAAACAAGTAACTTTCAATAAAAACGCGTATTTTTTAAAAAAATTTCCTTCAATCAAAAAGTACCATATCTTAAAAAGCACATTTTCCTAATATAATGCGGCTTTCCATTTCTTTTTCTTAAAATTTTATTTTCCAAAAAAAGAGCCTTTTCTTAAAAATGTGCCTTTTGTTAAAAAACAACATTTTATTAAAAAAGTACGATTTATTCAAACAAATTTGTTTATTAAACCGTAGCTTTTATCAAAAGAGTGCCTTGTATAAAAAGCAAAGAAGTACCATTTCTTAATAAGTACCTTTTATTAAATAAAATCACCCTTTAGTTGAAAAGTATATTTTCCTAAAAAAGTTCCTTCTCTGAAAAGAGTAAATTGTCTTAAAAAATAACCTTTTTTAACAAGTATCTTGTATCGAAAAAGTATCTTTTAGTAAAAAAGCACTTTTTTTATTAAAATTTGAATTTTTATTAAAACTACATTCTATTAAAAAGCACCTTTTATTAAAAAACACATTTCGTTAAAAAAGTACCTTGTACTAAAAAGCACTTTTTAAAAAGGGAATAAATTCCAAAGAGATCTTATCTAAAAAAACAGCCTTTAAAGTACCTTGTCTTAAAAAATAAAATAAACAAACAAACAACAACAAAGCAACGTTGTTTATGAAATATCATGTAAAGGAATAAACGATCAAAGCTGCGATTTGGTTTACATTGGTACTACAAAAAGAACATTAGAAACAAGAATAACAGAACATAAAATGTACAAAAACAAATCAAAAGAAAGTACTGCATTAGCCCAACATATAAAAAATACAAATCATACGGCAGATTTTGACAAAATACGAATATTAGATCGAGAAAAACTAGAAAAGAAAAGATTCACAATAGAGACGTTAAGGATACAACAGAAAATAAAAAAGACGATGAACTTAAAAGAAGACACACAAAACATTAATGCCAGTTACTGTGTTGCAATATTATAATTAAACTGTGATATAATTTTTAAGTTTGTGTTTGATATAATTTTCATGTTTACTGTTTTATATTTGTCTACAACAAATTATTGTTCAATGTAATAAAAACATTTTTTCTTACTGTAAGTCATAATTGTTTGTGGTAAAAGTTTTTGCAATGTTGTTAAATATATTTTTATTTTCATTTAAATAGACGAATCCCTTGATAAAGTGAACATAACATTCACGAAACGTTGGGAAAATGTGGATTAAATGCATTTTTAATTACATAAAGAAGTTTAGGCCTTATTAGCTAAAATAAATATAAATATAATAAACAACTACATTGGCCAACCAACATAAATATAGATAAAATTCAAATAGTTTGTTTCTAAAAGAATTACTTTTTCTTAATAAATATGCCTTTTCTAAAAAGCTACCCTATCCTAAAAAAAGAACCTTCCCTTAAGAAAGTACCATTGCTAAAAGACCACATATTCTTAAAAAAGTAACTTTTAATAAAAGAGTACGTTTTTAAAAAAAAATTTCTTTCATTAAAAAAGCATCACTTCTTAAAAAGTAAATTTCCTAATATAATGCGGGTTTTCAAACATTTCCTTAAAAATTTAATTTTCTTAAAAAGTACATTCTTAAAAAATCCATTTATTGAAATAGTCTCTATTCAAATAATTTATTTAAAAAAAAAAAATAAAGTTTCTTTAAAGAAAGTAGCTTTTCCGCAAAAAATAGCTATAGTTAAAAAATAAATTTCCTTAAAAAGTACATTTTATTTAAAAAGCACCTTTTATTAAAAAGGTGCCTTTATTAAAAAATTATGATTTAATAAAAATGCACATTTTATTAAGAAATACTTGCTATTTAAAAAGTACAACTTAATAAAAAACTACCTTTTATAAAAAATCGCTTTTTTTATTTCAAAAGTATCATTTCTGCAAAAATACACTTTCTTAACTTTTCTTAAAATAGTACATTTTCTCAAAAGGAATCTTTTTTTTTTAAAGTAGTTTTTATCTAAGTAAATACATTTTTATTAAAAAACGTAGATTTTCTTAAAAAAGTATAATTTTTGGAAAAATTACAGTTTCTTAAAAAATTGACTTTTCTTAAAAAAGTAAATTCCCTTAAAGGAACCTTTTTTTAAATAGTTTTTATTTAAATAAACACATTTTATTTTAAAAGCTAATTTAGAAAAAATTCCATTTCTTAAAAAGTACCTTTTATTAGCATGGTATATTTTCTAAGAAAATAGCTTTTGTTAAAAAAGTACATTTCAGTAAAAATTAGATTTTCTTTAAACAAATACCTTTATTAAAAAAAAAATTTTCTTAAAAATTTAATTTTCTTAAAAAAATACCTTTTATTTAAAAAGCACTTTTATTAAAAAAGACTTTGCTTTATAAAAAAAGTATGTTTTTGCAAAAAATTATCTTATTTTAAAAAAGTACTTATTATTTAATAATTATTATTATAAAAAAGCTAAAAAAAATTGTGTTTCCTTAAAATAGCACATTTTCTACAAAAAATAACCTTTTTTAAAGTACCTTTCAAAAAATACATTTATTTGGAAAAGGTAATTTAAAAGTCCTATTTTTGAAGATGCGCTTTTCTTAGTCAATGTTCTACAAAAAAGTACTTCTTAAAATGGTACATTTTCTAATAGAGTAGCTTTCATTCAAAAAGTAAATTTTATTTAAAAATACCTCTTACCAAAAAAAAAAAAAAAAAAAAAAATTATTAAAAATGACCTTTTACTAAAAAGTATCTTTTCTTAAAAAGTACCTTTTACTAAACTGTACCTTTTCTTAAAAAAGCACTGACTCACTGTGGCTGAAATTTTGAATTCTTTGGGCAAAAGTCGAATTTTTTTTGTCACTGATTTTTAAAATTTTTACGCCATTTTGTAGCCAATATATCCAAAATATCGTAGCCAAAAATTTAGGTTAAACTATTGCTAAACGTGGGCGTGGCATGCTGTCAAATTCATCTGTTTTTTTAATTTCAGGAGAAGATATTTTTTTTTGTTTCTTTATCAAACGTAATTGGTTACTTGTCGCAAGCTGTCACCGATAATAACCTGCGGTCATCTCTACAAGGTTGGTAGGATTGCAGTCTTTAGTTGTTGTTATAGGTCACAACCCTGCCGTTTAATATTAGGGGGTTCTGAAATATTTATTAAACTACTATATTTGTGTCAAACTTTAACCGTACTCCTACCTTGAAAAAAACTTCACAATTCAACCTTTGTGAAGTTTTATACTTCTTCTATATTTTTATATGGAAATAGGTTTAATTTGTAAACAAAAATTATTTTATTTAAAGAAAATTCAGTTTTACGTATATCTTTGCATATAACGTGATGAATGAAGTATAATTCTACATATTTTCTATACTAGGAACGCCATCAATTTGGTTTTGGTGTGCTTGCAAACGCTTTTTTCGCAGGAAGCTAGCTCATGGTTATAATTTGCTTTCTCGTTCTTTACTTTCACTTAGTATACGAATCTGCCTCTTTTTTTTCAGTAATGGAACGCGGTATGCAGAGCTTATTATTCCAGGTATATTCTACCATACAGAAGTAGCACATATACCATGTGTGGGTCGGGAAGGGCAAGTCCCAGATCATGCAAAAGCGAACGATGCTTTTCATGTTTTTGTTTTTTTTTTTGGCAAATTAGGGTTAATTCCAAAAGTATATGAAAGAATTGTACTAAGCTCGGTAAATAGTTGGATTCAAGGCTGATGTCTCAATCATGTTATTAAATACAACCATTGACTGGTCGCCTGTTGGTTTTTTGTTTACAGCTATATCCAGAAAGCATTTTCTCAACTGTGTCAACTTCACCCTTAGTTCGGTTGTAAAATGATATTTTTCTGGTAGCTTCTTTTCAACAGTCTTGACTTCTTGAAGAGTACTCTGCAATACTGTGCATTTATATTTTTTTCCAACCTAGGAAACAAGTGTAATATCTCTGGTAAATTGGAATATGCACTGAAAAAGTGGAGTTTTTTTACATTGGTGGAATCGAGAGCTTGTTCTTGTGCATTGTTCTAACCATGGTCAATTTGTTTAGTAGCAATTTTTGACCCAACTCATAAGACGTGAAGAAATAAATCTCGTTGGCCTTGGTTTTTTCTGGAGCAGATCCCTAAGTTCTCCCAAGGTATGGTTGTATTTTCCAGACATAGAAGGCTTTTGCATATACGAGTACCCAAAATTTTAAACTATATCACTCCGGTATGCCTTGCATAAATAAACGACCTCCATGGAAACCAGATAGCTGTTCATCTACCGTGACGTAAGGGTTGAAAGGCATTGGTACCATTTCAGATCACTATCCACAGATAACGAATTGAGCAAATTTATCCGCAGATCTGCTTTGTCGACGACTTATTTTATCACCGAAGCAAATAAATTTGGTCAAGTACTCAAACTGTTTTTTCGACATAATTTTTCTGAAAATAGGCGGACCGAAAGTGATATCGAACAGCTCGTTATTCATAAATATTTAATAACATTAAATTTATTTGTGAACGCCAGCCAATATCAAAACAGCCAAGTATGCATGACCAAGCATACCAAATTGAAGATGTCGAAGAAGAACGATCCATGTATGACTTGAAACTTAAAAGTAATTCCTTTCAAGAAAATTGGATAACCAAACGTTAACAGTTCTAGAGATTTTTGAAAAAATAAAAAATGTAGTTTTCTAGGTATTACTACGGTTAACCCTTTGCATAATTTTGCACCCATGACGATCCGCTGGTAGTACACTTTTTTCATTTTAATGAAATTACTCAAAAATATTTCAAATTACGGGAATTTAAACAGGCGTGTTAAATTTGTCCTTTAAATTTAGCTTGTAATAGTCATTATATCTTCTATTAAAAGTAACGATATCTGCTTACAAAATGCCCCACCCTTTTGATGTATTTGTAAGTAAGAATGTAAATATACAGAGGATGTAACCTGAGTTTTTTTATTACCATACCTTTTGACAGCTTTTTATATTACCTTACGATGCACTAATGCAAATAGTAAAGGAAACACACACAGGTAATTCATTTGTATAGTTGGCTTATTTATATCATTTCACCTTTTTATTTTACCTATTAACATAGTATGATGGCTTATGAAAAGACATAAGAAAGTGACATTTGAATACAAACTCAATTGCTATAATATATTTCAGCAATAACAGTCGCAAATAAATATATTCTGAAACATATAGAGAGCTTCAGTTATAAAAAACTGGCCGAAGAGTATTTTAGGAACAAAAACCAAGAAGATGTTCTTAGTTACGTTAAAATAAAATTAAACTTAAATTTTTGTAGCATCGAAATACAAGAGCTTTTATCTAATCTCATCAAAGCATTAAAAAAACGCTACAAAGAATTTAGCTACAATAAACAAAACTTATATGGGGGATTTCATGTCAAGCGCACCAACTTTTGAAACCGATGTCTTCCGATCGGGATGAAATTTGCACCAAGGTTAGTCCTATTGGAGAGTAATTTAGACACAATTTTTCAACAAGATCGGTCCAGATCTCTCTGAGTTAGAGGGGATCAAAATTTAACATTTTGGCCAAACAGGTGTTTTTTCTCATCCATGTAACTTATTACCTATTGCTCTTAGAAAATTTTCTCCCAAAGAGTTTAGATAGATATTTCTTCAATATTTCGGAAAAAAATACTTAAAAAAAAAAAAAAATTTTTAGTTTTTTTTTTTGCTAAATTAAAGCATTTTTTTGCCTTTTTTCAAAAATGGCATTTTTTTTTCATAAGAAAGCTTAGGATTTTTACTTTAAGAGCTTTTTGGTCGCTTAGTGGGATGGGAGTGGGATATCTATCAAAATAAATGTTTTTAACTGAAGACAACGGTTTTTCAATTTTTCAGAAATGCACTATTTTGAATTTTTTCCTATTTGTGTTTAAAATCTTACAAATAAAACATATACTAAGAAACTAGATAAACTAAACTTTCCGAAGGTATATAACATACCTAACTAAACTTTTATACCCTCGATACTGTAATATCCAGAATATGTTAACCTCAGGAAAAAAATCGCTTTTTTTCTATAGAATTGTTGAGAAATTATTATTTTTTATTTATTTTTAATAATAATTAAATGAATGTATAATAATAATAATAATAAAAATAACAAGTAAGAAAATTATAGTCGGTCTAGACCGACTATACGATACCCTATACCATGCGTTTAGAAACCCTATGTCTTAGGCCCAACTAACTGGACATTGTAAATAAGCAAAAACCAAATTTGAGTGGGATTTTTATTAATTTCTTTGGCTGCAGATATGAAAAAGTTCATATCGGATGCTATATCTATAAAGGAACTAGGTCCAAAAATGGACCGATTCTGATCATGTTTGGTAAAGTCTCTTGTATTTTGCAAAAATATGTACAAACAAAATTTGAGAAGAATCAGTGCAATATTTTTGTTTTTTAATAGATTTAAGTGAAGATCGGGAAGCAGCTCTATATGGGGTCAAAGGGATCATTTTTGGACTACTCATTAGTGGATGTAATGAACGCATACAAACCCAATCTGAGTAAGATCTAAATGACAATTTGGATCTTATGGCAATTTATGTCGATTTCATAGGGGTAATTTGTAAGGGGGCTAGGTCTGAACATGGACCGATTCCCACCAATTTCAATAGCGTTCATCCCATGGCCGACAAAGGCTTATGTACCAAATTTCATCAAAATATATTAATATTTGCGACCTGCAGTTTGATTTACATGGACACACAGACGGACGGACGGACGGACGGACGGACGGACGAACATTGTTAAATCAACTCAGAAAGTGATTCTGATTCGATCGGTATAATTAAAGATGGGTCTAGGTCAAATATTTTTGGTTGTTACAAACAGCAGCACAAAGTCATTATACCCAAACCACATAGTGGTATAGGGTATAAAAAGATAAATAAATTATTAAAATTTAGTCTTAATTGCATTAGATCCATTTATATCATAACTATTTTTATTCTTAATTTATAGTAGCTGATGAAGTATTTAAGTCTTGTAAATTTTTAAATACCCAGTCTTTCATCCAGCTTTTTTGTCGCCTTTATTTACTGCGTTTTTTTGTCAATCCTTTCTTGGCGTTACTAGGTTCAGCTGTTGATTTCGCTGCTGGTATATTTGTTGTCTTTGGAAAGAAATCGCATTGAATAGAGGCAGAAAACTTTTTCAACTTGAGTCTTCCATCGACAAGCGGTATAAAATCATGGTATTGAGCAGTGCCATCGATTGTTACCGCAGCAACGAATCTGCTCTTCAGTGTTTTCAATGTTTCCTGATGATCCACTTTGCTACTAAAAACTATTTTAGTTTCTTTACAATAACTCTTTGCCCAATGGAATAAAGCAGTCGCATCTAAGATGCGATCTTGATGAGAGCACTGGAGGCTATACTTCGCTGCATTTCTTTTAAGGTTTGCTCCAATACCATCACATGCTCCTTTCCCATGAGCAGTAGAATGAAAATGCCACTCAGCTGGCATTCCAAAATATTTTTCATGGGCCATAAGATTTGCCAAGCTACTTTTGTTTTTAAAATGTTGACGAGCTCCGTCCGAAACGTAGTATACCTTCTTTACTGTAAATTTAGATTTTAGAAATTTTAGTATTCTCTTCTGGTACTCATAAACTGCAACGATATCATGTTTTAAATCGTCGGATATGATTGCCATACTTTTGTGTTCCAGTTTTTCATCTTTCATGTAGTAAACAACTACTGTGAAAATAGTTACTTGGTCGTTATTGAAGTGGAATGCTTGTGTGGCATCCTGAAGAACATATTTATAGTTTTCTGCGAAATCATATGAAATAACGAATTCACCAGACTGCAAATGTATCTTCAAATCCTTGAAGAATGACCATTGCTCTTTGACTAAAAAGTCATGGGTTCTCAAGTTTAGCAATCCTGTACACATTTCTTCCACAAAATCATCCACATTTAAAATGATTGTTTTCAATGTGCATCTGTCAGTCTGAATCCAAGAATCAAATTTGAGCTCCTCTATATATTCTCGATCTGAAGAGTTGATTTAATTTTCTTTGATGAATATGGTTTTCGGGCAATTGGTACATTCACCTAAGTGGCAAGAAGTTGTTGCATTAGGACACATAGTCAATTTAAGGCAATCGCGGTAATCGTGTAAATCTTCTGCCGAATCAGTTTAACATTTTCATGGTAAATGCAAACGCATACTGTGTGAGTTCCGCTGCTTTCTGCCAAAACGCAATGTTTTGGCCTCATTTGGGTAAATTTCGTGAAGCTCATTTTAACATCCTCGTGTTCAGATTGAAATATTGCAAATAACTCTTTCAGGTTACAGATAACAATTATCTTCTGTTATGTTATGAAGGTATGTTATATACCTTCGGAAAGTTTAGTTTGTCTAGATTCTCAGTATAAGCTTTATTTGTAAGGTTTTAGACACAAATAGGAAAAATTTCAAAATAGTGCATTTGTGAAAAATTGAAAAACCGTTGTCTTGAGTTACAAAACATTTATTTTGATAGATATCCCACTCCCATCCCACTAAGCGTCCAAAAAGCTCTTAAAGGAAAAATCCTAAGCTTTCTTATGAAAAAAAAAAGATTGAAATATTGCAAATAACTCTTTCAGGTTACAGATAACAATTATCTTCTGTTATGTTATGAAGGTATGTTATATACCTTCGGAAAGTTTAGTTTGTCTAGATTCTCAGTATAAGCTTTATTTGTAAGGTTTTAGACACAAATAGGAAAAATTTCAAAATAGTGCATTTGTGAAAAATTGAAAAACCGTTGTCTTGAGTTACAAAACATTTATTTTGATAGATATCCCACTCCCATCCCACTAAGCGTCCAAAAAGCTCTTAAAGGAAAAATCCTAAGCTTTCTTATGAAAAAAAAAAGAAAAAAAATGCCCTTTTTGAAAAAAAGGCAAAAAATGCTTTGATTTAGCAAAAAAAAGGTCTACAAAAAAAATTTTTTTTAAAGTATTTTTTTCCGAAATATTGAAGAAATAGCTATCTAAACTATTTGGGAGAAAATTTTCTAAGAACAATAGGTAATAAGTTACATGGATGATAAAAAACACCTATTTGGCCAAAATGTCAAATTTTGATCCCCCTCTAACTCAGAGAGATCTTGTCCGATCTTACTGAAAAATTGTGTCTAAACTACTATCCAATACTACTATTCATCCCGATCGGAAGGCATTAGTTTCAAAAGTTGGTGCACTAAACATGAAATCCCCCATATATAATATTAAAAAGCGCAAACTGTTAGATGGCTAACTTACTGTCGTTTCAGAAACAACAAAGCAAGAGAAGGCAAATCATTGGACAACTGCAGCGATAGATCTAAGATGCGGAAACTAAAAGCTATTAACGGTGAATTTGGATGTATAAATATAAAGGAATTTTTCCTACACCAATTACGATCACAGAAACTATTGTTAAAAGTTAATATCATTGACAAAGTTGTTGAAGGTAGTCAATAAAATGGATTCTTAAAAGTATACCAACTCCGAGCAATGCACAACAGCTCAGAACTGAGGAAGCATTAGCATTATTTCTGGGTTTGAAATTAACAAAACAGCATGTATTCAGCTCAGATTGCGTTCGATTGAAAAACGCTTAAAATGTATCCAGCATATCATCACATAACCGCTGCCGAAATGGACTCGTTTGCCATCAAAAGACACTATAACAATCACACAAATTTCGGCAGAGGTACAACTATAATCTCTACTTGATTACACAGCCAAACGCTTGCTACAATCAATAAAAGGAAACAAGTTAAAGAAATATGGAAAAACAAAGTTAATTTTTTTTTGTAAATGGGGATGTGAAGGTTCTTCTCGACAAAAACAATACGAACAAGTAGTATGTGAAAATATTTCGGATTCAGATATGTTCATGGAATCATTTGTACCATTTAGGAAGATACAGAGCCTGCGACTAGTACAACGCAAACAAAAGATATTTGGAAAAATCATGCGCCATCTTTTACGAAATACTGCAGGCCATACTGATATCAAGACCCAAATTGCAATACTACAGCCATTAAAAATACAGTTTGATTTCAGGAAATTGAAGTAAGCTACCAACTAATGCTGACAATGATAGATGGAAAAGTAGGCCAGGCTTTAATTAACATGAAGGCTGCATTTAGCTGCATTATATGCCAAGCAATATCAAGCCAATTAACCAAGTCCCGACAATATCATTAGATAATACCGATGCATATGAATTTGGATTATCACCACACATGCAAGAATATGACTTATGGAACACATAGTAAAAATCAGTTATGATTTGGATTTCGGGTCGTCGGAATCAATAAGAATCAACGAAACCAACAAAGAGTTAAGAAATTAAAAAAAGAAACATGTTTAAGATGAATATCGCAAATTTGGATTGATCACAGGTCAGCAAAAATAAGTGACAGGCTATACAAATGATGGCAATGCCGCAAGATGATTCTTTGCAGATCAAGAAACAGCACCTGAAAAAACAGGAATGTAAATCCTTATTTTGAGATTTAAAATAATCCTAGAAGTACTTGCGTGCAATGAAGAAATTGACGCCGAAAAATTTGGAGATTTTGCTAATGAAACTGCAAAAATATATACAACCAACTACCCACGGAGAAATATGTCTGCAACATTTCACATAATTCTTTGTCATGCAGAAGATATCATTAAATATCATTTGGTGCCATTTGGAGATCTATAAGAGGAGGCTCAGGAAAGAAGGATTACAGATTTTATAGAGAGCATAAGACTAGATAAATTTAACGAAATTCCACGAATGAGGATCTATTGTTGGCAACGTCAAATCCGTTTATCTCCAGTACTCGAAATGAATGGAAAGTGCAACATTGGGATAAAAGAGTCAAAAAACTACTAAAGAACAGAAATAACACAGAACAAAATATGGAACATTTGCAATCAATATTTGAGTCAAATGATTAACAATTGTAATTACATTAATAATAATTATAAGTACGAAAAACATAGTATTAGTAAAAAAAAATTGTTACAGCATTGTTGCAAATGCTATTGAAATCTATTGCGGCTTTTTTTTAAGACTTTTTACCCACGTTTGTATGAAATGTTTTAATAAATAAGAAAGATTCAAAAAATAAAAACCCTTATTTTCATATCAAAATCAGAATAATTGCGCTAAGGTTCAGCAGATTTAATTTGCAAAAATTAACAAAAGTTGATAGCAAAAAATTGTAAATTTTTCTGTAGTGATAGCAAGATTATTTTTATACCCTATACCACTATATGGTTTGGGTATAATGAGTTTGGGCTGCTGTTTGTAACTACCAAAAATATTTGAGCTAAACCCATCTTTTATTATACCGATCGATTCAGAATCACTATCTGATTCGATTTGACGATGTCCGTCCGTCCGTCTGTGTGTCCATGTAAACCTTTTAATCAAACTACAAATCGCAATTATGACTATATTTTTATGAAATGTGGTAAATAAGCTTTTATCGGCCATGGGATGAACGCTATTGAAATTAGTGAAATGCGGTCCATGTTCAGACCTAGTCCCCATACAAATGACCCCTGTAAAATCGACATAAATTGCCATAAGATCCAAATTATCATATGGATCACAGCCAAATTGGGTTTTTATGTATATATTATATCCATTAATCAGTAATCCGAACATAATACCTATAGGAAAATTCTTATTCAATGGCCCCATATAGAGCTGTTTCCCGATCTTCACTAAAATCTATCAAAAAACAAAAATATTGCACAAATTTTTTCTTAAATTTGGTTTGTATATATTTTTTCAAAATATAAGTGACTTGGCCAAATATGGTCAGGGACGGTCCATTTTTCGGCCTAGTCCCCATATATATATACCCGATATGAATTTTTTCATTTCTGCAGCCAAAAAGTTAATAACAATGCCACTCAAATTTGGTTTATGCTTATTTCCTATATCTAATTAGTTGGACCTAAACGCATGGTATATGGTATCGTATAGTAGGTCTAGACCGACTATAATTTTCTTACTTGTTTTTTTTTTAAATTTATTTATTTAAAGTCTATGAAATAAGAAATGTCCTTACAGGCTAATATATTTAGTGTATAAAATACAAATAAAAAACAAGTAAGAAAATTATAGTCGGTCTAGACCGACTATACGATACCCTATACCATGCGTTTAGAAACCCTATCTCTTAGGGCCAACTAACTGGACATTGAAAATAAGCAAAAACCAAATTTCAGTGGGATTTTTATTAATTTTTTTGGCTCCAGATATGAAAAAGTTCATATCGGATGCTATATCTATAAAGGGACTTGGTCCAAAAATTGACCGGTCCTGATCATGTTTGGTAAAGCCTCTTGTATTTTGCAAAAATATGTACAAACAAAATTTGAGAAGAATCAGTGCAATATTTTTGTTTTTTAATAGATTTAAGTGAAGATCGGGAAGCAGCTCTATATGGGGTCAAAGGGATCATTTTTGGACTACTCATTAGTGGATGTAATGAACGCATACAAACCCAATTTGAGTAAGATCTATATGACAATTTGGATCTTATGGCAATTTATGTCGATTTCATATGGGTAATTTGTATGGGGGCTAGGTCTGAACATCCACCGATTCTCACCAGTTTCAATAGCGTTCATCCCATGGCCGATAGAAGCTTATACACCAAACTTCATCGAAATACATTCATATTTGCGACCTGCAGTTTGGTTACAAACTTTACATGGACACACAGACGGACGGACGGACGGACGGACATCGTTAAATCGAATCAGATAGTGATTCTGATTCGATCGGTATAATTAAAGATGGATGTAGGTCAAATATTTTTGGTTGTTACAAACAGCAGCACAAAGTCATTATACCCAAACCACATAGTGGTATAGGGTATAAAAATGACGATTTAGTTATTTAGATGTAGAATAATTTTACGTTTCAAATATTCTTTATTTTCGAACAAATCTATGATGTGGGAAATTCCATTAAATTGCTCACACAACCGGCGAAGTTGATCATTATTAGCATAGTTAAATCGAATTTAATTAATATTTAAGAGCTTAAGGTTTCTTGTAGGTCTCGATAGTATATTAATTAATTTGAATTTTACTTAAAAAGTAATTGGAGTTAATGTCGCCATGGAATAACCTGAGTAGAAAGGAAATACTAAGCATTGCTCTACGACTTCTCAGTGTAACTTGATTAGAGCTAGTCTGGATTCATAAGAGGGTAAGGCACGGGAGTTCTAACCAAGTCCACGTAGACAGAGCAAAAGAAATTGTTTCTGGACAGATTCGACGAAATTTATATGAATAATGTTACACAGATCCCATATTATAGAACCATATTCCAGGATAGGACGAACCAGGGATGTATATAGCTGTTTGGTTACATACGGATCAGAAAATTCTTCACTTTATAAATCCAAGAACGCCATAAGCTTTGTTTATTGCTGAAGATATATGCGGACGAAAGTTTAATCTATGATCTGATAAAATGCCACATTCTGAGAATGTATCAATGGATTCCAATTAACTTTCATTCACAAAGTAAGCAGTATGTACATCTGTAAAAGAACATATGGTTGCATTGCACCATCCACAAAAATTATTTAAATCGGCTTGTAGCAAAAAATGTTGAAAGTAATTTTAAAGAGATTGATTTTTTAAGAGACACCGATTCTAAATATAACGCGCTAAAATATGTTCGTTAAATAACATTTTAACCAGAAAACTAAAACTAATTACATCAGTTTGCATACGATCTCCAAATTCGTCATTTATAATTCCAGAACGTTGGTGATTGTAGAACGAGATTTACGAAGGCCGTGTTGATATGGAGAAAGTATGGATGAAACTTGATTAGATAACGAGTCTGTTATAATTTTTTGTAAAAGTTTGGGGATTGCACTCAATTTTGCGACACCTCTTACACTCTTTTTGAGTGTACATTTTTTTTTTTTTGAGTGTTAACAATAAAAAATCCCATTATTACAAAAAATGCTGAAAAATTTAAAAAAAAAAAATTAAAAGTTCAACTTTGACTTAGACTTTCTTAAAAAGTACTCAATCAATTTCAATGAAATTAAAGCACTGAAGATCAACAAATATCTATCCACTAGAAAAAGAATTAATAAAATATTTCGATCGGTTCAAAGTTACGGAATTTTGGAAAATGAAAAACAATTTTCAGCCACTTTGCGACTATTAACAAGTAAGAAAATTATAGTCGGTCTAGACCGACTATACGATACCCTATACCATGCGTTTGGAAACCCTATCTCTTAGGCCCAACTAACTGGACATAAAAAATAAGCAAAAGCCAAATTTGAGTGGGATTTTTATTAATTTTTTTGGCTGCAGATATGAAAAAGTTCATATCGGATGCTATATCTATATGAGGACTAGGTCCAAAAATGGACCGATTCTGACCATGGTTGGTAACGTCTCTTGTATTTTGCAAAAACATATACAAACAAAATTTGAGAAGAATCAGTGCAATATTTTTGTTTTTTAATAGATTTAAGTGAATATCGGGAAGCAGCTCTGTATGGGGCCAAAGGGATCATTTTTGGACTACTCATTCATTGATGTAATGAACGCATACAAACCCAATTTGAGGAAGATCTATATGACAATTTCGATCTTATGGCAATTTATGTCGATTTCGTAGGGGTAATTTGTATGGGGGCTAGGTCTGAACATGGACCGAATTTCACCAATTTCAATAGCGTTCATCCCATAGCCGATAAAAGCTTATATACCAAATTTCATCAAAATATATTCATATTTGCGACCTGCACTTTGATTACAAGGTTTACATGGACACACAGACGGACGGACGGACGGACGGACGGACATTGTTAAATCAACTCAAAAAGTGATTCTGATTCGATCGGTATAATTAAAGATGGGTCTGGGTCAAATATTTTTGGTTTTTACAAACAGCAGCACACAGTCATTATACCCAAACCACATAGTGGTATAGGGTATAAAAAGCAGAGTTCAGAAAAAAAGACACACTGAATAAAAAACTCGTACATATATGTAAACAAACATAACTTAGACCAACACACACATATTTTTATTTTCATACCAATTATGTTTGTTTTTAAATTTTCTTCGGTGCCCAACACAACCATGACTGTGTTCGTTTTAATATTTCGTTATTTACACGAACATTTTTGTATCACATACTTTTTGTTTCAATCACACATAAAGCACACATTTTTGAGTGTTGCTTTATTTGAGGATCATGTTCACAGAACATGTACAATAAACAGGTTCGAGTTCAGTTATATTTTAAGTCGTGTTGTGGCTCGTTAAACACGACTTAAAATATAACTGAACTCGAACCTGTTTATTGTACATGTTGTGTTTTTTCTTACTACACGAGCCACAACACGACTTAAAATATAACTGAACTCGAACCTGTTTATTGTACATGTTCTGTGTTTTTTTTCACTACACGTACCAGAACATGAACTTCAAATAAAGCAACACTCAAAAATGTGTGCTTTATGTGTGATTGAAACAAAAAGTATGTGACACAAAAATGTTCGTGTAAATAACGAAATATTAAAACGAACACAGTCATGGTTGTGTTGGGCACCGTAGAAAATTTAGAAACGCACATAATTGATATGAAAATAAAGATATGTGTTGGCTGCTTTTGAACAGAACATTGTGTGTTTCATGTGTGTATTTTCTGAACCTTGATAAAAAGTCATATGCTTAAAAAAGTACCTTTTATTTACGTTCTTAAAAAGTGAATTCACTTTAAAAGGTATTTTTTTTAAAGGAAAAAGTAACTTCTATTGAAAAAGTACCTTTGATTAAAGAAGTATACTTTCTTGAAATAATAAATTTTCAAAAAAAAGTTCTTCTTAAAAAGGTACATATCTGTTCTGAAAAAGTAGCTGGTCTTAAAAGGTTAATTTTCATGAAAAGTACATTTTTCTAAAAAATTACCTTCTTTTACTTTTTGTTAAAAACTAAATAATTTAGTATATCATACCTAGTTGCAAATATTTTCCATTACAATATTTATTTTAATTAAGTCAAATACAACTAATTAAGAGTTGTCTATATAATTCAAAATCGTCGTTAACACTTTTATATGGAAATATAGAGGTTCTCTTTGAAACTCGTTAACATTCAAAAAATTAACAATTAAGCTAAAGGAAGCTTTTGTATTGTCAATTTATGCTAATTAAAGATTCACCAAACCCAAAAGTTTTTTTATTTTTTTTCCTTGGTTTCAAAAGCTCTTTGCATGTCATTCTACTTTTTTTTTTTATTAAAATTCATCTCACGCTTTTTGTAGCAATGACAACATAAAACATTTATTATCATAAAATTTGTGTTTAAACATAATAATGCAAAGAGTCATGTATGGTAATTTTCATCTTCTATAAAAATTAGGTTTTTTTATGTAAACTTTTTTTTTTTAAATTTGCTTTTTAGAAATTATTTTTTGCATGAATTTTTTTTTTCCAAAAGCCTACTTGAAAAGTTCCTGCAAATTCATTATTCATCCAATATAACAAAAAATAAAAAAAGGTTCAGAAAAACGGCTCTAACACAAAAGCTGTTGATTTTGTTTGTTGTTTTTTTTTTTTTTTTTCTTATTACAAACACTTTTTTATTATGACTTCGAGACATAATTAGCATTATATGCTAAAATTTATGACCTTGCCATTTTTATTTTGCAGGGAAACATAAAGAAATCAGAAAAAAAATACAAAAAAATTTTTTGTTAAAACCATCAGTGTAATGTTGGCAACAAAAAAAAAAAAAAAAGAAAACAAGTAAAGCCTGATGTCATTTCAAGTTTAATTGGATTTTTATGCAAAGCAATTTTCTATTTTAGACTTGTAATATACGAGTAGCTCCTCTTGAACATTGCATTGTAAACAAATTTGTGTTGTTATTCGTTTTTAATGGTTACATCAAAATCGGGACAAGAATTGATGTAAATTTTAGCTGTTTTCTCTTATTGTGTTGCTGGTAAAGAATGGCGATTAAAGGAATTTGTAATTCTCTATAAAGGGCAGTACTTTAAGATAATTGATATTAAATCAGTTTATGCGGTAGGGAATCCCAGGGTTATAATTTTTTATTATTGCTAAATTAAAAAGACCTTAAGCTCGTTTATTGTTTTTCTAACATTCAGTAACGCTTCAGTTTCAAGTTTTATAGCTAAAAGGTTAGATTTATTTGCAAAAAAAACTTTGTTGATTGTAAATTTGGTCGCATATTGGGTGTGTAAAATTAATAATGTGTAAAATAGTTTGTAAGAAATTTAGGAATAATAAAATTACAGAGGCTTAAATTTGCATATATATATATATAAATAAATTGTTAATCAATAATTATCCAGTATCAATCTCATAATTGATTAAATCATAATTGCTAAAAAAAAAAAAATACATTTACAAGGAAATAAGACATTTTAGAGAACTCGAAAACCATTTTTCATTTTTACATATTTTCAAAAATACAATACTTTAAAAAAAGTATCTTTAAAAAACCAAATTACTTTTGTTTACAAATCATAATTTTTTAAAAAGAAAACTTTTTTTAAATAATCATCATTTTTAAAAAAGTATACATTATTTAACAATCTAAGCCATAAAAACAAAGTTTTTATTGAAACCCTTTCTTTTCTTATGCATAAAATTAAGAAGTCTTTTGTTTTCAGTGCATTGTACACTCCACATCATCGTTTGTTACTTGCTTGATTCTTCTCTGCAAGTCGTAATTATTTGGCGATTAACGATTCATTTTGTTTCTTTTTCTGACGGTTTTCATTATTTTTCGCTTTCGTTGCAACTTAGAGCTTTCGTTGCAACTTAGTCGCGTTTTCTTTCTTAGTCATTTTGATGTCTAAAATAAACAGAAGTTACATACGATCATTTTAAACTGTTTTGCTTTTGATAGATTCAAGTCACTTTTTATGTAAAGCTCAAATATTGAAAGTAATGCACCAAAACTTACATGTTGTTTTCCCTTATTTTTGACTGTTTTATTTTTTTAATTTTTTTTAATAACACACATAATAATTTTTCGCTGTCGCTTGAAAAATAACAATGACAAACAATGCTAAGAAACAAAATTATGTTGCCTTAAAAACCGTAATTGAATGTGCAGGTTTTGATTTTTTAAAAATATGCTGATGCAGCCACAAAATTATTGAAAAAATATTATTCATTCTTAAGGGGCAAATCCCGAACAAATTTTAAGAAAGAAAAATCAGTTGTATAAAATATACCTGAACCATTTGTCTTGTTAAAAATGGTTAAAAATTCTGAAAGGACTCTTTCTGATTGATTGGATGAGGGGAAATGGGGTTTAAATAACTCCTTGACTGTGCGTGACAAGGCGTGACTGGGTGTGACTATCTTAAAATTAATCTTTAGTCACAACAAGTCTATGGACAAAGATTCAGATCGACGGGATGAGGGGGAATGTTGTTGAAATCACTCCGTGACTGTGCGTGACTATGCGTGAATGTCTGTGACTATTTTTAAATTAATCTTTGGCCACAACAAGTCTATGGAAAAGTTTCAGATCGATCGGATGACGGTAAGTGAGGTTTTTATCACTCCGTGACTGTGCGTGACCATGTTAAAGTTAATATTTTCTTCACGGCATATCTATCGACCAAGTTTCAGATCGATCGGATATGGGGAAATGGGTTTTAAACCACATCGTGACTGTGTGTGACTATGCGTGATGGGGAAAATGGGTTTTTAATCACATCGTGACTGTTCGTGACTATCAGTGACTGTGCGTGAATATGTCAAAGTTAATCTTTTTTCACAGCATTAAATTAATCTTTAGTCAAAACAAGGGTCAAGTTTCAGATCAACTAAATGAAGGGAAGTGGGGTTGCCCCACGACAGACAGACAGACAGAGAGATTGAGTTAAAAAAAAACACTGCTCTGCAAAACAACACTTTTTTCGAGCCCCGAAATTATTCCTGCTGATTCTTATGTAAAATAACCTCCTGAATTTTATTCCGTTTTTGCGAGACGCCCCTCCCCCTTTTGTTATCTTATAGCCTTTTGTTTATCATAACTCAAGAACGACTTCTCCGATTTTGCTGAAATAAATTTAGAAAAAATAAAAATTACCCCTTTCATCTATTCTTATAAAGGGTCCGCCATCTAACGTTTTTTTTTTTCAACTAGTGCTTATTTCGTGAATGGTAACACTTAGCTCATGTCTGATTTGACAGGTAATTAGTTTTATCCTTCCACTGAACGAATATGGTTGTGTGTACGCTTGAACAACGCTGGGAAATATTGCGACATTTCTTTAAAAATCACGGTAATGTTGCAGAATGTGTGCAAAAATTGCGTACGGATTTTGGAAGAAGAGAAGCACCGTCAGCTCCTTATGTTCGTTATTTTGTGAAAAAAAGAAACAGAAAAGCGTGAAAAGCCAAAAACAGTGCGTACACCCGAGAATATTGCTGCTGTGGCAGAAAGTGTGTGTGAAGCGCCATCAGCATCAATTCACCGTCGTTCTCAAGAATTGAACATTTTGGAGGCATCATTGAGACGAATTTTGCACAAAGACCTTGGTATGACGCCATACAAAGTCCAATTGGTTCAGGAGTTGAAGCCAACTGACCATCCAATGCGTTTTCGCTTCGCTAAGTGGGCCTGCAATCGACTTACAGAAGATGCCGATTTTGCCAAAAAGAAATCATCTTTTCAGATGAAGCTCATTTTGGTATGTAAACAAGCAAAATTGTCGCATTTGGGGCACAGAAAACCCGCACGCATACATTGAAAAGCCGATACACCCAAAACGAGTCACTGTTTGGTGCGGATTTTGGTCCAGAGGCATAATTGGGCCATTTTTCTTCGAAAATGAGCAAGGAGTGGCCGTTACATTCAATGGTGATCGTTATCGGGCCATGCTAAATTAATTTTTGTTCACAAAAATTGAAGAGGAGGATAATGGCAACAATATCCAGCCGAAGCTACACTCGATGTTTTGCGCCCCGTTTTTGAAGATCGCATTATCAGCCGCAGAGCTGATGTCGTTTGGCCACCACGGAGCTGCGATTTGACACCGTTGGACTATTATTTGTGGGGTGCCCTCAAAGATAAGTGTTACGCCAACAAGTCAGAGACAATTGACGCTTTAAAGGACAATATTCGTGAAGCCATTGGTGAAACACAGCTGCACACAATCGATAATGTGCTTAAAAATTGGACCGATCCTGTAGGCTACTGCATGGCCAGCCGAGGTAGCCATTTGATTGAAATTATTTTCCATTATTAACCGGAAGGATTGTGCTTTCAAATAAAAAAAGAAATTTGAGATAATATTCAGTAGTTTTTTTTTTAATAGCATTTAAAAAAAAAAAACAAGTAAGAAAATTATAGTCGGTCTAGCGTTCATCCCATGGCCGATAAACGATCAAATACCAAACTTCATCAAAATATATTCATATTTGCGACCTGCAGTTTGATTACAAGCTTTACATGGACACACAGACGGACGGACGGACGGACGGACATCGTCAAATCGAATCAGATAGTGATTCTGATTCGATCGGTATAATTAAAGATGGGTGTAGGTCAAATATTTTTGGTTGTTACAAACAGCAGCACAAAGTCATTATACCCAAACCACATAGTGGTATAGGGTATAAAAAAGTTATTTGGCCGACCGTTTATAACCACAAAAAACGGCAACAGTAACGATTACAGTAAAGCTACGATCTGGCTACACACAACCAACCAGTATTTTGGGTAAAAGAAACAGCTGTAGACAATATTTCTTGTTGATAGTATTATGTAAATATCGAGTGTTTTTTTTATGTTTTTTATTAATTTCTGTTCGGTTCACTTTTATTTTTGTAAATAATAGTTTTTGTGATCAAAACTCTGGCACGAAATATCACTTATAAATTCTTTAACGTTTTTGGTTTTTGTGTTTATATATTTTTAACGTTTTTCTTTTCTATAAAAATTAATATATATTAGGAGCTTTTCAAAGACACGTCTATTCGCACCAAGATAATAATAAAAATTAAGAAAATTATTTTATTTCTTTTCTTAAAACGTTCGCTTCTAAATTATGTTTTCTTAGCACCTTTTGTACTAAAAAACCGCACCTTTTCTTAAAAAGGTATTTTTCTTAAATAAATATATTTTTTGTACATAAACATTTTCTTGCAAAAGTAAATTTTTTCATATAACGTCTTTTCTTAAAAAGTGCATTTAATTAAAAAAGTAGCTTTTTATTAAAAAAGTACCTTTTCTTAGAAATGTACATTTCCTTCGAAAAGTACCTTTTATTAAAAAAGTACCTTTTCTTAAAAAAGTACCTTTTCGTAAACAAGTACCTTTTCATAAAAAGTACCTTTTCTTAAAAAGTACCTTTTCTTAAAAAGTACCTTTTCTTAAAAAAAAGTACTTTTTTTTTAAATTCGCCTTTTCCACCTTCGAGAAACACTTTTTCTTTAAAAGAAAGCTTGAAAAGTATCCTTTTTAAGTAATTCCTTTTTATACCCTATACCACTACGTGGTTTGGGTATAATGACTTTGTGCTGCTGTTTGTAACAACCAAAAATATTTGACCTAGACCCATCTTTAATTATACCGATCGAATCAGAATCACTTTCTGAGTTGATTTAACAATGTCCGTCCGTCCGTCCGTCCGTCCGTCCGTCCGTCCGTCCGTCCGTCCGTCCGTCCGTCCGTCCGTCCGTCTGTGTGTCCATGTAAAGCTTGTAATCAAACTGCAGGTCGCAAATATGAATATATTTTGATGAAATTTGGTATATAAGCTTTTATTGGCCATGGGATGAACGCTATTGAAATTGGTGAGAATCGGTCCATGTTCAGACCTAGCCCCCATACAAATTACCCATATGAAATCGACATAAATTGCCATAAGATCCAAATTGTCATATAGATCTTACTCAAATTGGGTTTGTATGCGTTCATTACATCCACTAATAAGTAGCCCAAAAATGATCCCTTTGATCCCATATAGAGCTGCTTCCCGATCTTCACCTAAATCTATTAAAAAAACAAATATATTGCACTGATTCTTCTCAAATTTTGTTTGTACATATTTTTGCAAAATACAAGAGACTTTACCAAACATGATCAGGATCGGTCCATTTTTGGACCTAGTCCCTTTATAGATATAGCATCCGATATGAACTTTTTCATATCTGCAGCCAAAAAAATTAATAAAAATCCCACACAAATTTGGTTTTTGCTTATTTTCAATGTCCAGTTAGTTGGGCCTAAGAGATAGGGTTTCTAAACGCATGGTATAGGGTATCGTATAGTCGGTCTAGACCGACTATAATTTTCTTACTTGTTGAAATTACCTTTTTTAAAAAAAGTATATTTTCTTATAAAGTACTAATCTTCAAGAATTAGGCTTTCTAAAAAAAGAAATAATTTTCTTAGCTCTGTGTTTAGCGAGTCTTTCGTCGGCTTTCAAATAGTGAAAAGGTCCGCAGGGAACTATAACATATTGATCGTTTTGATTGTTAATTTGTATACCCTATACCACTATGTGGTTTGGGTATAATGACTTTGTGCTGCTGTTTGTAACTACCAAAAATATTTTATCTAGACCCATCTTTTATTATACCGATCGAATCAGAATCAATATCTGATTCGAATTAAAGAATCAAACTGCAGGTCGCAAATATGAATATGTTTTGATGAACTTTGGTATTTCAGCCTCTACCTACAAAAGGATGAACGCTATTGAAATTGGTGAGAATCGGTCCATGTTTAGACCTAGCCCCCATACAAATGACCCCTATGAAATGGACATAAATTGCCATAAGATCCAAATTATCATCTAGATCTTACTCAAATTGGGTTTGTCTGTGTTCATTACATCCATTAATAAGTAGTCCAAAAATGCTCCCCATGGGACAATCTTAGTCATAGGCTCCATATAGAGCTGCTTCCCGATCTTCACTTAACTCTATCAAAAAACAATAATATTGCACTGCTTCTTTTCAAATTTTGATTGTATATATTTTTGCAAAATACAAGAGACTTTACCAAACATGATCAGGATCGGTCCATATTTGGACCTAGTCCCCATATAAATATAACATCCGATATGAACTTTTTCATATCTGCAGCCAAAAAAATTAATAAAAATCTCACTCAAATTTGGTTTATGCTTATTTTCTATATCCTGTTAGTTGGATCTAAAAGATAGGGTCCCTAAACGCATGGTATAGGGTATCGTGTAGTCGGTCTAGACCGACTATAATTTTCTTACTTGTTGAAATTATATTTTATTAAAAAATGACACATATTTATAAAGTCTCAATCTTCAGAGTTAAGTTTTTTAAAAACAGTATATTTCCTTAAAATGAATATTTCCTTAAGAAACAACTTTCTTAAAAAACAACTTTTCTTTAAAAGTTACCTCGTATTTAAAAAGTACATGTTCTTACAAAACTATGGCTTCCTAAGAAAGTAGATTTTAAAGAAAAATAAATTTTCTTAAAAATAATTTTTTTTTAAAAAATTACCTTTTCTTAAAAAGTGCCTTTTATTAAAAAAAGAGACATTTTAAAAATTGGGTTTTTATAAATAAGTGTACTTTTAATAAACGTTACTTTCAAAAATATGTAACTTTAAGAAAAGGTACTTTTTTCAAAAGATGTTCTGGTTTAAAAACGATGCTTTTTAATTAAAATAATTTTTTTAGAAACATTTTTTTAAGTTACTTAAAAAAAAGTAGTTTTTAAGAAAACTTAATTTTTTAAGAGAAGAGAAGGTAATTTTTTAACGAAAAATTTTTATAAAAGAAAATTTTCTTGAGAAAGTAACTTTTATCCGAAGAGTGTGATTTGCTGAAAAAGTATCTTATATATTAAAAGAATTTATGAATAAACTTTGCATTCACGATTTTTTTCAATATTTTTCTTCTTTCAAACCTCTATAACTAGAGTTCTAATTAACGTAGGCTGTTGACATAGGTCTAAGAACACTCAGTGGATCAAGCTCCTTCTTTTGAGCTATTAACAGCTTAAGATCGTTGGGTTTGAGGAAAGTTATGCGTGGAGAATCAACTTTAATTTTACTGTACGTTAACTTATCTTGGCATATTTTGGCATTACTGTACGTTAACTTCTCTTGGCATATTTTGGCATTACTGTACGTTAACTTCTGTTGGCAAATTTTGGTATTATATTATAAAAATTAATATAATATAATATAATGCTACGGAGCAGCAGGGGTCCTCTACTATATATTTAAAAAATTACCTTTTCCTAAAATGTGATTTTATAATTTTGCTTGCAAGGGAAAAATTTCTTGGATTAGATTTTAAATAACTACCAAACGTCTGCTAGAAATGAACACAATATAAAATAATTATGTAAATAAAGAAAAATCTAGCAAAAATAAAATTATATTGGAATAAAAAAAGAAACGAGTAAGAAAATTGTAGTCGGTCTAGACTGACTTTACAATTCCCGCTACCATGTGTTCAGAAATCTTATCTCTTCGGTCCAACAAATAAGATTTAGAAAATAAGCATAAAACAAATTTTGGCATTGTTATTTATTTGTTTGATTTCGAATAGGAAAAAGTTCATATCGGATGCTATATTTATATGGGGAAAAGTTCTTGTCGATATTTGATAAGATTACTTATTTTTTCCAAAAACCACTATACCACTATGTGGTTTAGGTATAACGACTCCTTGCTGATGTTTGTAACTACCACAAATGTCTTTTATTATACCGATCGACTCAGAATCGCTTTCTGAGCCGAGTTAGCGATGTCCGTCCATCCGTCCGTCTGTCCGTCGTTTTGTCCATGTAAACCCTGCAATCAAACTACGGGTCGCAAATATGAACATATTTTAATGAAATTTCGTACATAAAATTGGTAAAATTATATGTTCAGAACTAGTCCATGAGACCAGATCATAAGATCCAAATTATAGTATAGATATCGGTCAAATTGGGTTTGTGTGTTTTTATTACATCCATTTATTAGTTGTACAAAAATAAACGCCATATGGCAATTTCTTATTCATAGCCCCATATAAATCTGCTTCCCGATATTCTCTAAAATCTATCAAAAAACAAAATTATTGCACAGATTTTTCTCAAATTTGGTTTGTATATCTTTTTTCAAAACATAAGTGACTTTACTAAATATGGTCAGGATCGGTCCATCTTTCGACCTAGTCCCCATATAAATATTGCACCCGATATGAACTTTTACGTATCTGCAGCCAAAAAAATTAATAACAATACCACTAAAATTTGGTTTAGGCTTATTTTATATATCCAATTAGTTACAGCGGAGAGATATGGTCTCTAGACCATGGTATGGGGTATGGTATAGTCGGTCTAGACCGACTTTAATTTTCTCACTTGTTTTGTTTATTTTTGAGACATTTAATCAAAGATCGGAAATAAGTTTTAAATGGCGGCTACGACTAAAAATTTTCCTAGAGGGCTTATTTTTGTACTACTAATTAATGGATGTAACAAAAGTACACAAACCCAATTTGACTAAAATCGGTATGATAATTCGGATATTATGGGAACTTAATTCGAACTCATAGGGGTCATTTGTATAGGGACTAGGTCTAAACATGATTTGATTTTCACCAATTTCAATAGAAGTCGATAGAAGCTTATGTACTAAATTTCATCAAAATATTTTTATATTTGCGACCTGTAGTTTAATTATAAGTTTTACATGGACACACAGACGGACGGACGGCATAATAATCAAGTAAGAAAATTATGGTCGGTCTAGACCGACTATACGATACCCTATACCATGCGTTTAGGAACCTATCTCTTAGGCCCAACTAATTGGATATAGAAAATAAGCATAAACCAATTTTGAGTGGAATTTTTATAAATTTTTTTGGTTGCAGATATGATGCTATGTCTATATGGGGACAAAATGGACCGATCCTGCCCATGGTTGGTAGTTTGCGAAAATATATACAAACAAAATTTGAGATGAATCAGTGCAATATTTTTGTTTTTTTGATAGATTTAAGTGAAGATCGGGAAGCAGCTCTATATGGAGCATATGACTAAGAGTTGTCCCATAGGGATCGTTTTTGGACTATTCATTAATGGATGTAATAAACACATACATACCCAATTTGACTAAGATCTATACGACAATTTGGATCTAATGTAAATTTATGTCGATTTTATAGGGGTCATTTATATGGGGGTTAGGTCTGAACATGGACCGATTCTTACCAATTTCAACAGCGTTCATTCCATAGCCGATGGAAGCTTATGTACCAAATTTCATCAAAATATGTTCATATTTGCGACCTGCAGTTTGATTACAAAGTTTACATGGACACACAGATAGACGGACGGACGGATGGACATGGTTAAATCAACACAAAAAGTGATTCTGATTCGATCGGTATAATTAAAGATGGGTCTAGGTCAAATATTTTTGGTTGTTACAAACAGCAGCAAAAAGTCATTATACCCAAACCACATAGTGGTATAAGGTATAAATATGGGACTAGGTCACATATATTTGGTAGTTACAAACATCAGCACAAAGTCATTATCTTCTGACCATATAGAGATGTAGAATATAAATAAATGATGGGGAAAAAAATATGACAAATTCTATCCCATGACGAGCCTTTGTTAAATGATTCAGTTATTCACCACATCCATACAACTCCAAGAATTACTTTATTTCACTTCGCTGATATCTCTGTTTTTGCTACGTTCAGAGATAGTGGCTCCTCATGTTACCAATACTTCCAAAATATATTCCTGTCTTTAAATTAACAAAAAGTAGCAGAACAGGTTTACGTTCTAAGAGATGCTATCCTTTTTGTTCAAGTGCAATAAATTCCATCTAATTTGTCTTAAATTTGCTTTAAAGAATGTCAAACAATTAAATTTAATTATTATTTTTAAATGCACTTTTATGCTCTCATGAAATTTATTTTGATTTCACATTGTCAAAGCATCATTTAAAATCATCAACTCTGACTGTCGTGTCATTGTGTTGAAATGAAACTGATATTATCATTATTATCTAGCAAACCATAAACATCAAGAGTAGTTGCAAACGTCAGTCAGGCACTTGAAAATCTGGTGATTTGCCAAAAAAAAAAAATTCTTATATATATAAATTTTCATATTTTGCACATAGTTACTCAACCGAGTAGAGCTCCCTTAAGAATTACAAAGAACAACACAATTGGGTAAAACTAGTTTAGGTTTCATAAACTTCAAGCCAACAAAATTATACAGAGATGGCTAGAGACAATTTTAATTATTTAACAGAATTTAACAAGATTTTGAATATTTGAATGTTAAATGGGAATAAGTAGAACATAATAGAATATTAAATGTCAATGCAATATAACTAAACTAATCTTTATGACCTTCCTCCTAACAAATAACTAGAAAATAATCCTTTTAACATTAAGCTGCCGCTGCTTAGAATGCTGGTGTTATAATGTTACTACTTGCTATGCATATTTGTACACCGGCCATGTGACCAAAATTTTGCCTGTCATGCTGCTTGCTATTCACATACTGTCACGATGAACAGGCCAGTTGTAGATAACTTGACGTGCAAATTGTTGGTAATAATAATAATTATGTTGTTCGTCACTAAACTTGTTCTATCATCACTGCACTCTGTCAAATGATACAACATCATAGCTAAATATTCACATTCCCGTTGTCATCGTTATCATCATCATAATTTATAACATCTTAATATTCTTATATTACTAAATATTAGGTCAGCAGTAGCATTTGCAACTAAGTATAAATATGTTTATTATTTAAAGGAATTATTCGTACAATTGTCATATCCATGTACGTACTGTGGCATTTACTTTGGTGTTTGGAATATTTGAGTTTTGCCAGGTAAAACAATCTTAATTATAAATGTATGTTTTGATATAACCACAGGAAAAAGGGTGGTATATTGAAAATGATCCTCTGGAAAGCTTACTTTAAACACAAGATATAAACCTAATACTTAGTTATAACAAAGGGACGTAATATAAAGGGCGTAAACGTAAACAATTATACATATTATTTTGGTCATATCCTAAAAATTAATAACACTTAACCCTTCTGTTTGGAAGAAGGTCCTAGGGGACTTTTTAGATTTTCAAACTGACACAACTCCTTAATATTGTATGGGTTGAAGAAAAAAGTGGGCTGAATCGATTAAAGCTGTTTGTAAGGCGATGCGAGCAATAGATTTAATGACATTTAGTACGTGAATTAGCGCAAAGATCCCCACGGACCTTGCACTATTATGAGAAGAAATCGCTAATAAAATTTTTTTTAATTTTAAAATTTTTTCTCATCAAATAATTTTTGTTTTTGTAAATTCTATTATCTTGAATTAAAAAAATTACCTAAAATGTTAGCTTCTTCAGTTTTCTTTTTAAATAAAATTTGTTTCTTAAAAAACACTATTAGTTAGAAATTCTTAATTCAAATTAAAATCATCATCATTTAACTTTTCTAACTAACAAATATTTATTAAAAATTCTTTAACTTTTCATCTGATAATTATTATGCGCTACAGCACTCTGAAGTGAGGTTATAATGAGTTTGTGCTTATATGTTGAAGAGGTCTTCATTTTGCCTTACCCTTGATGCTTTGAATGTGTTCTGCAATCTATATTTTTTATAAAATTTGTTAAGAGACTCCTGTGCTTCTTCAGAAAGCTCTCCAATTGGCAAAGACTGGTACTCAATTATATCTTTGCCATGCGCCCATATTTTATGGACGGTCGGGGTCAACTTCTTCTGTGGATACATTTCTGCTAAAAGAGATGCTGTTTTCGATGCATATTCTCCATATTTTGTAGAATTGACATTTTCTTTGCAGTTTAAAACATTCAAGATCGTTCCCAATCTTTTCACGATTAGATTGTCAATTCCAGTGATTCTAGTTACTGCCTCATCATTTCAAAAAATCTCCTAGAAGCGTTTCCATCGTTTGAGTTACCGTATCCGTGCTTCGGACAGTCTACTTTTAGTCCAACTTGTTTAAAAAAACCATCCTGTATTTGCTTCTTTCTGATCTTTTCCTTATCTTTTATTGATGTATTTTCATCGAAGTTTTCCTCCTCTTGTGGTAGGGTATACGCCGGTTTTAGCAAGAACTCCATACACCTTATCCTTGCGTGCAATGGTGACATTCCATATTCGTAATTCTCCTCGTTTGTAGAATCGTTTAAATTACCAAAGTTCTTCTGACTCTTTTTGCAAATCGGGCATGACAATGTTGAGGTTGTTCCTGTCAGTTCGTTTACGACTTTTCCATCAACCATGGTCAGGTGGAACTCGTAATTGCATTCAATATATTTTCCTTCTCCAATTTGCATCTTTGTTACCTTAATCTTGCTTATTTGTTCTTCAATGTCCTTCACCGTGGTCCTTATGAGTTCTGCCGATTCCCTTGCAAACTGAAACATTATTGGTCGGCAATAATGCACTGATGACGGACGTGGATTTTTACAGTGTAGGGAAACATCAGATTTTAGCCGCAAAGGAACAACAGATGCCATAAACATATTTCCGTCCGATATTGTAGCGTCATCGGAAGATATCCTTTGCTTATAAACACTTTGTCCAGATGATCCATCGCAGCCGCATTTGCTGATCAATGTCAGTTTCTCAGGAAGAATTTTCACCTCATTTTCAGGAAGACTCTCCAACAACTGTTTTGCTGTATGGCCCATGAGATCCTTCAGATTGACTTTCACAGAGACTTCCGTAAACTCCGTATGCAGTGGTCGTGAATTTATTTAGGCTTGCGTAATATGCTTGTATCCTGGTAAAACGTCAGCCCCGTGTCGCATCAAGGATGCCCGTAGTATCTCATATTTTTCTTTGGAAAGTTGTGAGTCCATAAACAAGGCCAAGGCTTCTTCGGAACCATACTTTTTAATGAGTGCGTTTGTGGGCGTGGGAATGCTTTCCTTAATCCTTTTTAGTCGCAGTGGGCTTGCATCAGCAACAGATTTTGTAATCTGCGACCTAACTCATTCACTATCCTTTGTATATTTAATAGACAGCGCGTCCGATAAATGCTTCGTGGTCAAGTCATTGGTGGCATCGGCAAGTTTCCTCTTTCTTGTGAAAATTGAACACTCCTCAATTCTTTTTTTTGGCCTTCCTTTTGCTCATCTGGTTGATGTGGTGGGTTTATCTACTGCCAATATATACAGGATGGTGTCTTCATTAAGCCAGTCCTCGTATTTGGAGTTGAAGTTCTGAATGGTTCGATTAGATTTCACCCATTTTGCCTTAATATTTGCATATATCAGATAAAAATAATTTTTTATAATTTCGCTTCTCTCAATATTTCCGTATAAGCTATCAAGTTCTTCTAAAGCAGCTTCCGTGAAAAACTTTGTTGTGGTTGACCTTCTAAACAGTTCAAATAATTTTAAATTGTTTAACGCCATGGTTTCAGTACTTGTTGCGCCAACTTTCAGTCGTAGACTAATCCAGGCATTATGCTTATTTTGCAATATATAGGCTTATGCTACCATGCCTAAAAATTTACCTGTTCCCTGCATACATATGGATTTAGGCTGAATTACGCAATTTTGATATTATGCTCGTGTCTAAATAAGATTTGTGCCTACCTGGAGGGACCATAAGTCAATATTGTTCTTGACCATTTGTACTCCAAAGTAATTTTTAAGTGAGGTGCGTACCTGCGAATTTCAATGAGTAGTTTTTTGTGCATCCTGTGTCTGTAACAGAATATTGGGAGTAGACTTTGGCAGAGGCTCACAGGTAGACAACCGACTTAAAATGCAATTTTCAAACTGTTAGATCAAACTACTGTCACTCAAAACATGTAAGGGATGCACGCCATACAATTTCTGCAACCATGTCTTTTTAAACTTTTTTACCTCTAGAAGCCAAACGGGCAGGTACCGGCAGATAAAACCTTTTGAATTATGTAAAGAAATAATCAAAGAACATGTTTTGCAAATATGGCAAATATAGAAAAATATAGATTTTTTTATTTTCTGTCAAAGTTGAAAAATAGTGAAAAAACGGATAGTTTTTAAATAGTGATTTACCAGGAGAAAGACAAAGCAAACAGTTATTTTTTTTTATCATTATACATTTAATAAATACGTCAATCAATACAAACAAAAAATAAGGCGATTCGTAACCTATTTTTCGTGATATTGCACCTGAAATCGCAACAAATTGACTAAAAATTGTGTGTTATTTTGAAAACCGAAAGTCGGTCAACTTTGAACGGTTATATCTTCTCAACTAAAAATGCGATATTATTAAGAGTAGCATATTTGAAATCGCTGAAAAGTTTCCTATAACATGGGTTTATTCAAAACTTCGTCGGCGCACATGAAGATTTTGATTTGTGCAATCTCGTTTGCTCTACGGGCGCCACTGTGCGACGTAGGATCAATTTCTGAGTCGTACGTCTCTGTATCTATGTAAACCTTGAAATCAAACAACAGGTCGCAAATATGAACAGTTTCGATAAAATTTTTTATAAAGGCTTCTATCCGCCATAGAACGCCTGTTATTGAAATTGGTGAAAATCGGTGCATCATATAGATGTCGGTGAAATTGGGTTTGTGTGTGTTCATTACACCCATTAATCAGTAGTCCAAAAAAAAAAAAAAAAAAAAACCCTATGGAACAGTTACTAGAAATATGGCATCCGATACGAACTTTTTCATATCTACAGGCAAAAACTAATAAAGATTCTACTCAATTTTCGACTATAATTTTCCAATAAACATTTCAGGCCGCAATACATAATTTTCTGATCAGGTGTCGCATTTGAATGAATGGAGCTAATTTACGGTCTTCTAAAACAATTAGTCATATGAGATTAAATTGAATTTTCTACACAAAAAAAAAAAAATAATTGAAATACATTGGTTAAAAAAAATATTTGAATTTCTTATTGTAGCAAAATTGGTGCGCCACCCTGTATATATCTTATATATTAAAAGAATTTATGAATAAACTTTGCATTCAAGATTTTTTTCAATATTTTTCTTCTCTCAAACCTCTATAACTAGAGTTCTAATTAACGTAGACTGTTGACATAGGTCTAAGAACACTCAGTGGATCAAGCTCCATCTATTGAGCTATTAGCTGCTTAAATTCGTTGGGTTTGAGGAAAGTTATGCGTTGAGAATCAACTTTACTCTTACTGTACGTTAACTTCTCTTGGCATATTTTGGCATTACTGTACGTTAACTTCTCTTGGCAAATTCGTTGGGTTTGAGGAAAGTTATGCGTGGAGAATCAACTTTACTTTTACTGTACGTTAACTTATCTTGGCATACTGTATTTTGGCATTACTGTACGTTAACTTCTCTTGGCAAATTCGTTGGGTTTGAGGAAAGTTATGCGTGGATAATCAACTTTACTTTTACTGAACGTTAACTTCTCTTGGCATATTTTGGCATTACTGTACGTTAACTTCTCTTGGCAAATTTTGGTATTATATTACAAAAATTAATCTAATATAATATAATGCTGCGGCGCAGCAGGGGTCCTCTAGTAAAATTAATAAAATATATGTGCAAATATTTTGCGATTTTTTATAAATTATTTATAAAAGTTTTCTAAAAAGCAAAACCTATTTTATTTATTAATGGACTGAAAAAAAAAATTAATGCACAAATAGGTTGGGCGAATGCCGGCATTTAATTTGGCAGTATAGGCCAAGCATATATGAGAACAAACCAGCTAACTACTGAGCGAACCAGTAAAGTATTAAATAAGAAAAGTATTTAGAGCTTTTACCAATGAAAAATTTAAAAAAGCTGCTCATAAAAATATAAATTTTTAAACTATTTTTAATATACAAAAGTAAAAGAATATAATTAATGTTTTATATACATATGTAAATACTAACTCTAACCTGATATGCTGCGCTACATCCATCATAGCGGAATAAACAACTGGGAATACATTTTGTTGAAAACTAGTTTGTTTACATTTGGCGATTTTTGAGTTCGACGATTTTTCATTTTGGCTTTTTTGACTTTGACGATTAGCGCTTTTTGTGATTGTTGATTATGGCGATTTCTGTTTATGGCAATTTTTGAGTTCAAAATTTTTTGATTTTGGCGATTTTTGTCTTTCGGTTTTGTGGACTTTAGATTTCGGCGTTTGTTGCTTTTTGAGTTTTTGTTATTCACGATTTTCGGATTTGGCGATTTTTTTTGTTCTCGTTTTTTGGTTTTGGCATTTTTTAAATTTAGCGATTTTTGGTTTTGGCGATTTTTGATTTTGCCGATTTTTATTTTGAGATATTTGATTTTGGTAATTTCTGATTTTGGTTATATATGATTTTGACGATAATTTCTTATTCACGACTTTTTTTTTATTATGCGCGATTTTCGGTTTTGGAGATTTTTGTATTCTGAGATTTTTAATTTTGGGGATTTTAGCTAATTGCGATTTTGGATTTTGGCGAGTATTTATTTTGGTGATTTTTGATTTTTTAGCGATTTTTGTTTTTTTGCGGTTTTTTGGCGTTTTTTATTTTGGCGTTTTTTTGCGATTTGTGTTATTCGCGATTTTCGGTTCAGGCAATTTTTGTGTATGGCGATTTTTGTTTTTGCAATGTTATTCGCGATTTTTGATTTGCCGATTTTTGTTATTCACTTTGTATGGGGGTGCCACGCCCACTGACCTGATCCCGTCCATTTTTTTTTGTGGGTCTTCTTATTTTGTTTATAAAAATATAGATAGTTTTTATACATAAAATAATTTTATAACAAAATTGGTTAAAAGTTGTTTTAATTTATATTCGCGAGCAATAAGCAGATAATTGCACCAAAGATATATAACAATGGAGTATTTTTATTAAATAAATAAAAATTAACCGAATTATTTTTCTTGAATTCAAAATAGTGGTTTCATCGATTATAATAGAAAAACTTGTTTTCGGTATTTTTTATTTAGAAGTATCTTGAAATCCAAAGCTGGCCTTGGGGTACCATTCTCGGATTTATCTCAAATTTTAAAAAAGGAAGTTCTACACATTTAGTTATTACATTTTAAACGTCGCATCAAAAATTCAATAGCTCTTACAACATATTTTAATTTTTTGAATAAATTGTCTTTTATAAACTTGGGGTCATATGTGACCCCAATTACAAAAGTGTTAATGGGGTCATATTATTTTTTTCCGAAACCCTGGGCTATTAAGATAAAATATAGCATTTAAAAGTAGAAAAATTATGCATTTTTGATACAAAGTATTTAGAAAGAGTACATTTTCACAATATTTTACTAAAATCCCATTTTTTCTCGAAATCCGCAAAAATAAAATCCTTGTCAAAAAAAATTCCGGAGAAGGGATTTACTTAAAAATGCACACATTCAATTTGAGACATGTGTTTAACAAAACACTAAAGTATTAGATCCCGTTTTTTAAATTTTGTTTAAGAAAATTTTTTAAAACTTAAAAAAGGAGTTTTCAAAATTTTATCAAAAAAATTTCCCATTTTTGGTCTCAATGTGCAATAGGTTACCAACGTGGTAATAACACAATACTTCACATCTGAGTCCTTATAAGTATAGAGACCAAAAAGGAATTACGGCTTTAATCAATTTCTCAAAGTTGAAAAAAATGCCATCAAATTTCTTGAGCTAGTTTTTTTTTTTGCACAAAAGTGGTCTTTGCTATTCTTGGCGATGTTTATTTATAATTTATAATTTATAATTTATAATTTATAATTTATAATTTATAATTTATAATTTATAATTTATAATTTATAATTTATAATTTATAATTTATAATTTATAATTTATAATTTATAATTTATAATTTATAATTTAAATTTATAATTTTATAATTTATAATTTATAATTTATAATTTATAATTTATAATTTATAATTTATAATTTATAATTTATAATTTATAATTTATAATTTATAATTTATAATTTTATAATTTTATAATTTATAATTTATAATTTATAATTTATAATTTATAATTTATAAATTTATAATTTATAATTTATAATTTATAATTTATAATTTATAATTTATAATTTATAATTTATAATTTATAATTTATAATTTATAATTTATAATTTATAATTTATAATTTATAATTTATAATTTATAATTTATAATTTATAATTTATAATTTATAATTTATAATTTATAATTTATAATTTATAATTTATAATTTATAATTTATAATTTATAATTTATAATTTATAATTTATAATTTATAATTTATAATTTATAATTTATAATTTATAATTTATAATTTATAATTTATAATTTATAATTTATAATTTATAATTTATAATTTATAATTTATAATTTATAATTTATAATTTATAATTTATAATTTATAATTTAAATATTAATAATTTATAATTTATAATTTATAATTTATAATTTATAATTTATAATTTATAATTTATAATTTATAATTTATAATTTATAATTTATAATTTATAATTTATAATTTATAATTTATAATTTATAATTTATAATTTATAATTTATAATTTATAATTTATAATTTATAATTTATAATTTATAATTTATAATTTATAATTTATAATTTATAATTTATAATTTATAATTTATAATTTATAATTTATAATTTATAATTTATAATTTATAATTTATAATTTATAATTTATAATTTATAATTTATAATTTATAATTTATAATTTATAATTTATAATTTATAATTTATAATTTATAATTTATAATTTATAATTTATAATTTATAATTTATAATTTATAATTTATAATTTATAATTTATAATTTATAATTTATAATTTATAATTTATAATTTATAATTTATAATTTATAATTTATAATTTATAATTTATAATTTATAATTTATAATTTATAATTTATAATAATTATAAATTATAATTTATAATTATAATTTATAATTTATAATTTATATTTTATAATTTATAATTTATAATTTATAATTTATAATTTATAATTTATAATTTATAATTTATAATTTATAATTTATAATTTATAATTTATAATTTATAATATTTATAATTTATAATTTATAATTTATAATTTATAATTTATAATTTATAATTTATAATTTATAATTTATAATTTATAATTTATAATTTATAATTTATAATTTATAATTTATAATTTATAATTTATAATTTATAATTTATAATTTATAATTTATAATTTATAATTTATAATTTATAATTTATAATTTATAATTTATAATTTATAATTTATAATTTATAATTTATAATTTATAATTTATAATTTATAATTTATAATTTATAATTTATAATTTATAATTTATAATTTATAATTTATAATTTATAATTTATAATTTATAATTTATAATTTATAATTTATAATTTATAATTTATAATTTATAATTTATAATTTATAATTTATAATTTATAATTTATAATTTATAATTTATAATTTATAATTTATAATTTATAATTTATAATTTATAATTTATAATTTATAATTTATAATTTATAATTTATAATTTATAATTTATAATTTATAATTTATAATTTATAATTTATAATTTATAATTTATAATTTATAATTTATAATTTATAATTTATAATTTATAATTTATAATTTATAATTTATAATTTATAATTTATAATTTATAATTTATAATTATAATTTATAATTTATAATTTATAATTTATAATTTATAATTTATAATTTATAATTTATAATTTATAATTTATAATTTATAATTTATAATTTATAATTTATAATTTATAATTTATAATTTATAATTTATAATTTATAATTTTATAATTTATAATTTATAATTTATAATTTATAATTTATAATTTATAATTTATAATTTATAATTTATAATTTATAATTTATAATTTATAATTTATAATTTATAATTTATAATTTATAATTTATAATTTATATTTATAATTTATAATTTATAATTTATAATTTATAATTTATAATTTATAATTTATAATTTATAATTTATAATTTATAATTTATAATTTATAATTTATAATTTATAATTTATAATTTATAATTTATAATTTATAATTTATAATTTATAATTTATAATTTATAATTTATAATTTATAATTTATAATTTATAATTTATAATTTATAATTTATAATTTATAATTTATAATTTATAATTTATAATTTATAATTTATAATTTATAATTTATAATTTATAATTTATAATTTATAATTTATAATTTATAATTTATAATTTATAATTTATAATTTATAATTTATAATTTATAATTTATAATTTATAATTTATAATTTATAATTTATAATTTATAATTTATAATTTATAATTTATAATTTATAATTTATAATTTATAATTTATAATTTATAATTTATAATTTATAATTTATAATTTATAATTTATAATTTATAATTTATAATTTATAATTTATAATTTATAATTTATAATTTATAATTTATAATTTATAATTTATAATTTATAATTTATAATTTATAATTTATAATTTATAATTTATAATTTATAATTTATAATTTATAATTTATAATTTATAATTTATAATTTATAATTTATAATTTATAATTTATAGTTTATAATTTATAACTTATAATTTATAATTTATAATTTATAATTTATAATTTATACTTTATAATTTATAATTTATAATTTATAATTTATAATTTATAGTTTATAATTTTTAATTTATAATTTATAATTTATAATTTATAATTTATAATTTATAATTTATAATTTATAGTTTATAATTTATAATTTATAATTTATAATTTATAATTTATAATTTATAATTTATAATTTATAATTTATAATTTATAATTTATAATTTATAATTTATAATTTATAATTTATAATTTATAATTTATAATTTATAATTTATAATTTATAATTTATAATTTATAATTTATAATTTATAATTTATAATTTATAATTTATAATTTATAATTTATAATTTATAATTTATAATTTATAATTTATAATTTATAATTTATAATTTATAATTTATAATTTATAATTTATAATTTATAATTTATAATTTATAATTTATAATTTATAATTTATAATTTATAATTTATAATTTATAATTTATAATTTATAATTTATAATTTATAATTTATAATTTATAATTTATAATTTATAATTTATAATTTATAATTTATAATTTATAATTTATAATTTATAATTTATAATTTATAATTTATAATTTATAATTTATAATTTATAATTTATAATTTATAATTTATAATTTATAATTTATAATTTATAATTTATAATTTATAATTTATAATTTATAATTTATAATTTATAATTTATAATTTATAATTTATAATTTATAATTTATAATTCATAATTTATAATTTATAATTTATTATTTATAATTTATATCTGTATCCAAACAAATTAATAACCATCCCACTCAAATTTTTTTTATGCTTATTTTCTATATTCAATTAGTTGGGCCAAAGAGATAAGGTCTCTAAAGCATTGTAAGGGGTATCGCATGGTCGGTCTAGACCGACTATAATTTTCTTACTTGTTATATATAAGATTAGGAAGAGAATATAAAAAAAAACAATAACTTATTTTTGAAAAAAATCAGCTTTAGTTTCACAATCACGAATACGCCACTATATTCGATCTTTTATAAGATTAATTAGAATTATTTTGTGTAACGATATGATTTTATAATAAAAATTTTAACCACAAATATTTTTATATATAACACAATATAATACTGTAACATGCAACAATGTATTCGCTAAATTTGTTCCCAATTCTATTGTTAAACAAATTCCCCAAACTAAACGTTCTGTGATCTACTCTTATTTCTCTACATCATCCACAGTTTTTATAAGTCTTGTTTTCGATATCTCATTCTATAAATAGTCTAGCAACATAAAAACTGAGGCTTAATCAATTGCTTTTATATCTTTAGCCTGATTTGAACGACTAAGCGTTTCTTTACTTGCATAATCATTTATGAAAACTTCTTTGATAGTTTGATTTTCCTTAACTTTCCTTTCATTTAATGAGTTTACCTTTTCAGATTTTGTTGTTAAATTTTGCTTTCATAAATCCTTACCCGTAAATGCAAAAAGTTCTATTTTTTTCCATATTTGGAAATGAGTTTTTTTACTCACTCTGACCAAATGTCTAGTTTAATTAGTTAATTTAATATATTTCTTTGAAACTTTTCCAATAAAAAAATTATTTTTCGTTGAGGCGAGAGTATACATCCCTAGGCTTCTATACCTACATAATATTCATATATACTTTGATGTGTGTTTCTTTTTTTTATTTATTTATCGTTTTTTGAATGTTTCAAATGTGAATAAAAAATATAAATAATCAAGCTCTTAATTGGCAAGTGTAACTGCAAACGCCGGACACTCTGACGTATGCGTGATATTAATTAATTTACATTTGTTGTCATTTTGTGATTTATTCTGTTTAATTTAAACCTGGTTGCCATTCCATATATTCATTGATGTTTCATGGATGTAAGCTGAAATTTTGCATTAACATTTTTTTTTTATTATATACAATTTTATCATCATTAAACTTTCCGCACAACATTGAGAGAGTTTGAATTGTTTTTGAGTGGTCGATAATTTAATTTAAGTTCAGATTTATTTTATTCTTTTAAATTGCATATTATTGTTAAACAAAATAATAGTTTTATTTTCATTAAAAATTTACTTAACATAAAGCAAACCTGCCAATATGAGGGCTTGTTTAAAATATATAAATATAGCAAACAACTGAATTTTGGCTTTCAGTCTGTTTGTTATATTGTCAACACTAATGAGATGTCAATAACATAAACAGGAATTTAATGACAATATAAATTAATATGTATAATATCTATATGTTGAAGAAAATTTATACAGCATTAAAAATAAATAAGAAATACATATTAAAAAATTTGTTGTATATATTTTATAACTTGGATTTAAGAAACTTACAAACAATTTTTTGCAAACAGCGGAAACAAGGCTCAAAAAATACCAATTTATCTCTACAGCTATCTAAAAATATACATAGTTACGTTCATGATTGACTCATTTATTGGAGCCAGACATCTTAGATTTTGATTCAAGGTTCCCCTACTGACGTGAAGATCCACTATTAATGGATTTTTTGAAATTCGAATACTAAGAGGCTAAAAAAATTAATTTTTACATTTTTTATTTTCTATGGAACAGAAAATTTACTACTAAGATTCTACAAGTTACACTAACAGGAATTTCCTGAAATTCGATCTCTCATGGCATAAAACTGATCAAAAGGGACAAAAATTATAGAAATGAATCTATAGATATAAAATTATGTAACAAGGTTCAATCCAGATTCAAAATCCAATAGGGAATTTTTGGAATTTAGAACGCTGTACGAGAGAAACATGCCAAAAAGGCTGAATTTCTACCAGTTATATCTTCTTGTCATATTTACCCTTTAGTGCCCGATGTTACCTATAGGCGACATTGTATATTTTAGCTTATAAGTCCCGTAATTTTTATATTTTATCTCCTACGGTTTTTTTTTCAGAGTAGCTTGAAAAATTGTGCGAGCCTAATTGGAAATATTTCTAACCTATACCACTATGTGGTTTGGGTATAATGACTTTGTACTGCTGTTTGTAACTACCAAAAATATTTGACCTAGACCCATCTTTTTATATACCGATCGAATCAAAATCACTATCTGATTCGATTTAACGATGTCCGTCCGTGTGTCCGTCTGTTCGTCCGTCCGTCCGTCTGTGTGTCCATGTAAACTTTGTAATCAAACTGCAGGTCGCAAATATGTATATAAGCTTTCATTGGCTATAGAATGAACGCTACTGAAATTGGTGAAAGTCGGTCCATGTTCAGACCTAACCACCATACAAATGACCCCTATGAAATCGACATAAATTGCCATAAGATCCAAATTATCATATAGATCTTACTCAAATTGGGTTTGTATGCATTTATTATATCCAATAATGAGTAGTCCAAAAATTATCCCTATGGGCCAACCCTTACTCATAGGACCCATGTAGAGCTGCTTCCCGATCTGCACTTAAATCTATCAAAAAACAAAAATATTGCACTGATTCTTTTCAAATTTTGTTCGTATATATTTTTGCAAAATACAAGAGACTTTTCCAAACATGATCAAATTTGGTTTATCTTATTTTCTATGTCCAGTTAGTTTGGCCTAAGAGAAAGGGTCTCTAAACTCATGATATAGGGTATAGTATAGTCGGTCTAGACCGACTATAATTTTCTTACTTCTTTTTTGAGAGATTTGAGTGAAGATCGGGAAACAGCTCTATATGGGGCCCATGACTAGAACTGTCCTGTAGGTATTATTTTTGGACTACTGATTAATGGATATAATAAACATATACAAACCCAATTTGACTGAGATCTAAAGGGTCCGCCAAATAACTTTTTTTTTTTGAAAATGCTATAAAACAACTACTGAATATTATCTCAAATTTCTTTTTTTATTTGAAAGTACAATCCTTCCGGTTAATAATGGAAAATAATTTCATTCAAATGGCTGCCTCGGCTGGCCATGCAGTAGCCTACACTATCGGTCCAATTTTTAAACACACTATCGATTGTGTGCAGCTGTATTTCACCAATGGCTTCAATTGCCTCTTGTTTGTTGGCGTAACACTTATCTTTGAGGGCACCCCACAAATAGTATTCCAACGGTGTCAAATCGCAGCTCCGAGGTGGTCAAACGACATCAGCTCTGTGGCTGTTAATGCGATCTTCAAAAACAGGGCGCAAAACATCGACTATAGCTTCGGCTGTGTGACACGTAACGCCGTCTTGTTGAAACCAAATGTTGCCAATATCCATCTCTTCAATTTTTGTGAAAAAAATTCATTCAGCATGGCCCGATAACGATCACCTTTGACTGTAACGGCCACTCCTTGCTCATTTTCGAAGAAAAATGGCCCAATTATGCCTCTGGACCAAAATCCGCACCAAACAGTGACTCGTTTTGGGTGTATCGGCTTTTCAATGTATGCGTGCGGGTTTTCTGTGCCCCAAATGCGACAATGTTGCTTGTTTACATACTCGCCAAGATCAAAATGAGCTTCATCTGAAAAGATGATTTTTTTTTTTGGCAAAATCGGTATCTGCTCTAAGTCGATCGCAGGCCCACTTAGCGAAGCGAAAACGCATTGGATGGTCAGTTGGCTTCAACTCCTGAACCAATTGGACTTTGTATGGCGTCATACCAAGGTCTTTGTGCAAAATTCGTCTCAATGATGCCTCCGAAATGTTCAATTATTGGGAACGACGGTGAATTGATGTTGATGGCGCTTCACGCACAGTTTCTGCCACAGCAGCAATATTCTCGGATGTACGCACTGTTTTTGGCTTTTTACGCTTTTCTGTTTCATTCATTTTTTTCACAAGATAACGAACATACGGAGCTGACGGTGCTTCTCTTCTTCCAAAACCCGTACGCAATTTTCGCACACATTCTGCAACATTACCATGATTTTCAAAGTAATGTCGCAATATTTCCCAGCGTTGTTCAAGCGTATACACAACCATATTCGTTCAGCGGAAGGATAAAACTAATTACCTGTCAAATCGGACATGAGCTAAGTGTTACCATTCACGAAATAGGCACTAGTTGAAAAAAAAACGTTAGATGGCGTACCCTTTATATGATAATTTGGGTCTTATGGGAATTTATGTCGATTTCATTGGGGTCATTTGTATGGGGACTAGGTCTGAACATGGACCGAATTTCACCAATTTCAATAGTGTTCATACTATAGCCGTTATAGGCTTATATATCAAATTTCATCAAAATATATTGATACTTGCGACCTGTAGTTTGATTACAAAATTTACATGGACACACAGACGGACTGACGGACATCGTTAGATCGACTCAGAAAGTGATTCTGAGTGATTCAGAAAGTGATTCTGAGTTGATAGGTATAATTAAAGATGGGTGTAGGTCAAATATTTTTGGTAGTTACAAACAGCATCACAAAGTCATAATGCCCAAACCACATAGTGGTACAGGGTATAAATACTTTTAGATGGTGGTCAATCATTTTTCAAAAACAACGTTGCCTCTAGGAATACTAGAATACATACGACTTTGATACTAATATCAATTCATATTTGGGTCTAAACTTGCAATAAATCAACTTGAAAAATTTTTAACCACGCCTCAATTAATTCGGGCATGAATGGGTTAAACTAAAACAATGAATTTTTATATGTTCCTCTTCTTAAATAAGTGCATGTTGTTTAAAAAAAACATCTTCTCTGAAAACATTTCTTTAAGAAAGTAAATTTTCTTAAAAAGTACCCTTTGTTAAAAAGATACCTTTTGTCAAAAAGTACCTTTTATTAAAAAAGCGTCTTTTGTTAAAAGGTATCTTTTATGAAAATAGTAACTTTTGCTAAAATGAACCTTTTGTTAAGAAAGTACCTCTTGTTAAAAAGTACCTTTTGCTAAAAAAGCACGTTTTGTTAATATAGTACCTTTTTTAAAAAAGTATTTTTTGTTAGAAAGGTATCTTTTGCTAAAAATTACATTTTGTTAAAAAGTAGCTTTTGTTAAAAAAGTACCTTTTACTAACAGAGCACTTGATGTTTAAAATTAACTTTTGTTAAATACCATTTGCTAAAAAGTACTGTTTGATAAAAACTATCATTTCTAACTAATTACCTTTTGGTAAAGAAGTATTTTTTTTTAAAGTACCTTTTGCTAAAAAGTAGCTTTTGTTTAAAAAAACTAACTTTTGTTAAAAGAAGTACATATTGTTAAAAAAAAAAGTACCGGTTTAGATAAAAATACCTTTTGTTAAAAAAATTAAATTTTACTTAAGAATTAACTTATGTTAAAAAAAAAGTACAGCTCCGTAAAAACGTCAAATTCTCTTAAAAAAGTACCTTCCTTAGAAAAATGCCTTTTCTCAAAACAAAAATTTTTTTTTAATAGTAACCTTTGCTTACAAAGTGAATGAAGTACATACTGTTATAAAAAAAGTATATTTTGTCCAAAAAAAGAACTTATGTTTATTAAAAAATTATCGTTTTTGAAAAAAATGCCTTTTGCAAAAAAAAAAAAATACATTCTACCTAAGAAGCAACATTTGTTAAAAAAGTAACCTTCGTCAAATAGTACCTTTGGTTAAAAAAGTACCTCTTGTTAAAAAAAGTACCGTTTGTTAAAAAGTATGGAATTCTGCTTGAAGGGTTCTGTTTTGATAGTTTTGGTTGTTAATTTTTGATTATATAATGTAATCAAAAGGCACAACGAATGTTTTTTTTTTTTTTTTTTTAAATTTCGGTTTTATTTAATATTACAGTACATGAGAAACCGAAATAAATCACTGCTGTCATGCTTCATGCTTATTTTCCAGTTCGAGTGTGCAGGTATTGCAATGATGGAGCAATGCTGAATGCTCAGCAGAAACTGCTTTATTCCAAGTAAAGTAATACGTTCTGGTTTTACGCTGGCGTCCGAACTGGCAGAACGGCCAATATGATAGGGGCACAAAAGCAGGTACAGCTCCTGCAGTCAGTCTTGCTACTACCTAAGGACAAGAAATATTTAGTTTTCCCTCTTTTGTGTATTTCAAAATTATTTTAGTTTACCATTATATTGATAGCTCGTTATAAGTCCATTGTTGGCTCATTCTCCGATATTAGGAAGTGTTGCTTGTGTCGTGAGCAATTGCAAAAAGGGGCTTCGCTTATCGGTTTTTTTTTTCTGCCTTAATTTCATTATATATGATAAACAGCCAGCATACAGTGGACCATTTGACGAGAAGGCGGTCAAAACTCTATAACTTTTGATTGGATTGGAATTTTGATAAGCGGTTTTTTTTGTTTGGTAGGTGAGACTTTAGCCCTTAAGTTTTGTAATTCTCGACCGAAAATAAAAAAAGTTACGGAGGGTTTAAAATACATTTTCATTTGTAGTTGAATTTTAGTACAAAAGTGAAGTGTTAAAAGGTAAAAAAAATGTATTTTTTAATATAATGTGTTATTTTTTCAGTTAATTTTACAACTAATACTTTTTAACATTTTTTAAGTTAATTTTTTCAGAAAATGACAAACTTTGGCCCCTGTAAACTTTTTAGTTCTAATGTGCACAAGGGTATATCGCCTTCATAGGAACCATACAATGAGCTGCAAACTGGACACGCAGGACTTTTCAGGAACTCACGTGGTACAAATTTAGGCCTCTATTGACATATCTTCTCACTAGTTTATGCACAACATTTTGCTCTTGATTTACCTCACTTCGCTGAGTAAATCATTCCTTTGAGAGGTTAAATGATTTCGAATCTCATACCAACTATAACTTTATTCCGTACTTGGCTGACTTAGTCATAATATATGGAGTTCACCGTGGCGGTCTCTATATGGGAATAAATGATCATCCATGCTCAGCAAATCATCCGGATTCGTGTCAAATTGGCTTGCAACATTTGCCAAACATTGTCAATAGCATTAGTTTTACGTTAACAGATCGAATGAATTTTTTTATGAGCACAAATCGATCGTATGATAATGCGGCTTTGTATATCGGAGTATAGGTTGGGCCCCACAGCTCTTTATCATGCTCGTTCTTCGATATAGACAGCCTAGCATACAAAACGTTAGGCAAGGATGCATTGAAATCTTTCGTGTGATTGTTTTCCATTTCTTTTTCTTCCTAGAATTTGCAAAATTGCATATAGTTGTTACTACCCTGGGTTTTCGATTTGTTTCCCGTATGATAATATACGCCATATAATTCGGTGTTGTAGAAAATATAGTTTTGGCATAAAAATGGCTGCTGTAAGCATTTAATTGTAAAAAGAATTACAGGTAACAAAAAAAAAACACATAATTCAACAAAACTCATTAGGGTTTTCTTTTAATAATAGTAAAGGGTGCGTAGGGATGTTTTCACTAATCCGTATACTTAACGTCATTAAACCTCAATAAAACGTAAAACATTTTTGCCATAACTTCTTTCGTAGCTTTAATCGATTTAGAACCCTTTTTCCTTGGAAAACGCGCACGGTTCGGGTATTCAACCTATACAAAATTAAGGAGTTGCAAAATAAGTACTTTTTCCGAAAAAAGTACCCTTTCTGAAAAAAAAAAAATTATCGTGAAAAGCGCCTTTCGTTTAAAAAGGCGAAAAGTACATTTTATTTAAAAAAAATCTTTTTTTATAAAAAAAGTTTTTTTTCTTAATAATCTAACGTTTTTATTAAAACTCTTTCTTAACTTATGCATATGAGTTTTAAATCTCTCCGTGACTGTGCGTGACTATGCGTGACTAAGTCAAAGTTAATCTTTTTTTCACAGCAAGTGTATGGACCAAGTTTCAGATCGATCGGATGAGAGGAAATGACATTTAGATCACTGCGTGACTGCGCGTGACTACCTCAAAATTAATCTGAAGTCACAACAAGACTATGGGCCAAGTTTCAGATCAATTGGATAAGGGGGAATGGGGTTGACCCATGACAGACAGACATACAGAGAGTATAAGTTAAAAGAAAGAGTTTAAACAAGGAAATTCCTTCGGCTTAAAATTTTCGCTATGAATACAACTTAAATCTATATAAGAATGGATAATTGGTAAAATTTGTAAAATCATGAGTTGTTGTTCACAAGTTAATTAAAGCATACTTCGGAATATATATTTGCACGGGCCCCTTATATTTATTTAATAACAGTGATATTCTAAAACTTAAAGATGAGAAATATTTTAATCAATATTTATTTACTTGTGTTTATACAAAAATGAACTCGACCCGAAACAAAAATAGCAACAAAGTAGTGCATCATGTACTTCAAGTTGACCGACAACAATCATTTGTCTTTTTTGTTTTTATTTAATTAGGTCAAGAATTTCTTTTTAACTATTTTAAGTGTAACAACTTTATTTAATTATAAAATCTGTTCTTTTCTCTTTTCAGGTAAGTGAATTCGTCTTTATTGTTGTTGCAAAGTCTTATTTTTGTTGTTGTTAAATCTACAGGTAAGAATACTTTACTGTATTCATTTATAAAAATTTAAAAAAAAAACATAAGAAAACTTTGTCTCATTCTTGTCTTACATCTTGAACCTTTACCGCAAAGGACATTTTACTTTTCAAAAGCTGTCATTGTACACTTTGTTTATTCAGGTTTACTTTAAATATTAAATAAAACTAAATAGTAAAGAACAAGAAAAACGGAAATTGTATGACTTTGTATTTGGAACTTCTTAAAGTGTTTATTTAATAAAACAAAATTAACAAGACAAAATTTTACAATAGTGTGTCCCGTCAAAAAAAATTTTGTGGAAAAAAATCTCATATAAAATAAAATAAATTTTATAGTGTTATGTATTGTTGATCTGTATTGGAATAATTTGTTATTTATTGTTCGGTTTGAGATTAAGTATACATTCATCAATGAAAGAAAAGATGATAATTTTTGTAATGAAAGAGAAATATTGGAAAAAATTTAAGAACAGCGCTAGATGAAGAAGCTACTTTTGAACAAAGCGACATGTTAATTTTCAGCATCTTTCTGCCTTTGTTTAGATCATGATAGAAACAATTTACTTAAAGTGATAATTATGAAAAAACATAAAATTATTAGAGGCTTAATAATATGACATGAGGAAGAGTTTTGGAATGGCTATTTTAGGAAATTAAAAATGAACATACATGACTTTGTGGTCTAAATAAGAAGTGTGCATTGGCTGATATCGTATCCCCAAATGGTGATTTGATTTCGGATAGTGTTCTTAAAATAAATACATTGGCTGAACATATTGATAGTGTTAGTAAGCAAAATAATGATAGAGAAATTCAGTAATTTTCCAATTCCGTTGAAACTGAAATCTCTATTTTAAAAAACAATTCCCTTTAATTACTTTTGAACTCTTTACTGCAGATAGGATAAAGAATTTATTGGCAGTCGTGAAATCCTTTGATGCCATACTTTGTAGAAATAATAAGAAAATTTCTGGATTTAATGGCCTTTCTAATTTCGTTTTAAGAAAACCAAGTTAATTTTTTTTTAATTTTCTAGCTATTCTGTTTAACTCTCCGTCTAGCAACACTTCTGATACCCTTAAATGCATGACAAGGTCCGTAGGGACCTATTTATGTTGATATGACATTTTCTGTGAAAAAGACATTTTAAAATTTTTGTTTTGTTATTTTATTATTGTTTATTAATTAAAGTGTTGATAAATAAATGAAAATATTTTAAATAATTTTTGTGAATTTTATTATGAAAATTTAGTTTTGCAATGAATAAAACTTAAAAGAACTATTGTTGCGATGGTTGTTCCTCATTTTGAGTGCTGGTTAAGCACCGATGCATTAATCTTGAATGCTCTGCACAAACTGCATTGTTGCAGGAACAGCAATAGGCCCTTATTTTGCGTTGACGGCCGTACTCTGAACGGCATAGTCGACATGATGGCCTGTTTGTCCTTAGCGCAAACGACGGTGCAGCTGCTTCTGTTGGTCTTGATACTATCTAAAATGAAAAAAATATATAATCATTCTGCTTTTGACCTTTAGAATTATTAATTCTTACCTTGACATCAAATTCCTCCATTGCATTCCGTATTATTGGATATGCGAGTATTCAGAGCACGTTCTTCAATGTTGGGTAATGCCAATTGCTTAGTAAGCATAAGGAAGAATGAGCGCCGTCTGTCACTTCTCTTCACTGGCTTCATCTCGTTGAATATTATGAATGCAGCTAATGCAGCGATGTCGAGCATATTGTAAAACATCGCAAGCGGCCAGCGCTTTTCTGAGCGCTTGCATGTATACGTACCAAGCATCTGGTCCATAGTATCAACGCCGGATTTGTTGGCATTGTAATCAAGAATGGCTAAGGGCTTCTTCTTTTCAGATTCCATGTTCACATCGCAAGTGTAATGTTGTGTAGATAGCAAAATTACTGATTTATTCTTCCTGGGTACATATGAGCTATATCGCCTTCATTGAACCCAAACAATGTGCTGTTGATTGGCCGCGTACAAATGGCACAAATGTTTTGTTAGGGCGTACTGTTCCAGTTTTCTTTCTCATGAAAATACGCGCCAAGTTCAATGTACTGAAGAAATTGTCAGCATAAATTGTGCGGCCAGAATCCAAATATTTATCCGCAAGAGCAAGTACAACGTTCTGCCCTTGATTTATTTCACGCTCCTGGTCAGGCAATTTACTAGAATAAATCATTCCTTTGACAGGATAGAATGATTTTGAGTCACACAACCACCATACCTTTATACCATACTTGGCTGGCTTCGACGGAATATATTGTGTGCAGCGGGTACGGCCTCTGTATGGGAATAACTGCTCGTCAACTGTCAGTGCATCATGCGGAGTGTAAGCTGCTGCTAAGATAGACTGCAACATTTGCCAAATATTATCAATTGCCGCAGTTTTGCTGTTCGCTGCTGTCGCATTATTTCCATTGTCGAATCTAAGGCATTGTTTTATGGACATAAAGCGATTATACGACAATGCTGCTTTGTATATTAGACAACGCGTTGGGGCCCATAACTGTGCAGAAGGCTCATTATTTGATGTATGGTGTCCAGAATACAAGAGTATAGCCAAGAAGGCATCAAACTCCTTTAGTGTGATGGTTTTAAATTCCTTTTTGTTTGTTGGATTTGCCAAATTATATGCATCTGCTATTTCCCTACTTTTGCGATTAGATTCGCGTATTATTATGTACGCCATGTCTTCAGTGAAGAGCGAGCGGAATATGGTAAAGGGATTATATGTGGTTCCTACTGGTCCTGGTTTCCTACTTGTGTAGTTGACCACGTTATGAGCACGAATACGGGAAGTTGGTGGTGCATTTTTACTCCATTGGGTGCCGCCTTTCGCAATAAAATAACTTTCGCTTGTTGGTGTTTCTTCTTCTTTATAATCGTCGTCATCGTCATCGTAAACCCCCTCATTGATTTCTATATCTACCTCACTTTCAGCATCGGAGTCCACAGCAGATAAATTTGGTAGAAAGGGCAAGTCGCCACCATCTTCTTCAGCATCAAATGCCGGAATATCAAGTTTCAAACAATAAAACAGCTAAAAAGAAGCCAAAATCAAGATTATGTCTTAATGATTTCTTGTAATTTCAGTACAAGTTCCCTACGGACCTTGTCATGCGTTCCCATACTACTCGCATTTAAACCTCAATAAAAACTAAACTGTGGGGCGTATCACATTGAATTTTCTTTAGACAATTTTTGACAAAATTTTCTTGGAAAACAGGGTAACTTTTGGGGTACCTTGTCCTGCCCGAAATAGGAGTAATTTCAGTTTGAAAATTAAAATGGTTCCCAGGGACCTTCTCGCTGACCGAAGGGTTAATCAAGCATATAATTTAGGTTATTTTTCCTCAATTTGGAGGAATACAGAACTAATTCCTGTGCTTAAAGCTAATTCATTGCTTTTTGATAATAGAAGAAATGGTTCCAAAGTAAATCTACATAGCACGCTTCGAATTCTTTCTAAAAGAAACTTGGACCTTTAGGTTTGCCATGTTAACGCGCAGAGTGCAAATAATAAGATAGACGAATTTCAATTTATCTTTGAAGAATCTGACGTCGATATTATATGTGTTTCAGAATACTGGTTTCTTGTTGACATTTGCGATAGTTTTTATCAATTAAATAGCTATCATCTATTTCGGTCGGATAGAAATACGAATGCAGGTGGCGTTGCAATTTATGTAAAAATGTTAATAAGATGTAAATTTAAATGCAAAAATCCTGTGCAAGATGAAAATTAGAGCGTTGTTTCGGAAACTAGCAAAGGGGAATATCTATTTAATGAAACAGTTAACAGTAACCAAAGGCTTTTACCAGGTACTGTGTATAAACCTAATAGAAATATTAATATTTCAATAAACAGATATAAACCTAATAGAAATATTAATATTTATGTGCTTTTGGACGAGCTAACAACTCTTTCTCTTCGTTACACTGATGTTATCTTAACCGGAGGCTTTAATACAAACGTACTAGTAGACAAAAGTCTAATTGAAGCAATGAGTGCCACTGGATTAATTATAATCAACAGTTTAAAACCAACACACTTTACATCTACTTCAAGTACGCGAGTGGAACTTTGCTTTACGGATAATCTTTCTAAACTACTGATATATGCCCAGCTGTCTGCAAGTGTGTTCTCAAAGCATGATCTAATTTTTTATCATACATTTTTAAATATCCGGTCCAATACCAAACGACAACTTTTAGAGATTCTAAAAATATTGATTTTTTATCAATGGAAATTGAACTTGCCACAATGAATCTGAACCAAATTTTTTATATGCCTTATATTCAGACACAGAAAACATATTCGCCAACCGAATTGTTCTAAAGTGGAACCGTATTTTCGATTGTATTAACAGAAATTAAATAGTATCTGCAAATTTTCTATTATGATAAAATATTTACTGTTAAGGCAATATAATTGTAGTCTCAGTGAACCCAAAAATCGGTTAGTAGCATTATCGCAATTCGGTTGGCAATAGATTCGGTAGCCACAATGAATCTGTCTCTTGTGTGCATGATCAAACTAATTTTTTGCAAAGTAATGTTCAAAGCTTATACAATAAATTTGTCTTGGTGAAATCAAAGGAAACTTAAGAGTGAAAAAACATGTTCTCACCAGAAATAAAGTCCTTAATTGATAAGAGGAATTTACATGTACTATCACAATATTCTTTTATGATTACTGAACTATATAATCTATATAAACGTAGAATGGTAATGGCAATTTTATATAAAAATATAAATTCGATTGTTAGAATTGTGGTATTTAGTTGGTAAAATGGATTTATTAATTGAATTTACTATTTATCTATGTTTTTGCTGATATAAAATAATTAAAACAACATTTTTTTAATGATAACATTTATTAATAATTTTTATTAAAAATATATTTTTATTTAAGGGATATAAGACAATAGCTTAAAATAAAATAGTAATCATATTGTCCGCAAAATTTCCTGAGATAATAAGTTGGTATTAATTAGGAAAAAAAATTTTTTTTAACGAAACTCAACTTGACCACAGAGTGGTATAACGTAAAATAAATACAACAATCACAAATTATGATCACATATATGTAACTTTATTTTGAATCAATTGATCGGCATTGCTCCTTCTATTACAGAAAAGAACTGATTGGATGACACATTGTGTTCCAGTATATCGCGATACATTTTTGCTCTTTGGTGAAATCACAAGACATTTGATCGACTTCATCCAACACGAAATATTTCATATTGTTGGTGTGTAGAGACTTGCGGTTAGTTATTTCTAAATAAGGTGTGATAAGATGACCACGTCGTGACTACCAGCTCCCTGGTTATATGCGTCCTTAGAAATATTTTTTCCGCCAACACAGGCGTGCAAACGAACTATCTTATTTGCGTTGCCAAGTCAGGAGTTGTTGCTGAAATCAAATCCTGTGCATATTGATTTATAGTAATATGACAATAAATAAATTTTACAGGTTCGGACCATATCTCTCTACCTTTGACACGACTATTGGTAGTGCGTGGTTGAATGGCAGATTGTTTTTCTAAACCATAGGCATAAATGTCAACAAAAGCTTCTTACCAGATGCACTTAAATACACTTTCAGGTTTCGTATTTAATTTACATACTCCTATGATCCATTTTTTTTCCATAAATGAAGTTTTTTATAAACTTTGTGATACTGATTTTTATATTTAAGTTTCATAGAATATTCAAAAGTTTTTTACATTTTGTTTTAAAAAATGACAATTTAATTCGAAAATTCGGTATGAATAAATATATTTTTATATTCATTCGGTATTTACAACAGAATTTGATTCATGCAAATTGCTGTTGGTTAGCAATACCAAAATAGTTTAACAGTTTTGGTTTCTTTTGTTATAACCGAAAAGTCATTCTTAATACAAATTTATTTTGCAGGAATTTAACCAATAATTTGTTACACTATGTGCTAAAACATTTTTGGTTTAAAATATGTTGTTATAACAGAATAAGAAATTGCAGTGGCCAATATTTGGTATTGAAGTATGTTATTCTTGGATTTTTAAGGTTGCCTCAATTAAATTAGTTGAATATTTTTTATAAAAAATTTTATTGGTAAATGGAACTATTTTTGTTGTTGTAGATAGTTTTATTTCAGCAGAACTGTTTTTATACAGTAGTTATTAAAGTAAATCTATTGTATTATTCAATATTGAAGAATTATAATAAAACTTCTTATTAGCTTAATAAATTTTTCTAGTGTTGACCGAATTCCAACCAATCTTTTTTCTATGTGTAGCACATGAGCGTTGGAAAGGATTTAAAACGACCGATCTTCCTACCATTTTCAAATCCTGTAGGTCTTAAGTGAATTTAAAGATACGAACTGCTAAGACACTGTACTTCGATGACAAGTTTAAGACAGCTATATGTTCTAAGAAAAAATTGAGAGAAATACGTAACATGGATCTCATTAATAATGCTGTAGCATATGACAACACAATAAATGTAAATGAGTTAAATTCTCATTTTGGGTATACTGGCAAGGCCAGCTATTAATGAAAGCTTTTACAACTCTTCAAGGACAACAAAAATTAATATGCTTCGAATTTAAAAGAATTACCCATAAATCTTAAAATCTGTTTTAAGTATTAAATCGAACTCTGCTGGATATGATGAAGTCCATCCTAAATTTATAAGATTAATCCTAAGTTACATACTGCCGCACATAACACACCTCTTTAATATAATAATAACCACATCAACTTTTCCGTCAATGTGGAAACATGCAAAAATGATTCCAGTTCCTAAACAAGATAAGAGCTATATGCCTATAGCAATATTGCCATTCTTATCGAACATCTTCGAATGCTTAATTCATGCACAGATAAGCCAACATCTTTATGAAAACAAACTTCTAACTGATAGGTAATCAGGTTTTCGGCCAAATCACAGTTGTATTTCTGTTCTTGTTGATGTCTTAGAGCAGATATGAACTAAATTATATAAAAAGATGATGTCATTTTAGGTTCTTCTGGATTATTATGTAGCTTTCAACACAGTGGATCACTCAATAAAATTTGTCAGAGTCAAGTGCTTCGCAAAGAATATTTCGCCAAGGGTTTGATCGTTGGCAGCCCCATAGACTATGCTTGCTGTTAAAATCGCCGCCAAGAATAAATTTTCCGTTTCCATTTTAAAATTTTCATAAATCTGATTTCAACTGCACTCCTTTGGTGTTATCTCTGCAAAGCCACCAGGAAAATAGCAAGATAAAATGTTTTAATAGTCTCCACTTGATGTACGAACCTTATTCTCAAGCAGAAATGTATTTAATGGTGGTAAGAATATATGTTCCACATTTTTCCTAATCAAGACCGCTACACTGCCTTCTCTGTTAGCTTCCCGATCATCGATGATTGATTATTAAGCAGTGTTTCCGTAACTAGACATATACGAATATTTCTACCTAGTAAAAAGTTGAAAAATTCTTATTTTTTGTTACGGAGGCATCTGGCATTCTATGCTACTATATTTATGTTATTAGATATATAAAAATTTTCTTTAATCTATACTAATATTATAAAGAGGTAATGTGTGTTTGTTTGTTTGTAGGAGGTAATCTCCGTAACTACCCATCTGATATTCCTGAAATTTTCATAGAGTCTTACTGCGGATATGGGAAGTGCTATAGGCTATAATTTTTTAAACATTTTTAGTGGGCGTGGCACCTCCCACACAAAGTAAATTTTTATTATCATATACATATATTGAGTATTATGACAAGGAGAGCTTTGCAAATTTGTGTGAGGTCACCTATTGTTAATATTAGTAGCTACGACGGAAATGGGCGGGATCAGACAAGGGGGCGTGGTACCTCCCATACAAGTAATAATTCAATATTATATATCTCGAGTACTGTAATAGAGAGAGCTTTTCAAATTTGTCTGGTGTCACCTATTATTAATGTGAGTAGTCGGACAAAAAATGGGCAGTATCGGACCAATAGGCGTGGCACCTGCCATAGAAATTATATATAAAATGCCATATATCTGGAGTACTGTTATAGTGATAGTCTTGGGACTTTGCGTGAGCCCATAAATTATTCATGTGATTAGTTAAACAAAAAATGGGCGTAATCGGAGCAGTGGTCGTGGCACCGCATGTACAGAGTATCATATAACTTTGTATCATAAACCTGGTGTGCTAAAAAAGGGAAGCTTTGACACTTTGCACGACACCATCAGATCTTAGTATGAGTAGTCGGACAAAAAATTGGCGGGGCACTCCCCATGCAAAGTAACTATTTAATGTCATATATCGGAAGTACTGGAAAAGAGAGGGCTCTGTGGCTTTGCATGAGCCCATAGGTTTTTTGTATGATCAGTCGAACAAAAAGATGGGCGTGATCGTAGCAGTGGGTGTAGCAACGCCCATGCAAAGTAGATATCTAATATCATATAACTGGTGTTCTATAAAAGGGAAAGACTCGACGTTTTGCACGAGTCCATCAGATATTAATGTGAGTAGTCCAATAAAAATTGGGCGGGATGGGATTAGTGGGCGTGACGCCTCCTTTATAAATAATATGAATTACTACGAAAGCAACAGTCTTTTGTTAAGTACATTAGTTATCAATGGGATTTGTCGTGGAAAATACATCGCCAAAATCAAAAATTCGCCAAAACCGAAAATTGCGAAAAAAAAATCTTCAAAATCAAAAACGGACAAAATCAAAAATCGCTAAAAAAAAATTGCCAAATGATATTCTAAATTCAAGTCCAATAGTTAGGTGTTACCCGATCTAATTTTTATAATCCATCTTCTTCTATGCTAATATGTGTTTGTTTGTTTGTTTGATTGTAGGAGGTAATCTCCGTAACTACCCATCTGACCTTCCTGAAATTTTCACAGGGTTTTACAGCGGATATGTTAGTGCCACAAGCTGTAATTTTTTAAAATATTTTTAGCGGGCGTGGCACCTCCCATACAAAGTAAATTTTAAATATCATATATATTAATATGATAGAGAAAGCTTTGCAAATTTGTCTCAGGTCATCTATTATTAACGTGAGTAGTCCGACAAAAAAATGGGCGGGATTGGGCAAATGCGCGTGGCACCCCTACAGAAACTTAATGTTAAATGTTATATATCTGAGTACCTGTATTAGTGACAGCTTTGGGACTTTGCGTGAGCCCTCTCATAGCGATTCGTGGGGGGGCAGGGGGAGGGTGTAGCGAAGCACACCGTGTTACATCTAGTAGAAAATAAATCTCTGTTGTTGTTTCGATAATTCCATCCGCCTTTCTTATTAGTATTACCTTGATTCAGGCTATTTGGGAAATCTGTATTGTAATTGGTATTGTTGATGTTATTAAAGCGGATATTGTCTTCATGATACTGCCTGTGTTTAGGAAATTTAGGCTGATTTGTTGGAACTTTGCTTTATTTGGGCAATCAGGTGATAAAGGTTTGTGCGATCCTTTACAGTTAGCGCACATAACTGCGTCAGACTTACATTCTGAGATTTGTGATTTTCTGCACAAAAACTTTTTACTCTACAGTGACTGGAGCCATGACCAAACATTTGACAATTGCGCCACTGAGTTATTTAGAAGATCGATTTCTTTGGAAATCCCATATCACTTTCATATAATCAATAATAGAGTAATTTTGTGCTCCTTAATGGTTATTGACTTTCTTTGAAAGTATACGATATATATTGATTGCTCATTCAAACTTATGGCGAGCTAGAAGAACTGCTTTATATGGTTCTTCATTTTTAGCTCCATATGTGAACTTCTCCGAGAAAAGGGACCTAGTGTGTGAAAATTAAGTTTTGAGAAAAAACGCATTTAAAGTTTCTACACCCTTTTAGGTACCAGAATCCACCGATTTTGACACAACCTCTTTTTTGACACAATAGGTCCCTTTTTACCCAACGCTGCGTTTTTGCAACGGTCCACCACGGCTAGCGTAGGCCACTGATTTTTTTCTTTTTTCTTGTTTAGTGATCGGGAGGTCGCTAAGTCCCACCACACCAAAACCTATATAGATATCTACACGGTTTCGGGAAGTGGTACAAGATGGGTTAAACAAAGCTCATTAACTGATGCCCATCTAGATACCTTTTAAAGAGCTTCATTAATTCTTCTCATGCAGTTTATTGCATCCGACTGCATAAAATTAATTTAACGCTACACATCAGCTGCATACATTTGTATTTCACAATTGTCTAGTTATGAACGTCATTGGAGTACACGGAATACAAAAGTGGAATAAAAAGTGAACCTTGAGGTACACCACGATTAATTAGTAAAGTGCTTGATATCTCAGTACCATTGTAAACAGATTAACTTCTACCATTAAGGTATGTGCCAATAAGCAGAGGTGAAAAACAGCACGTATTTTTAAACTGCGTTATTAGTTTTTTTTTAACTTTAATAGAAGTTTTAAAAGTTACAAAGCATTATTTTCAAAATTTATGCAAAATTTACGAAAAAATGTCATTAAGGGGACCCAAATGAGCAAAAAAATTACCGGAACTTACAATTTCCACATAGAAAAGTAAAGCTTGAACATTCTTCTTTTAAAATATTGACTTTGTAATAAAGAAAATCGTTGTTATGGGCCAAGTAATAAGTAAAACTCAAAAAATACCAGGGAATCCCGATTTTTGGGTAAAATTTGACTTTAGCGACCTTCAAAATTTAGTTTATTTATTTATGATTTCCCATACAACAAGATTTATAATCTTATAATTAAAGTATAGGAGTTTTACATTGAATTGAAATAGAAAATTTGAACAAATTTGTCTTAAAAAATAATAATGGTAAATATAAAAATATTAAATAATTTTAAAGAAAAAAAAAAAATAACGAATTATAACCAAAAATGTTAATACAAATATTAGTAAATAAAATAATATAAAAAAAAAATAAAAATAACAAAAATAGTTAAATAAAAAATATAAAATATAAACGGATCAGCAAAAAAAAAAATTTTTTTTAAAAATAAGAAAAAGGATCAGCTAAAAAATTTAAAAAGTTCCCTCTTAAAATGCATTGCGTTGCTTATAATTTTAATGGACGATGGTAGCGAATTCCAAAGACGTATTGAGGAGACATAAAATTGCCATTTGGATACTAAATATTGGTATCTAATGTACATTATGTCATGATTTCTAGCCGTGCGCATAAAAACGAGTCTGTTATACAGATATGTTGGCTGATGTGTACGTACAACTTTATATAAGAACAGAAGCGTTTTTATCTTTAACAAATTTTCAAATGTTACTCCGTAAAGGTTTTTTGAGTAGCACGAAATCGGCTCATATTTTCGAATATTGAAAATATATCTTAAAATTGCATTGAAAGTGGACTCAAGCTTTTTATAACTTTTAGAATCAGTGCTTGCATATATTTCGCAGCCATATAGTAGAGTTGGCATAAGATATGTTTTTGCAAGCAAAATTCGAATGTTAAGGGGGGTTATATGTTGTGTATTCCATAACGTTCTAAGCATTGAGTAAGTTCTCCCAGCAGCAGAAGTAATATGGTTAGACCATGTGAGATTATCATTAAAAATAATACCTAGATTTTTAGCTGTTGATGCGATTTCAATTTTCTGGTTGGTTCAAACCTCTTCCGAAAAATCTTAAAAAAATCACAAAAATACTTTACCCCATATGCTTTCAAAAAATTCTTGGGCGCCCATGAAAATCGAAAAATAATTTTTTTTTGGGACACTCTACTGCACACATTAGCGAACATTGAACTTGTAAATAATAAAATCCAACGACTCACAAACAACTTTAATTACAGATGTGTCAACTGTGATTTTGCTCACATCAATGAGCTTTATCCCTTGTCCCTTTTTAATTTTTTTATCTAAAATCAAAAAAAAAAATGTTCGTTAACATCCTTACATTTCCTCTAGTTGAAAGATATTATTCTTCACTACGCTTAAAGTTTTAGATGACAATATAGCAGTTTTTAATAATTCAAAGGCTTTATAATATCATATAAAGTTTAGTTTATAATTAGCAATATGCCAAAATTGACTTTTTGCGAAATAGAACTTTTTGATTGTTGAAAATGGTTCTCCAGGGTATCAGAAGCAACTTTTGTTCCGCGACTTTTTTGTAATTCCGTTATTTACAAAATTACCGTTATTTTTAGGTTCTTGAAGAAAATCAAAATTTTGACCGTTAAGTTTCCAGAATTCGACCAAATGTTGTTTGGCAACTTTGTAGAAAATCATATGGCGAGTACTTTTGCAGAACATATGAACTCAAAATATTTGCAAATACAGGGTGTTTTGATACATTTTTCAAAAAAAAAAAAATAATTTTACGCCATCTAGCGGCAATAATTTGTACTAACAAAATCCAACAATTAGAAAGGTAATTTAAATACCTTTCCACCAAAAAAAAAAAACTTGAAAATCAGATGAAAAATAAGCGAATGAGAAAGAAAAGATCTATAAGATAATGAAATAGTACCAAATATATATTAAAATATGTATGTTGCTTTTATTAAATTGATCATTAAAGTTTACGTTTTTAGGTTTGCGAAAAAAAATTTAGTTATTTTACTAGAATTGTATTTAACAGAAATCTTTATTATTTATACTTTTAAAAACATCAATGTATTTTATTATTTAAATTTTTAGAGATCTACATAAGAGTGCAAATTCTTTAGCTTTTCTTTGAGTTGGGACTCTAAATCCAAATTTTCTGTTTGCCAAACTTTTTCACCGTGATATTTATAATTTAAACCTCTCAACATGTTTATTTGCATTTTAAGAATTTTTATCCGATTACTCTGTACATCGACATAAGATAGTTCATTTAATAAATTAAATAATTCCATAGGCTCATTCACATCAAGCAAATTTAGAAATAGGACTTTACTCTCCGTACGTCGTTTTTTTACTTGTTGTTTGCTCTCCATCTCTTCCAATCTATTTATTCGTTCCTTAGCATTCCATTTTTTATTTTCCTGAAAAACCTTTTTCATTATATTCACACCATTCTCCATATCTTGCTTCGTTGGATAGAACTGCAAAATCTCGAAAAGGAAGTGAATGCATTTGTTTTGCCGGGCCTTTACTTGCTGACATCTGGTGTATATTTCTTTATGAGGTGCCATATCCTCGTTCCTCTTCGCCATCGCAAACACTCTCTCCACATTGATATTACTGTGGAATGAGTATACATCATCTACAGGTCTATCGATATATCTTTTTAACATTGAATCTTTCGCAGCCGCTAAAACGTTTGGAAAATGTTAACATCTTTTTTCAAATTTGCAGTAAGCAAATTAAGCTTGTCTGTGTTAAACGCAAATTGAAATTCGTGGGGAATTAAATTTAAGAACGATGTTTTATTTATTTCTTCGAACTCTAAATATTCCAATATTTGATACAGCACATCCTTGAAAGTAAGATGATCACAAGCAACAATTGATTTACAAGTGCTAATATTTTTTAGTGGTTCAATGCAAGCTGCGTGGATAAGTACACAGACTTCAAGTTGATACAGAAAATTGGTGTCTGTAATATAGTCATGACTCATATCTTTATCGTAAGTACACAGTGCATTTATATTTTTAACCATAAAAAGTTTAAAAAATTCAAACACATCTCTATTTTCCAAACCATTTTTCCATTTTAAATGACTGTAAGTATCTTTATGTAAACAATTTAAAGAAGCTTTACAAATTTGATACATTTTTAAACAATTTTTAAAGAAAACAGAATTGGAAAAAAATTAAAAAACCACTTTATTTTTACTTGACTTTCAGTTAATCAATTAAGAATAAATTATAAAAGATAATAACAAATTATTATCGTTGCACCTATGCAATAATTAGCAAGCAATTCTGATATTATTGATCACACTAATAAAGATGCTCTTATATTTTATTTGTATATTCTAAGAGAGTAAATAAGAGTAAATCAGTAAAAAAATTTTCTAAATAAAAGCATTGATACAAAGAAAAACAATAAAAAAACAATAACATTAAAAACTTGTAACGGACTATTTACAATGAAATAATTTGAGGAAGACAAGGTAATGACAACTTCTGAATATTATCAATTTTATTGAATTATTGAAAGTGAAGTAAACGACTGTTGACGTTTATTTTTTCGTCTGTTTTTTATTTAGTAAATCATTTTAGAACAGATAATAAGAGATTTGATAACACAACACCACAAAAAATAAAAAAAAATAAGACCCAGAAACTAATCCTTATGTATTTTGACCTTCTGAATTCGATTCCGTCATTAGAAATGAATTCATATCTACTGCCGATTTATCACAATAGTAAATGAAATATAAGTATATTTACTTATCACATGGAAAGGAATTTTGTTTCCCAAAGTGAGAACAGTGTCTATGTTCCTAATAAATAATGTATAACTAATTTCAGTAGCATAAATTTACGTTTTTTTTAAAAATTCACCCTGTTTTTTTAATCAATTAATAAAATTTGTCGAAAATAGGCTGTACTGTTTGTAATACGACACAAATTCGGCTGAATATTATGCTTTGGGAGAAAACATAGTTGCTGATGACTAAAATATCTAAAATTTTGCGGTGGTGCTTGAAGATCAATCCCACTTCAAAAGTTATAAGTGAATGAAAGTCAAAAAACCCCATTTTTTTCATTTTTTTCGCCTTTTTTTTAACATTTTCCTAATTTTCTTGTAAACGAAAAATGCAGTCGCCAAGCACCACGGCAGGATATTAGATTTTAATGTCATTAACAACTGTGTTGCATGGCAAGCCATAATATTCAGCCCAATTTGTGCCGCGCTAAATGTTATAAGTAGTATTTTCTTACTTCCAAGTTTTGTTGTTGCCACTTTGTTTTTTTCAGTGTATTATTCCAACAAAAACCAAAAATGGAAGATTACTAGCCAGACTAACTATTCAACACATAAAAACATTGATTTTGTAGCTATTAACATAAATAATGCGTTAAATTCATAAAAAGTCAAAAAATCCAAGTTTTAAAGGCCACCCTAAATATCCGTTTTAGGACAAGTGAGGGACATTCTAATAAGCAAGTAGGGTGTATAAAATCATTCGGGATTCATAGCTTGAAAATGAACAAGTAAGAAAATTATAGTCGGTCTAGACCGACTATATGATACCCTATACCATGCGTTTAGAGACCTATCTCTCACGCCCAACTAACTGGATATAGAAAATAAACATAAACCAAATTTAAGAGCGATTTTTATTAATTTTTTCGGCTGGAGATATGAAAAAGTTCATATCGGATGCTCTATCTATATGGGGACTAAGCCCAAAAATGGACCGATCCTGACCATGTCTGGTAAAGTCTCTTGTATTTTGCAACAAAATATGCAAACAAAATTTGAGAGGAATCAGTGCAATACTTTTGTTTTTTGATAGATTTAAGTGAAGATCGGGAAGCAGCTCTATATGGGGCCTATGACTAAGAGTTGTCCAATAGGGATCATTTTTGAGCTACTGATTAATGGATGTAATATATACATACAAACCCAATTTGACTAAGATTTGTATGATAATTTGGATCTTATGGCAATATATGTTGATTTCATAGGGGTCATTTGTATGGGGCCTAGGTCTGAACATGAACCGATTCTCACCAATTTCAATAGCGTTCATCCCATGGCCGATAAAAGATCAAATACCAAATTTCATCAAAATATATTCATATTTGCGACCTGCAGTTTGATTACAAGCTTTACATGGACACACAGACGGACGGACGGACGGACATCGTTAAATCGAATCAGATAGTGATTCTGATTCGATCGGCATAATTAAAGATGGGTGTAGGCCAAATATTTTTGGTTGTTACAAACAGCAGCACAAAGTCATTATACCCAAACCACATAGTGGTATAGGGTATAAAAAGTTGATTTTTTTGGCATATTGCTATTTATAATACATCGCAATTTATACCTAATCTTAGTTGATACATTATCCTTGACATATTATCATTTTTTTCGTTGTTGTTTTGTTTCCTTATTTTGTAGGATTTCTTTTTGAACAAAATTAATTATGATAATGATACATTTGTTTTCCCCATTTTTTATGAATTTTTTCTTAAGTATTAACTTATATAAACATGTTATCTTTTTTAATTAATCAACACTCAGGGGCTGCCCCCTACAAATGCAATGCATTGTGTTGATCTCAGGACATGCACCGACATACCAAAGCCTCTGGTGGGAATCGAACCCACGATCCCCGCATGATAGGCGAGCACGCTACCTACTCACCTACCGGGGCGCTTTATTAGTTATAAATATTTAAAATTTTTTCTTTCCTTACGCACTTATTCTTTGATAAATACGATTTGTATGTAAGGAATTATCTTTTAAGTTAAGTTTTTTTTTTTTTGTAAATTTTTATAAAAATATTTTGGAATCAATAAATTGAAATAGATTATAATTTCCTCCACTTGTGGCTCAATAATTCCAAAACGAATAGCAATATCAAAAAATGATAAAACTGGCATTATTTTAAGATTTTTACGTATTAAAAAACAAAATCGAATATGTCGTTCCAAAGTTACGAGACGATGTATGGGGCAGCCTCTTCAAAAATCTCAGAATTTAAAAAAAAAAAAAATTTTAAATAACCTTACCATAGAATTTCAAATAATGATAATTTTAGCAGTTAGGAGGATGTAGTGGATCAACGAGATATTCATAGTGGTTATTCAATAAATTTCAAAGATTTTTCCCATTTCTTGCATAGCGTTATATATAGTTTGTATATCTTTTGTTACATAGCTGGAAAATGCACAAACTTTCACCTGAAAACTCATGTATGTGTCAACAAAATTTTATCAATAATTTGATATTTCTGCTATAAATGTCAATGTTAAAATTATTTTATCAAGTGAGTATTTAAAATTTATGAAATTTGTTTCTATATTTACCCATTTTAGTTACGGCCAAGAAAATTAATTGCAAACATTTTGTCTTGAACTCAAGTCTTAATTAAAAAAAAAAATAGCTATATAGTTTTCTGACATAACCTTGAAAATTCTTTTATGTTTGGTTGAAACTTTTTTTTTCTTGTGTATGTTGAGTTATGTTCTCCAAATATTTTTAAAATTAATGTACTTTGTCACGAACAGAAGTTCTGGCATCACTTGTCTAACCAAAATAGTGCGTTTTTTTAGCTGAAACTCCAAAGTTGTTTTCAATGTATCGCCATCAAAGTGGTTGCCATCCATTAGGTCTCTTTGGTAGAATTAGTGCCCTTGACATTTAAACTTCAATGGAATAAATTAGTATTTTGTAGTTGTTGTATTAGTTTTTTTTGTGTTATTAAGCTGTTTGCTAATATTTACTGGACATAATGTCCTGTTGCCAAAAAAAATTGCCTTAAAATTTAAGTAAGTATTAAATTTCCAGTGAATATGTTAAGTTTAACAATTTCTAAGAAAACCTGTTATTATAAATTTAAAACTAAAATAAAATTTATCAGTATTCCATTTTTAATTTTCTGCCATTTTGTACAGATATTCATACTTTTCTTTTTATGTAAAAAAAATCGGTTGGTCATATGCCATCTGTATGCACTGTGTTATTTACTTAAACATTATTAATCATTATATGACCTAAATAAAACGTCAACCAAAATTCCATTATGGTCATATTTAAATTTCGAATAAAATATATATAATTATGAGCGAAAGTTTTTGTGGTGGTTGTTGATAATTTATGATTTATTTGCTAATAAGCACGAGGAGTGTGGGAAAAATTTTAACTTCTAAGGTATGATGTGAAATATTAGGCAATAGAAAAACAATTACTAAGCGATTAATATAATTTATAGTCCCATAACACATAATGTCACATAATGTCACATAATGACATAATGTATAAAGAGTTTTTGTGGCCCAAATATTTAAAATCTCTTCTATTCTTCAACGATCCAGGATACGGACGATTGCCAAATTGAAAAAATCCGCCTAATGCTTATGCAAAAAAAATTTTAGACTGTAATAGTTAGATACTAATATTTAGTTAGAAAAATAAATTATTCCACTTATGATTGAAACAACCTAACCTAGTCCTCTTTCTTCAATTAATGTCTATCTGTCCGTCCGTCCGTCTGCCTGTCTACCTGTTTTTTATGTGTCAATGTAAATGTTTTAACCAAACAACAGTAAGCAAATATTAAATATCAGTATTTCTTGAGTGTCGGAATCTAGTTGGATGTCACCCTAAGAAGACCATTGAAAAATCAACACTACATTAATTAATAGTTTTTGAATATTCATTAATAATCTAACCTATAAAAACAAAGTTTTTATTAAAGCTCTTTCTTAACTTATACATAAGCTAGTCGGCATAATTTCATTTTAATTTGACAAACTTAAAATGTTGCACTTTTGTATTCAATTTTTGGTTGTCTCTATAGAATTTAATTATTTTTTTTTTGTATAGATATTGCTGATATAAACCAAAAAATAACTCTATAGAGTTTCTTTCTTAGAAAATTAAAAAGATATGAATGAACCTAATTTTGAGGTGTAGGCATAAGTATTTCGACAAGTTATTATTATTAAAAAAATAAACTTAATATTTAACAAATGTATAGAAATTTGTTTATGGGTTAATAAAATGCATAGCCTGAATCCTGAGCTGAATCCAGTTAATTGTGAAGGACCCTTGAGGATATCTCATTCCAAAGGGAAGTGACCTCGGAAATTGTCTCTTCTTTGATTTTATTTCTTTTACGTTTGACAAGGTATCACACGTTTTCAATGGTATTCAAGTCTGGACTTTGGGGTGGCCAGACCAGAGTAGTAGCATCAACATCCTTCAAATATTTTGATATCATTCTGCTTTTTCTGCATGGGTCATTGTCCTGTTGTAGGATAATGATATTCAAATATTGGCCTTGGGTTCATCGAGCCGACGAATCAAGTCACCCAACCCATTGTTCGCAATGCACCCGCAGAACATTACGGAGCCTCCACCATGACTCACTTATTGGCTTTCGTACCTGTGGCAGCCTTACAAAAATCTTTTGTTTTGATGAGTTGAACTCAAAGGAGCTTTGATCTGCCCATAGAACGCTTCTCCAAAACACATTCGGCTTCTGAAAATGCTTCTTTGGGAAAGCCAATCTTTTCAGCTTGTTCACATTTGATATGCTTTGTATGTTTTAAAATCTCCATATTTTAAACGTCGCCGAATACTATGCTTACCGACTGGATTCTTGGCCGACTGTTTCCGTTGATTTGCAGCAGATTGAGGCTTTAGTTGAATATTTTTGTGAAATACCAGAGAAGGATTCGGTCTTCAATTAGCGTTGTTTTGCGTTTAGCAACGGATCTGGGTAAGTTTCTGATATCATTATATTCCTCCCATTGCTTGCGACAAACTAAATTCAATTATTGTAATTTTTGCTTCTGCTTCGACGTCAGAAATAAAAAAGAGCCAATATTGAAGCTCTAGCAACACAGCTTAACTCAGCCGTTTTGCCCATGGTATCCAGTAACTTTTATTCAATATTTTATTTGAATATTATAAGAAAAATGTCAATAAAGCTTAAGTACCAAAGTTATTTGATTGTCACTTGCTAAGCCATGCGCAAATACTGCCACAAAAATTTTGTCAAAATACTTATGCCAAAAAAAAAAAAAAAAAAAATTCGCTGTCTGCTTGCTTTCTTCTCAGCAGAAAGGGAATGCAAGGCGTAAACAACAAAATATAGGGCACGCATATAGCTATATATATGGATTTTATTTTGAACATAACCCGTGTACCGTTAGTTCGTGCAATCAAACGAACTGGACACGAAAACATCACAGTTGCGTATATCAAAACAATTACGCCGACTAGTGTATAAGTTTTGAATCTCTCCATGACTGTGCGTGAATATATCAAAGTTATACTTTTTTCACAGCAAGTCTATCGACCAAGTTTCAGATCGATCGTATAATGGGAAATGGGTTTTAAATCACTCAAATCACTTAAATCAATCAAAGTCATTATACCCTGACCATATGGTAGTATAGGGTATTTAGTGTTTATTAAGAAAGGCCAATAGTGGAAAATTGCACTTGCTGGGTCGTTAAAAAAACGCCAAGAGCTATAAGTTGGAAGCAAAATTTGATCTATTTTGCTCTTAGTTTATAAATTTCTCATCCAATTGGGTGTAGAGTGGAATATGTCAACAATTCTAATCAAAGACGGCAAAATTTCACGTTTTCAATCTGGCAACCCTAAATATATGTAATCCAACTTGCGAATGGGGCTTTGGAAAAGGGCACAAACAGCGCTTAGTTTTTGATTTAAGAAAAATCTTGAAATTTATAAGTAGACGTATGCGTGATAATTAATAATACGTATGCGTACAGCTCTAAACATTTATCGAAACAGCGAATCAGCGAGTAAGTGATGAGCGCAACTATATGTTAAGATATGTTGACCAAATATTATTTGCTTGTATTATTTGTACATAACAAGTAAGAAAATTTTAGTCGGTCTAGCCCGACTATAGGATACCCTATACCATGCGTTTAGAAACCCTATCTCTTAGGCCCAACTAACTGGACATAGAAAATAAGCAAAAATCAAATTTGAGTGGGATTTTTATTACTTTTTTCGGCTGCAGATATGAAAAAGTTCATATCGGATGCTATATCTATATGGAGAATAGGTCCAAAAATGGACCGATCCTGATCATGTTTGGTAAAGTCTATTGTATTTTGCAAAAATATATACAAACAAAATCTGAGAAGAATCAGTGCAATATTTTTGTTTTTTAATAGACTTAAGTGAAGATCGGGAAGCAGCTCTATATGGGGCCAAAGGGAGCATTTTTGGACTACTCATTAATGGACGTAATGAATGTATACAAAACCCAATTTGAGTAAAAAAAAAACAGAACATGTACAATAAGCAGGTTCGAGTTCAGTTATATTTTAAGTCGTGTTTAAAATATAACTGAACTCGAACCTGTTTATTGTACATGTTCTGTTTTTTCTCACTACACGAACCACAACACGATTTAAAATATAACTGAACTCGAACCTGTTTATTGTACATGTTCTGTGTTTTTTTTTTCAGTACACGTACCAGAACATGAACTTCAAATAAAGCAACACTCAAAAATGTGTGCTTTATGTGTGATTGAAACAAAAAGTATGCGATACAAAAATGTTCGTGGAAATAACGAAATATTAAAACGAACACAGTCATGGTTGTGTTGGGCACCGAAGAAAATTTAAAAACAAACATAATTGGTATGAAAATAAAAATATGTGTGTGTTGGTCTAAGTTATGTTTGTTTACATATATGTACGAGTTTTTTATTCAGTGTGTGTTTTTTTCTGAACTCTCATATTTTTACATAAAAATGACCTAAAACGAGTTTTTCTAATAAACTCGTTGATACCACTATTTAGAATTTAAGAAAAATAATTCGGTTAATTTTTATTTATTTAACTCTTCAGTGCTCCTGAGATCAAAATTATCCATTGTGATATATATCTGGTGCAATTATCTGCTTATTGCTCGGGAATATAAATTAAAACAACTTAGGTCATATGTGTAAAAAATAGGACGTTTTTTGAAATTCACTTTGATTTAATTTTGTAATTTATTCCATTAAGAGTAGTATTAATTTAATATTACCTTTTATATATATTGTTATATTTGAAATTTACTTTTATTTAATAAACTATTTAAAACTGGGAAATAAAATGGTAGAAGTTTCAAAGTATGTAGGTGACATTGAAGATAATATAAAGCGACCGCTTATAAAAAATCAAAAAATGTAAACCATTATAAATTATAAGTAATGGCATCTTCACCCATTGACCTGGAATTTTTTTTTGGCGTTTTTTTTTTATCAATATCCACCAAACTGGTGGGTGAGACAGCAAGAAATTCAACTATTACTTTATTACATAAAGTAATTTTATAACAAAAGGGTTAATGGAGTCATATTATTTTTTTCCGAAACCCTAGGCAATCAAGATAAAATATAACATTTAAAAGTAGAAAAGTGATGAATTTTTGATACAAAGTATTAGAAAGAGTAAATTTATAGAATATTTCACAAAAATCCAATTTTTCTCGAAATCCTCAAAAATAAAATCCTTGTCAAAAAAATTCTAGTGGAGGGATTTACTTAAAAGTTCACACAGTTAATCTACGACATGTTTTCAATAAAACCTTAAAGTGATAGATTCAGTTTTTTAAATTTTGTTTAAGAAAATTTTTCAAAACTTGAAAAAGGAGTTTTCAAAATTTTTTTAAAAAAATTTCCAATTTTCGGTCTCAATGGGCAATAGGTGAACAACGTGGTAATAAAACAATACTTCACATCTCAGTACTTATAAGTATAGAGACCAAAAAACAATGATGGCTTTAATCAATTTCTCAAGGTTGAAAAAAATGCCATCAAATTTCATGACCTAGTTTTTTTTTTGGCACAAAAGTGCTCTGGGGCATTTGCTATTTCTTGGCGAGGTTTTATTCGATTTTGAAGTTTTATAGCCTTTTGGAGGGATAATTTAATGCTGATCCTGAATTATGTAACAGCTTGTCGGAATAATTAAACTATAGAACGAAATTTTCGTAAAATCTGAAAAAAAGTCATATTTTTCCCATATAAACACACTTGAAATTTTAAATCGCTTTGCGCCACGACTAAACGTTTTTTGATTGGCCCAAAACTTTGTATTTCTCAGTTTTTTTGCTAATCGCATATTTCTAGGGGGGTGAGACCGACAGTTTGAACACTTTTTACCCTCCATATAACGAAGGGCCACCCTACTACTCACATTTGGCTGATTACATATTTGCATTTGTATTTATTTATTTATCTTATATATTAGGGTGTTGGCATTATATAAGTTATGCATCAAGTTAAGTGCTGCTGAAAGTGAAAACTTCTGGTTAATATAGTAAAATTGGTAATATATATATTTTACCAAGTAGAGACGAAAATACCACTAATAATAAATTGGGATCTCTTTGTGATATTAGTCTAACAGCTAATTTTGAAAAATTTAAAAACTTTGTTCCTCCGAGGCTTACACGTCTGTGGTGTTCTATCTCAAACGCTTCTGACTGGTCCACTAAATTAAAATAAGATATTTTTCCATAATCCATGTTTCTTCCGATCTCCTCACCTCTATCAAATAAAGCTGTTATACAGCTATGTTTGGTAATAAAGCCAGACTGATGCTCTCTAAACAAGTAATTGTCATTTAAATACTTAAAAATGTGTAAAAGATATTCAATAATTGTTTTTGGTATTGGTACAATTTTAGCACGTTTTGATTCCATTAGGAAAATTCTTCTAAAGAAGTATGTCATAAAGAGGAGAATCCATAATAAAATAGTTTTTATAAATACGGAATGTATATTATCAAGGCCCATTGCATTTGATTAGTTTCATTCAAACTTTAAACGACATCTGTTAGTGTTACACATTGAAAGTTAAATTTGTTAATGGTGCGATTGTGAGTCGGACAATGATCGTAGAACCGTAATTTAAGTTTGGTAGAGGAATATTTACAAAATCTTCATCTAGCTCATTAGTGCCATCGTTGACTGTGTGACTAATTGTCTAATTTATTCATATTTCACGTACTTGGTTCCAGGTTCCTCTACTTCCAGTATCAAAATTTTTAAAATAGTAGGAAGACTCATTTTGCCATATTTTATAAACAACTGCTTTCCTAGCCATCTATATTCGTTGCGAAGTTCTGAAAGCCTGTCCTGCAATGTTTCCAGTTCTGATACGGATTATCACGGTGTTCTATCAATGTCTTAGTTTCATTGTCAACTACGGTCTTTCTCTACGTCTTTTTTAATTACTGCCCAACGCTCAGTGTTTGCCCCCTACATTTGCAGTGCATTGTGCTGACCTCAAGAAAAGTGGTTGTGGAAAAGACTTAAATTTGACTTAAATTTTATTAGTTTGTAACTGTCAGGAGAGACAAAAGCGGGGAGTTTATTGGACTGATAAAAGAATCTACTTTGTAATGCGTTTTGCGGTCAACTAGACAATAGACTATAAAGGGATGTGATATACTAGAGAAGCGGGTGGAGCGAACTGAAACTCGGGCTCTTGAAATGAGTTCGCTAATCTTAGAAGAGCATTACCCATGGCAGTATCTGTAGAACAGGGGGCAAATCGTCCATTCGATATCGAGTAAAATCAAATGAATTTTTGTTTATTATTTAAAGAAGGCGGATAAACGTCAGACCTCGTTTCACTTGTACTATTAACCATGGACCATAACTCGTTAGCTGTGACAGAGTAAAATTACTCTTAGTATTTTAGTTTGGAAAATAAAAAAATTATTTTGATCGAAAAATTTCGACAAGGAATGCGACGATTCGACCCCAGTTCTACTCATCCCACCTTCTATGATGTTCCAACGAATCAATAGAGTTGGATACCCTATTGTCATTAATGAGCATCAACGGCCTGCTTTGCGCATGATTGAGTGGCTCCAAAGTAGACTCTGAAACCCTTGCCCTCATACAGAAGTTAGATTCCATTTGCAGTCATATGTAATTGTAAAGATTTTAAGGAGATCAGAAGGAGTGAAGTAATTTTTGCACCGTTTTACAACCAACACACTTGAAAGCTTCTTTAGACATTTGAAAAATATGCTCATTCCAACGAACATCACTTTGAATTCCCATGCCAAGAACATAAAGAGTATCTAATTCCTTTATACCTATACCACCCACATTTGCAGATGGCATTGTTGAATCCATGGCCCTATGGGTCAACAGAAAAAATTAACCCTATTCGCCTTACATCATTCGGAGAATGTTGATAAGTTGTGACTGAGTGTGTCATTCATTGTCCAACTTTTGCCCCGAACCTCCAAAAGGCTTGGCCTACAATTGAAGAAGAGTGAATGACAAATGTTACTGTCATCTGCGAAATAGAAGATAGGATTGAAGGTTCGTCATTCAAAAAGATAAGGAAAACAGAAGGAGAAAGAACGGAATCTTGAGTAAGTCTAAATTATCCTGAAACTCATTGGTCGAGACGCCATCAATAACAACACGCATTGCGCGGTCTCTGAGAAAACTCGATATAAATCGGGAGAAGTCAATTCCGGCCCAAAATGCAATAAGCTTTTTTAGCAATGCGTCGTGCCAAACGCGGTCGATCGCCTTGGAAGTATCTAAAACAATCACTTTACTTTCACCAAAATTGTGAATGGTTCAATTCCAGCTTTCAGAAAGTAGAGCTTACAGGTCTCCCAGGGATCGATTTCTACGGAAGCCATAATCTCGATCATTAAGAAGGGAATTGGTGGCTATGTAGTTTAAAGGATCGAAATTGGTCTTTATCTCCATCAGCTTTGAGAGCAGAAAGCAGATTGGACGGTAATTTTCAGGATTATTAACCTCACCTTTTTAGGGATTGGTTGGACATTGACAATCTTTCAGCAATATAAAAATTCTCCCGCATGACACCAGATGCTGGAAAGGTGGCATCAAAGAGCACTGCTTCTGCACCAATGCTGCTATAACAACCGGCCCCGGAGGCTTATTTACGTTGAGATCCAAAATAATTCTTTAATCTGCTTGTGCTCGGAACAATATTCTAGGCATAGTACAAGATACCCTTTCCAGTTCGGGCAGTGACTGAAGGCTGTTTATTTAAATTCCTAAAATCACAAATAGTACCTGTTCTCCAACAGTTGGTAAATAGAAAATTTGATCACGTGGAGTAGAGCAAAAATCATATCCCACAGCCAATAGATCGATATTATCAAAATTGTGTTAAGTAAGGGCCGCGTTTTTATTGCAAAATCGTATAAAGATAAGATCATTCTTTGAGAATGCTAGTGCTAATAGTGGATCATAATTTTTGACTTTTTCTTCATCATTGATAAAAAAGGATCAGGCAAAGTCACATTGAGTATGTAGATCTCGTTGTGTTAACAGCTTTCAAGTTACAGCTCAACATTATAGTGGTACGATATAATGACTTCGGGGTATGACTCTGAAGAAAGCTCCAATATTTTTGACCCATTCCTACATAAAAATAGCATTACTTTTCTTAATTTTTATTCCTGAACGAGTCTGGTTTAAGTTTTTTTCTTCAAGAGTATATGACCTCAGTTTATTTGAAACTAGAGTTTTTTTTAGAAGGCCATAATACAGGTTAACCGCTAGTCGGACTAGATCCAGTAAATCTTTTTCGTTTGTTATCATTATACCCTACAGCACTATGTGGTCAATGTATAGTGACTTTGCGATGATGTTTGTAACTACCAAAAATATTTGACCTTGACTCAGAATCAATTTCTGAGTCGATTAAGCGATGTTCGTCCGTCCATCCAACTATCCGACGGTTTGGTATATAAGCTTGTACCAGCCTTAAGACCAGCGCTTTTAAATTTATGAAAAGAGGGCAATTTCGGAACTAGCCCCATACAGATAACCCCGAACAGGATGACCAAATAGTCGTAATATCTAAATTATCATACATGTATTAATAAAGTTCGATGAATATATGTGCATTATGTCCGCTAATGAGAAATCGAAAAATTAAACCTTGTAGGACAGTTTTTAGTCATAACCTCTATTATAAAGCTTATTCCCGCTCCTTACTTAAATCTATCGAAATAGAAACAAGTAAGAAAATTATAGTCGGTCTAGACCCACTATACGACACCCTATACCATGCGTTTAAAGACCCTATCTCTCAGGCCCAACAAACTGGATATAGAAAATAAGCATAAACCAAATTTGGGTGGGATTTTAATTAATTTTTTTGGCTGCAGATATGAAAAAGTTCATATCGGATGCTATATCTATATGGGTACTAGGCCCCAAAATGGACCGATCCAGACCATGTTTGGTAAAGTCTCTTGAATTTTGCAAAGATATATACAAACAAAATTTGAGAAGAATCAGTGCAATATTTTTGTTTTTTGATAGATTTAGGTGAAGATCGGGGCCTATGACTAAGAGTTGTCCCGTAGGGATCACGTATCATTAATGGATGTAGTAAATACATACAAGCCCAATTTGACTAAGAGTTATATGATAATTTGCATCTTATGGCAATTTATGTCGATTTCATAGGGGTCATTTGTATGGGGGCTAGGTCTGAACCATAGACCGATTCTCACCAATTTCAATAGCGTTCTCCTATAGCCGATAAAATCTTATATACCAAATTCCATCGAAATATATTCATATTTGCGACCTGCAGTTTGATTACAAGCTTTACATGGACACACAGACGGACGGACGGACGGACGGACATCGTTAAATCGAATCAGATAGTTATTCTGATTCGATCGGTATAATAAAAGATGGGTCTAGGTCAAATATTTTTGGTTGTTACAAACAGCAGCACAAAGTCATTATACCCAAACCACATAGTGGTATAGGGTATAAAAAAATCGATCGAAAAGATCGATCGAATTTTTATACCCTATACCATCCCATACCCATACCCATCTTTAATTATACCGATCGAATCAGAATCACTATCTGATTCGATTTAACGATGTCCGTCCGTCCGTCCGTCTGTGTATCCATGTAAAGCTTGTAATCAAACTGCAAGTCGCAAATATGAATATATTTTGATGAAGTTTGGTGTTTAATCTTTTACCGGCCATGGGATAAACGCTATCGAAATTGGTGGGAATCGGTCCATGTTCAGACCTAGCCCCCATACAAATGACCCCTTTGAAATCAACATATATTGCCATAAGATCCAAACTATCATACAAATCTTAGCCAAATTAGGTTTGTATGTATATATTACATCCGTTAATCAGTAGTCCAAAAATGTTCCCTATTGGACAACTCTTAGTCATAGGCCCCATATAGAGCTGCTACCCGATCTTCACTTAAATCTATCAAAAAACAAAAATATTGCACTGATTCTTCTCAAATTTTGTTTGTATATGTTTTTGCTAAATTCAAGAGACCTTACCAAACATGGTCAAGATCGGTCCATTTTTGGGCCTAGTCCCCATATACATATAGCATCCGATATGAACTTTTTCATATCTGCAGCCGAAAAAATTAGTAAAAATCCCACTCAAATTTGGTTTATGCTTATTTTCTATATCCAGTTAGCTGGGCCTGAGAGATAGGGTCTTTAAACGCATGGTATAGGGTATCGTGTAGTCGGTCTAGACCGACTATAATTTTCTTACTTGTTTAAATTTGGTCTATTGTGATAGAACTCATGACTTGACATGCAATTTTGCATGCTTGCTGAATGCCAGGACCTAGCTCGTCGGTTAAAATACGGGTGGGATCTTGCATGCCAAACTAAATATCAAGCACCTGACAGCAAAAACTTAATCATGCACTTAGGTATTATGTTCACAAATTATTTATGTTCGGTTCTTAACCTCAAAATGCACTTAATAAAATAAAAATACAAATCTGATATAATAATTCGATGATAGGCAATCCACCATGATGATTGAGTGGTTAGTTTTAAGAGCGATATAATGATGTACAAGGATATTGTTTCTTCCTTCAAAATAGGTATTTTTATTTTACATTTGTTTGATGTTGAGCCACCAATAGTCAAACGAAATACGGATTTATAACCAACTAATTGGTCGAAATGAATGAAAGGGAATAATTCGGGTTCTTTTAAGGTTCCAAATCAACTGCTGCCACCAGCTGTTAATCGGAGTATATATTATAAAATACTAACCGACTGAAGAGGTTTCGTGATATCACGAGGATATCACCACGTGTAAATTGACTAACCAACGTTAGTAATTTATTCCTACAGAATTATAAATTACTAAATTATAATACGAATACTACACCCAAATATTATTATTATTGGTATTTACCTTTGACAATTTTAATAATTGTATATAAAGATTATATGAAGTTTAAGTAATTTACTTAATTCACAAGGTAAGGTTCACAATCTTGGCTTCAAAGAATGACGAAACACTTCGTTTAGTATCGAGTTCTTAAGATGGATAGCGGAAATGCATTAATTAAAGAAGTGTAACAAGCGATTGTATAGAAGTCAACGTGTGGTGAAAGTTTACATAGTTCTGTGTACCTTCCATGGTTGTATATAATTATCTTCGGTATTATTTACTGCCTTAGTTATGTTAAACCTTTATCTTAAAAAAAAAAGAAATTTTTATTTTATTTTAAGATACATATTTTTCGTTAAAGAAAAATTTTCTAGAGGGCCTCACACTAAACATATGTGGGGGATTTCATGTCAAGTGCACCAACTCTTGAAACCGATGTCTTCCGATCGGGATGAAATTTGCACCAAGGTTAGTCCTATTGGATATTAGTTTAGACACAATTTTTCAAAAAGATCGGTCCAGATCTCTCTGAGGTAGAGGGGATCAAAATTTGACATTTTGGCCAAACAGGTGTTTTTTCTCATCCATGTTACTTATTACCTATTGTTCCTAGAAAATTTCCTACCAAAGAGTTTAGATAGCTATTTCTTCAATATTTCGGAAAAAAGTACTTAAAAAAAAAAAAATTTGTAGACTTTTTTTTTGCTAAATTAAAACATTTTTTGCCTTTTTTTCAAAAAGGGCATTTTTTTTTTATTATTTTTTCATAAGAAAGTTTAGGATTTTACCTTTAAGAGCTTTTTGGTCGCTTAGTGGGATGGGAGTGGGATATCTATCAAAAAAATGTTTTGTAACTCAAGACAACGGTTTTTCAATTTTTCACAAATGCACTATTTTGAATTTTTCCGATTTGTGTCTAAAACCTTACAAATAAAACTTATACTGAGAAACTAGACAAACTAAACTTTCCGAAGGTATGTAACATACCTTCATAACATAACAGAAGAGAATGGTTATCTGTAACCTGAAAGAGTTATTTGCAACATTTCAATCTGAACACGAGGATGTTAGAATTGGCTTCACGAAATTAACCCAAATGAGGCCAAAACATTGCGTTTTGGCAGAAAGCAGCGGAACTCATGTTAAACTGATGTTGAAGGAAATCAACTTAAAGTATTTAACAGATGATTCGGCAGAAGATTTACACGATTACCGCGATTGCCTTAAATTGACTATGTGTCCTAATGCAACAACTTCTTGCAACTTATGTGAATGTACCAATTGCCCGAAAACCACATTCATCAAAGAAAATTTAATCAACTCTTTAGATCGAGAATATATAGAGGAGGTCAAATTTGATTCTTGGATTCAGACTGACAGATGCACATTGAAAACAATCATTTTAAATGTGGATGATTTTGTGGAAGAAATGTGTACAGAATTGCTAAACTTGAGAAACCATGACTTTTTAGTCAAAGAGCAATCGTCATTCTTCAAGGATTTGAAGATACATTTGAAGTCTGGTGAATTCATTCTTTCATATGATTTCGCAGAAAACTATAAATATGTTCTTCAGGATGCCATACAAGCATTCCACTTCAATAACGAACCAAGCAACTATATTCACAGTAGTTATTTACTACATGAAAGATGAAAAACTGGAACACAAAAGTGTGGCAATCATATCCGACGATTTAAAACATGATACCGTTGCAGTTTATGAGTACCAGAAGAGAATGCTAAAATTTCTAAAATCTAAATTTACAGTAAGGAAGTATACTACGTTTCGGACGGAGCTCGTCAACATTTTAAAAACAAAAGTAACTTGGCAAACCTTATGGCCCATGAAAAAGATTTTGGAATGCCATCTGTGTGGCATTTTCATCCTACTGCTCATGATAAAGGAGCGTGTGATGGTATTGGAGCAAACCTTAAAAGAAATGTAGCGAAGTATAGCCTCCAGTGCTCTCATCAAGATCGCATCTTAGATGCGACTGCTTTATTCCATTGGGCAAAAAGTTATTGTAAAGAAACTAAAATAGTTTTTAGCAGCAAAGAGGATCATCAGGAAACATTGAAAACACTGAAGAGCAGATTCGATGCTGCGGTAGCAATCGATGGCACCGCTCAATACCATGCTTTTATGCCGCTTGTCGATGGAAGACCCAAGTTGAAAAAGTATTCTGCCTCTATTCAATGCGATTTCTTTCCAAAGACAACAAATAAACCAAAGCTGGATGAAAGACTGGGTATTTAAAAATTTACAAGACTTAAATACTTCATCAGCTACAATAAATTAAGTATAAAAATAGTTATGATATAAATGGATCTAATGCAATTAAGATTAAATTTTAATAAATTATTTATCTTTTTAATATTATTATTATTATACATTAATTTAATTATTATTAAAAATAAATAAAAAATAATAATTTTTCAACATTTCTATAGAAAAAAAGCGATTTTTTCCTGAGGTTAACATATTCTGATTATTACAGTATCGAGGGTATAAAATTTTAGTTAGGTATGTTATATACCATCGGAAAGTTTAGTTTGTCTAGTTTCACAGTATAAGTTTTATTTGTAAGGTTTTAGACACAAATCGGAAAAAATTCAAAATAGTGCATTTGTGGAAAATTGAAAAACCATTGTCTTGAGTTACAAAACATTTTTTTTGATAGATATCCCACTCCCATCCCACTAAGCGACCAAAAAGGAAAAATCCTAAGCTTTCTTATGAAAAAATAATAAAAAAAAAAAAAATGCCTTTTTGAAAAAAAGTCAAAAAATGCTTTAATTTAGCAAAAAAGAAGTCTAAAATTTTTTTTTTTTAAGTATTTTTTACGTAATACTGAAGAAATAGCTATCTAAACTCTTTGGGAGAAAATTTTCTAGGAACAATAGGTAATAAGTTACATTGATGAGAAAAAACATCTGTTTGGCCAAAATATCAAATGATCCCCTCTAACTCAGAGACATCTGGACCGATCTTTTTGAAAAATCGTGTCTAAACTACTATCCAATATGACTAACCTTGGTGCAAATTTCAAGACAAATATCGGAAGACATCGCTTTCAAAAGTTGGTGCACTTGACATGAAATCCCCCATATGTATTTTTCAGAGAAAAGAAATTAACTTCAGATATAAAAATTGTTGTATCTGCACGTCAAAAAAAAAATTAAATACAGCTAAAATTTGTTTTATGCTTATTTTTTATAATAAGTTGTATGTAGCCCCAGCAAAGTTGAATCAAATAATTTTCTATCGAAATGCGTGGTATAGGATATTGTATAGTTGTTTATGATAGACTATAGTTTTCTCAATTTCTTTTTAATTTAACACTAGGGGTAAGTGTCAATATTCATATATCAGTGCGAAAAATATCACATCTAAAAATTGCTTTTAACGATGACATTATAATAACCAATTAAATAAATTTACATATCATTTTTTATTCTTCAATACAAACATTCCGGGCAGGCTTAACTATAAATACAATCATATATGCAGTTTAAAAACAACACACTCAGAACACTTAAGCAGTAAAAAAAGCCAAATATATTAAAAAATAATTTTTTCTTTTAATCAATCTGTAATTAAAAAAAAAAAAAATAGTAAAAAGTAACAAAGATTTAGTTTACTTACAAATAAATAAATTTCTGATATTTTAAATTAATTTTTTATGATTTCCAGCATACTTTGTTTTATAATTTTACTGTATTGTTTATAGAAGCGTTTACCTTATACAACATTTCAAATAATGAAAATTTTCCCGACTAGCTTTTTTTTGCGTGCACTCATATCTCGATAAAGTACAGCAATTCATTTTTAAGCATTCCGTACACACTTTTTTTGTTTTCACATTAATATCACTTTATTATTAATTCTTTTTCATTTCAACCAAAGTTATATATAGTTTTTTTTTTTTTTTCTTTAATTGATTTTCATACCACAACTATTTTTTTTGTTTTCCTGTGTCAAATATTCAATATACATAATGTGACCAACGTATTAAATTAAGTGGGCCTAACATAAATTTGAAATTATTATTCAGTTTACGTGTAATTTTTAAAACTAAAAAATGTATTTTTTGAAAAGTAAGTGAAATATTGGAAATATTGAAGACACCATTCTTTGTCATAATCCTTGGGCCTCTTAATACACCATTACATCGGATGAAAAAATCTAAAAAATGTCTTTATTTATAAACAAGATGTTATATATCGCATATTAGAGACCAACAGGAAGTTATCATGTTTTAAAGCACGAAAAATAAGTGATCTGTATATTTTTTAGACAATCCCATTTTTACGTGGTAAAAAATAGCTGTTTTTTAAACTATGTACGTATCACTATATGGTCAGAGTAAAAATATTTCACATATACCTATCATATTCCCCAGTCGATTAAGAGTCTTTTTCTGAGCCGATTTAGCAATGTCCATCCGTCTGTCCGTGCGTCCATCTGTCCGACTATCTGTGTGTCCATGTCAAACCATAGTTCGCAAATATCAACATATTTTGATGAAATTTGGCACATAAGACCTAGAGTACACACAAAATGATCCCTATTAAGTCGACACAAATGGTCATAATTATCATATAGATCTCGATGAGATTGGGTTTGTGTGAGTTTATTTTATCCATTGCCCAGTTGTCCAAAAATAAACCCTCTAGTATAATTTTTAATTAAAGCCCGAATATAAAGATGCTTCCTGATCTTCATTTAAACCTATAAAAAAAAATGTTGCCCAGATTTTTCTCAAATTTGGTTTTTATATATTTTTGCAAAAAAAAATAGTCAGCATCGAACCATTTTTCGATCTAGTCCCCATATAGATATAGCATCCGATATTAACTTTTTCACATACAAAGGCAAACAAATTAATAACAATGCCACTCAAATTTGGTTTGTGCTTATTTTCTATATCCAATTAGTTGGACCCAACGCATCGTATAGGGTATCCTATAGTCGGCCTGTACTGAAAATTATTAAAATTTGTTCGAAAAAACTTTATACAAATTCGAAATTATATACAAGTTATCACCGGGGTCCATCGAATGGAGTATATGACTCAGATAAAATTATAATGTTAAAGCGCTTGAATAAACCGGTGGTGTTAATGGTATCAGTCTCTATTCATTTTCTATATTCTTACTTTAAACCGATTGAATTCGTGCAAGATCAAATTGTGTTTAGAAAGAACCATATCCTTAGTAATAAGGATAAATATATAAACAGAAAATTTATGCCAAAATTCGTTAAATGCAAAATAAGAAAAAAAGTTGGCAATAATTTATATGACATCGAAGATTTAAAAGGAAAGTACATTGGAAAATTTCATGCTTCTGATCTAAAATTATAAATTGCCCGGCTATTCGTGGGTCGTGCCACACATTTTTTTTTTCTTTTTGTCATAAATAGTCATAAATTGATTGATATTCTTGGGTCGAGCCTATTATTTCCTTTAATCACATATGGGTAATTCCATGGTTGCGCACGTGACAATCGCACGTATTCAACATGAAGAAAATCAAACTAATGCCCAAATATTTTTTTCTTCATTTAGGTTTTTTAGAAGCAGTTTTAGAGCTAAATAAATAGTGGAAAGCATGGGTGCTGTAAGAGTCGGGGTCCTGACATATTGTCAACAAAAGGTGTTGCGTGACGTGACAAAAAATAGAAGTGTTTTTTTTCTACATTTACTAAAGTGCAAAAACCAGCGAAATAAGCTAAAAACTTCTATGTAACTTATTTGGATATTAAGGGATAGTTTAGCTTTATTTTCATAACTGTTTTTTTTTTTTTGATGATTTTATGTTTAGTTTTATTGATACAAGCCATAATATGAAGCGTGACGTGACATTGCGTTACGTGACATTTTTTCCCTTATGATAAAATATTTATTAAATATTTCTCTTTGACGAAATTGCGGTTCGAGCTGCTTTTAGTAGTAAACCTTCTTCGCATGCTAAGTAGTGAAGTTTACGTATGCCTGAGATACTCGGCACTTCTTTCCATTTTTCCGTTAATGGTGGGGAAAGTCTTTCAATTTCGTCTGCACTTATAAAAGTTAAATGAATCCCATTTATATGATCTCGTGCACATTCGAATAAAGCTAAGGCGTCGTGCAAAATAATATTCTTTGCTTTCGTTACCTGCCAAACATTTCTTTTAATTACAGCTCCTACTCCATCGACTGCTCCTTTGCCATGAGAAGTGGCAAAGAAGTTCCATTCAATATATTTGCAGCCGAATTCCACAAAAAATTGGGTAAACTCCTAGCAATAAACTTGATTTTGAATTGGCTGCTGCTTCCATCTGAGAAAATGAATATATTTTGAAAATGTCCGTATTGGTTTTTTATTTGCTGCACAAGTGTTGTTATAAAACAGTAAACAAGGTATTTGTTGTGGGTTAGCTTGTCACTTATTATAGCAAACGATTTTGTGTTTGAGTTTCCAATTCGTAAATGAGGTCCGATAAAGGACCAATAGTCTGAGTTAAGGTAACACGATCTTGAACTTTGCGCCAATGCTGCCACTTGACAGTTTCCTCCAACTTTTTTAAGTCCTTGACTGGAATTAGATCATGTTGCACATCTTGTACACAATTTTCGCATTCGCTTGTCATACATTTTTCCGTCTCGATGTTGCAACAGGCAGTTTGCAGGAAGCTTTGAAAATTAGTTGAAAATTATTTTAAGACTTTTGCACATCCCTCTAAAAGCGAAAATTGGCATGGTGCTGACAGACACACATTTGTGGGGCGTCTTGCTCGTGAGTTCGATTTCCCTTGGCCGGTTTTGGAAAAATGTTGACTTACTCACATGTTTCTTATTATATTCATTTTTGAACAACTCAAACGCTTCATGGACTGTCATCAACATAAAGCGCTTAGCAACTATTTGTCCATCTATAACAAGAGTGTCTTTACGACCTGCAGCCTGGACGCTAATGTCTTCACGCATGTAAAAATCTTTAACAGTGTTTATTTTCTGTTCGTGTTCTAAAGACTTGGAAGATTTTTTTTCGGCAATTATTGTTGAATTTAGATATTTCGCATTCAAAACTTCTATTTTCTTTTTCAAATTCATAGGCAAGTCTTTGTCTACCTTCTTGACTGCTTTACCCAATGTTTGCTTGCAAGAATACGCCTCATTCGTTTCTTCAAATTTACTGTTTTTATTTTTCATTCGGTGTTGTTTTTGTCTTACACGGTCTTTTTCTCTCCTTTCCTTTGTAAGTTTCTTGCTCGTTTTAGACAATTTCAACTGCCGCTGTCGATATTTTGTGCTCTTTCCTTTGCTTTAAAGCGATACGCTTGCAATTTTACGGGATCTTCTTTCAACTTTCCCCTAAATTTCTTATCTTTGTTTTTAATTTTTGCAGAAATGGTGTCCATCTACATGAAAATATTTATTGCTGATTATAAAAATATGTGCAGCAAAAATTTGAAAAAATTTTAACTTACACCAGTTGCGTTACGTGACAAACTTCAATATTAAATAGAAAGGGTCTATTATTAGCTTCGGTCAAAGTAATTTATTTTTTGAGTTTTTTATACAAAGCTTGCTTTAATTTTAAATTTTTATTGAATTCCGTTCCACAACGCAGAAGATATGACAAAAAATTATGCTTTTAAGATGCGCACGTGACATTAGAATATCAAAGAAAACAAATTGAAAAATGACAGTTAGATTTGTTTCGCTTTGCTATTTTCGCATTTTTTATACCCTATACCACTATGTGGTTTGGGTATAATGACTTTGTGCTGCTGTTTGTAACAACCAAAAATATTTGACCTAGACCCATCTTTAATTATACCGATCGAATCAGAATCACTTTCTGAGTTGATTTAACAATGTCCGTCCGTCCGTCCGTCCGTCCGTCCGTCCGTCCGTCCGTCCGTCCGTCCGTCTGTGTGTCCATGTAAAGCTTGTAATCAAACTGCAGGTCGCAAATATGAATATATTTTGACGAAATTTGGTATATAAGCTTTTATCGGCCATGGGATGAACGCTATTGAAATTGGTGAGAATCGGTCCATGTTCAGACCTAGCCCCCATACAAATTACCCATATGAAATCGACATAAATTGCCATAAGATCCAAATTGTCATATAGATCTTACTCAAATTGGGTTTGTATGCGTTCATTACATCCACTAATGAGTAGTCCAAAAATGATCCCTTTGACCCCATATAGAGCTGCTTCCCGATCTTCACTTAAATCTATTAAAAAACAAAAATATTGCACTGATTCTTCTCAAATTTTGTTTGTACATATTTTTGCAAAATACAAGAGACTTTACCAAACATGATCAGGATCGGTCCATTTTTGGACCTAGTCCCTTTATAGATATAGCATCCGATATGAACTTTTTCATATCTGCAGCCAAAAAAATTAATAAAAATCCCACTCAAATTTGGTTTTTGCTTATTTTCAATGTCCAGTTAGTTGGGCCTAAGAGATAGGGTTTCTAAACGCATGGTATAGGGTATCGTATAGTCGGTCTAGACCGACTATAATTTTTTTACTTGTTTTTAGTTTATTGTTGTTGTAAGCAAACTATTTTGTAATTAGTGCAATCATAAAAAATGCGTTTTAAAAAAGTAACCATAAAAGAGAAAATTCGATTAAAAGTAAGCGAAAGCAAGTAACATATTATTTTGAATTTTACTAACATATTTCTCATTATGGGTGTTAAGTTGAGGTATAAATTCTTTAAAATAACAAAATTTGAATATTTTTCTCTCATAACATTGGTTAAAAATAATTGTTTAATAACTTATAATTTTTTGGCCGCGACAGACCTTTCTGTGGAAATACCCATATATTCCATAATATATATATTTCACTCAAAAATTTATGTGCATTAATGGTATTACAAACATCATTAAGCTTGTAGTAATTACTTAAACTATAGTTTTAAATAGAAATCATCGTCCACATTTATACATATTTCCATTTTCTAAAATAAAAAAAAATCGGTCTCCTGTTCGTCTTCAGTGTCAACGTCAGAGCGAAGCGGTTTTGTTACGATTTTTTTCTTTTTACAATTTCATTTATTCAAAGCATTTTGTAAATATAAATTTGGTATCATATAAATTTGGTGGATTCCCTTTTTTCTAGCATGGTAGAATTTTTAAAATTCCCAGATTGGGAACTTTGCTAAATGAGTATATACGCAAAATGTATGTATGTCAGGGCATAAATAATGCAAAAATGAAAACAAAAAAAAATAAACCAAATTCATTAATCTCATTTTGTGGCCTTATATGGTAATAATTTTGTCTTACTTTAACAAGTATGACTACTAGAATTCTTTACTGACTTTGAATTCACCTTTAAGCTCATCACATAATACAGAAGGTCAACCAAAAAACACAATTTCTTTTACTATCATTTATAGTGTGAATATTAAAGTGAAAGGTTGAAAAGATTAAAATTGAACAGTGTTATGTTAGCAAGAATCTTTAGTGATTGCATAAATAGTCAATACGTTGTTGCTTAATATAATAATAAAATAAAAGTTACAACCAAATATGGTAAGAATTCTAAATTTGGAACTTCGGATTTTCTTTTCATAATAAAGTAAGGAATTATTAATTTAATAGGCGATAAGTTGCAGTTGGAATTTTGTGTCTCTACGCCACACTTCAATAACCAATCTCCAAGTTTCGGAAACCATATTACTTTTGTTAAATTTTACACGTAAAATACATTAACAGACAGGAAGTCAGTGTTCTACATTTCTATATATTTTACTCCCAACGTGGTCGAAATCCTCAAGTGGTCAAAACCTACACGTCGATGTAAGAAACTCACACAACACCTCAAAACCAACATCGAAACATCCGGTAACGAAAAATTATTAAGGAAAAATTAATATATAAAGGAAAAAATGATAATATGAGGCAAAACTTAAACCATATAAATTTTCAGACATGCAAAATGCGAAAATATTTTCATATAATTAATAATTATTAGCATACGTAAAAGTCTTAAAGTTCAAAACTTTTTGAGCTTAAAAAAAAAAAAAAAAATTACCAAATTTATGCAAAATTTTATATAAAACAAAAAAAATACTAATTCATTAACCACATGCATTAAAGACTTAACTAATTAATTAAGACATTTTTTTTCTTAATTATACTAATCATATAAATATACATATTTATATATCACTGTCTAAAACTATAACCCATTTGAAATTATTATCTAATATGAATCTTATAAAATAACCTAAGGTATTTTTACGTTTTATTATAATCTGAAAATAATACCCGAATTCAGTACAAAAAAAAAAAAATTATTAACATTAACAAGATAATGTATTGTATGTCCATCATTTGGTGTCCATCCACTGTATGATGTGTCTTTGTTTGAGAGTATCAGTTTATTAATAACAAAAAAAAAATAAATTTAACTTCTTAAATAGAAACAGAAAAAGCAAAAAAAAACAAAAAAAAAAAACCAAAGAATACATCTAATTCTCCTTCAACTCTGTGCTGGGCCCAACATATGGAACGAAGGAAATCGAACCAACAATACCTTGAATGCTGTAAGTCACTCTTATCTCTTATCTATACCAATATAATAAATAGGTAATGTGTGTTTGTTTGTTTGTTTGTTTGTTTGTTGGTAGGGGGTAATCTCCGTAACTAGCCATCTGATCTTCCTGAAATTTTCACAGAGTCTTACGGCGGATATGGGAAGTGCTATAGGCTATAATTTTTTTAATATTTTTAGTGGGCGTGGCACCTCCCACACAAAGTAAATTTTTAATATCATATACATATATTGAGTACCATGACAGGGAGAGCTTTGCAAATTTGTGTGAGGTCACCTATTGTTAATATTAGTAGCCGCGCCGGAAATGGGCCGGATCGGAGAAGTGGGCGTGGTACCTCCTATACAAGTAATAATTCAATGTTATATATATCGAGTACTATGATAGAGAGAGCTTTTAAAATTTGTCTGATGGCACCTATTATTAATGTGAGCAGTCGGGCACTATCAGACCAATAGGCGTGGCACCTGCCATACAAATAAAATATAAAATGCCATATATCTGGAGTACTGTTATAGTGAGAGTCTTGGGACTTTGTGTGAACCCATAAGTTATTCATATGATTAGTTAGACAAAAAATGGGCGTGATCGGAGCAATGGGCGTGGCACCGCCCGTACAAAGTAAATATATGATATCATATAACTGGTGTACTAAAAGAGGGAAGCTTTGACACTTTGCACGACACCATCAGATCTTAGTATGTGTAGTCAGACAAAAAATTGGAGGGTTCACACCAATGGGCGTGGAGCTGCCCATGCAAAGTAACTATTAAATGTCAAATATTTGGAGTACTGTAAAAGAGACAGCTTTGTGGATTTGCGTGAGCCCATAGGTTCTTAGTGTGATTAGTCGAACAAAAAAATGGGCGTGATAGAAGCAGTGGGCGTAGCACCGCCCATGCAAAGTAGATATCTAATATCATATAACTGGGAAAGGCTCGACATTTTGCACGAGTCCCTCAGATATTAATATGAGTAGTCCAATAAAAATTGGGCGGGATGGGATAAGTGGGCGTGGCACCTCCTATATCAAAAATATGATGTACTACGAAAGCAACAGTCTTTTGACAAGTACATTAGTTATCAATGTGATTTGTCGTGGAACATATATTGTCAAAATCAAAAATCGCGAAAATAAACAAAAAAAATTTTATATCAGTAAGTATCAAAAAAAAAAAGAATTAAAGAGGTAATGTGTTTGTTTGTTTGTAGGAGGTAATCTCTGTAACGACTTATCTGATCTTCCTGAAATTTTCACTGATTCTTACTGCGGATATCGGAAGTGCTACAGGCTGTATTTTTTTTAATATTTTTAGTGGGCGTGGCACCTCCCATTCAAAGTAAATTTTTAATATCATATATATAAAGTACTATGATAGAGAGAGCTTTGAAAATTTATCTTAGGTCATCTATTATTAACGTGAGTAGTCAGACAAAAAAATGGGCGGGATTGGACAAATGCGCATGGTACCCCTATACAAACTTAATATTAAATGTGATATATCTGAATTACTGTGTTAGTGAGAGCCTTGGGACTTGCGTGAGCCTTTTCGTAACAATTCGGAAGGGGGGGGAGGGGGAGGGTGCAGCGAAGCGCACCGGGTTACATCTAGTTGTTAATAAAGTCATACTCTCTTAATTACAACCTTATTCAATCATTATACATTAGTCTGTACCATTCCAAATTTCAAAGACATAATTAAAATGTTCTCATTGTAAGCTTTTAATATTTAATTCCTTAATACATTTTTTTTTTTTTATCTTTTACTATTAATTCTCTTACTATGAGAAATTCTATTTCGCTTAATAAACTCTTAAATTTTTGAAATTGAATACACGAGTATATAAAATGAATCTCTAATTTGTTGATGTTTTGGGAATGGCAAACCAGGTAATATGTAACTTGTAAAGCACAGTCGTATCTTAAATTTTAGGGACAGTCTATTAATAAACGGGTATGCGAACTGTCATAGGTGTCTGATTCCACATCAGTAGGGAGGGAAAAATGGTAAAACAGCGAGCCACAATATATATATTTTTTTTTTGTATTTAATTAAATAATTTTTTTTTTCATTCAATCTACTCTTCAATGTCGGCATAAAAGAGTATTTTTATATGTTTATGCGCAAAAACTCTGGGTTGAGAACCACGATATTAAATTCCTTGTAGATAGCTGGGAAAAATTGTAATCATATATGCCACTTAACCTTGACTTTTCAAACAAATTTCTATTATCCGACCAACGCATAACAAATATGTAATATGGAAGTAAATTTCTAGATGTGAATATTTAAAAACAAAAAGAAATCTAGAATTTGTTCACTATTCCCAAAAATAGACAAACAAAAATCGGACAGACGGAAATACGATTTGAATAATTGCAACCCTGCCTCATTTTTGCTGTCAACTTTCCTGAGTGCATTTAAGATATCTAGGAGAAACCTCAAATTGTAATTTTTTTTTTCGTTCTACAGGCAAAAAGTTAATCTAATCAAGATGTCTGTACAAAACCGACAAATTAATATTGAAGTTATAAAACTCATTACTAAATATACCATAGACGAAAGAAGCGTACAGGAAATGTCGAAAATTGTTGATGAAGTTATAAATCTAATTACGAAATAAACCAAAGTCGAAAGAAGTTTGCAGCAAATGCCGAAGATGTTTCACAGGAGCCATTAAATTATACACGATATTATGAAATACCATTTTACACAAAACGTGTAAAAAACGCCCATAACAGAAAATTCCCTGAAGTAGAAAAATGATTTATTTTATGCAAAATTAAAGCTTTTTAAGTACAAACAAACTTGCTTCTTTGGATGAACATATCTTGGGTAAGAAAGCAGGCGCATCCTAAATAATAAATATCCTTAACAAAGCCGATCTAAATGGTAGAAAAACAAGACAAGAAGCTTTTTTATCAGTAAGCGTAATCAAACATTTCGATTGAATTCTTGAAAAGAACATAAACACATAGATTTTTCTTTCGGGATTAACGTTTTGTTTACCGACAAAAGCAATTTAAACGTATTTGGGTTCGATGGTAAGCCCTTTGGAGGGGATGTGTGTTTGCTTTTATTAAAATTGTGGTAAATAAATTTCCAATTTAAAAACCAATGACAAATTATTTTATTATATAATTTTCGCTATTATTGTCAATAAAATAAAATTATTATAATGCGCAAGATTGTTCTGGCGTAACCGTTACTATAAGGTATAAATGGCGGAAAGTAGGGTGAACGGTGTGCAAAATGTGCGATTATTTCAGGGGAGTCGTAATTTAAAAATATTGTTATTTTTAATTGATGGATATTGATAAATATATAAAATAAACAGCATTTACAAAAAAAAGGTGGGAAAATAACCTGTTAGGGGAGCTTTATTCTACTTTTCCCTGTAACTGTAAATTATATTAAAAATGAGAGCTTATTCAATGTACGGTTAGCAAAAATATTTTTTTAAAAAACAAAAAGGAGTGTATAATATACAGTGTACAAAATACACTCCTTTTTGTATATTATATAAATATGTATATATGTATATTTAATATGTATTTATAGTAGTAAAATTTTAAATTAGTGTCCGGGTTTTCCTCAAATTCCGAAATTCCATAAATTTAACTCAAAAAGTGACATCAGAAAATATTATTTTTTTTATAACAAACAACCATTTCTGAGAAAACTATAGAAAAACAATTTGTTAAAAATTTTTTTAAAATCAAAATAAAGACATAATAAGAACCATTTAACCCTCCGATGAGTGACAGTTCTGAACTTCACGGCCGTGTGAAAAGGTCCTTACGGACCTTTTTTTATAAATCATGTTTTTTTCATATAAAAAATTTTTTTTTGATTTTTTTTTTTTTAGTTTTTATTGTTTATAACTAAATTCTACATAAAAAAATAATTTTTTCAATTTTTTTAATTTTTTTTTTTTTTTGCTTGAATTTTCTTAAGACTATTATAAAAAAGTTTAAAAATTATTGTTGTTGAGCGTGTACTTCTTGTCCCCCGCCCTGTGCGCAAGTGTTGCAGCGATGTAAAAGTGTGCTATGTTCTCCGCAAACAGCGTTGCCGCAGCCGAAGCAGTATGCCCGCGTTTTCCGCTGCCGCCCGTACTCAGAACGGCAAAGGCGACATGACGGTCTACTTGACCTAGCCGCAAACGACGGTGTATTGCCTTCCATCGGTCTTGGTAATATCTGAAATGAAAAAAAAAAATAAAAAACAAATAAATATATATTCCATTCTTGAATTTGAAGATGTTTTTCTTACCCTGACATCGAATGCTTCCATCGCATTGCGTATCCTTGGATATGAGGTTATATGGTTGTTCAGGGCACGTTCTTCGATATTTGGTGTGGCCAATTGTTTCGTTAGCAGTAACAAGAACGACCGCCGTCTGTCACTCCTTTTAATAGGCTTCATTTCGTTGTAAATCGTAAAAGCAGCCAATGCAGCGACGTCCAGCATATTATAAAACATGGCCAACGGCCATCGTTGTATTGCTCTTTTGCAGCTGTAAGTGCCTAGCATTTGATCCGTGGTATCAACGCCGCATTTGTTGGCGTTGTAATCTAATATGGCATAGGGCTTCCGCTTCTCGGTTTGCTCGTCAACGAGGCAGGTGTAGTGCATTGTGGAGAGCACGTTCACCACTTTATTTTTTTTTTGGCACGTATGAGCATAACGCTATATCCCCTTCGTTGAACCCAAATAATGTACTATTGATGGTGCGCTTCGGGTTCTTCTTGAACTCCTGTGGAATGAATGTTTTGTTGTAGCGCACTGTACCAACATATGCGGTCTTCCTCCTCAACAAAATACGCGCCAAGTCAAGAGTGGTAAAGAAATTATCCGCGTATATAATACGGCCAGCATCTAACTATTTTTCCACAAGATCCAGCACTACGTTCTGCCTTTGGTTTATCTCCCGTTGTTGGTTTGGCAGTTTTCCAGAATATATCATTCCCTTCACAGGATAATAACTCTGTGAGTCGCATAACCACCATACTTTCAAACCATACTTAGCTGGCTTTGACGGAATGTATTGAGTGAAGCGGGTCCGGCCTCTGTAAGGGAACAACTGCTAATCAACTGTTAGTGCTTCATGAGGAGTGTAAGCTGCTGCCAAGTTATGTTGCAACATTTGCCAAATACCGTCAATAGCCGCAGTTTTGCTGTTGATGACTCGCTGTTGTCGAGTATTTCCATTGTCGAATCGAATAAATTGCTTTATACACATGAAGCGATCGTACGACAACGCAACTTCGTATATTGGGCAACGCGTCGCGCCCCATAATTCCATAGCTGGTTCATGGTTTGATCTTGTGAGTCCAGCATACAAAAGAATAGCTACAAAGCGTCAAATTCTTTCACTGTCACTGGCTTCCACTCCTTTTTCTTCATGCGATCCGCCAAATTCCATGCAGCTGTAACCTCCCTGCGTTTATGATTTGTTTCACGTAGCACTAAGTGTATTATTTCCTCTGTCATGATTGAACGCATTATTGTATAGGGGTCGTGTATATTTCCTGTTGGTCCTGGTTTCTTTCTTGTGAAGTCGACCACGTTATGATTACGACTGCGTGATGTTGGTGGTGCTTTTTTTACTCCATTGGGTGCCATCTTTACCAATATAGTAACTTTCATTCGTTTCCTGTCCATCATTTTCTTCCTCTTCATCATAGTCGTCATTAGTATCTTCATTTAGCTCGACGTATCCTTCAGTTGCGGCATCTGACTCTTCAGCTGGTTGGTATGTGCGATCTTCATCATCCTCAACTTCATAATTATCAATTGCAGCAAAATCAATTTCTTTATATATGTCTTCGTCCATAAAATGAGCAAATCTACTATCAGCTGCACGCCTTTCATCCGCAGTCATTTGCTGGTAACGTGTACTACGGCGTACAACAATTTCAGCAACGTCCAAATTACTTGCATCTGCCATATTTATATTTTTGTTTCTATCACACACGATTTTACTCTTCGTAGGAGTAATTTCAGTTTGAAAAGGCAAAAAAAAGGTCCCTAGGGACCTTCTCACTCATCGGAGGGTTTAAAAATGTTGGAAAAAAACAGGGTTTCTTTTTTGGAAAATCATAATTTTCCATTGTGAACTTCATTAACTTGGAAATTATTTCACAATCATCATTTACTACTTTTTCGCCAATAACTTCATAATTCAAATCTTCATCATGATCATCGTCACCATTATCATTTACATTGTGCCGCATTTGTGGCATTTGGTGCATTTTCTTTTGGCAACTATTGCTCATACTTGTAGTGCATGGATCAAAAATTAAAAGAAATCTATTAAATACATTTTCTATTATTTTCTGCCAGCTGTATTTTTGCGAAAGGTGCTCTATAACTTTTGAGAGCCTTATTTTTGCTTCTTGAATTTCTTCAGTTCAGTGACCAATGTATAGACTAAAAAGATCTAATTACAATATGCAACAAAAAAAAAATTGGCAAAGACAATCACTATATTTTGTGATGAGTTTTGGACCATTAGACATTTAAAATTCTATGAATATGTTTTTATCTTTAAAATATTTTTTTTCCAAAATGTGCTGCTTTTGAAGAAAATGTTCCACTGATTGTTTTAAAAATTGTTGGACTGAATTATCTCTAAGCTATGCTAATATTATTTGTTTTGTTATTCAGAATAAAATGACGAAAAAACATTTTTTTTTTCTGGCAAAATTTAAATCTTATTTTTTTTATTATTTATTTTTTATTTCTTAAACATTCATCGGAAATGGTTAAATATGAATTTTTTTATTTATAAATCATAAACGAGCCACACACCATGAAGATCCACGGGTAAATGTTGATTTTATATTTAATAAAGTGCAGATGTATATGCCATATACTGTATATTCTTGCACCCGTATTCATAAAAATTAAAGTATACTTCAAGTATACTTTATTGTCTGTTTTTCATACAAAATTTGTTGATAGTCTACTTGAATTTTTTTGAATACGGGTGTTAATATTTAAAGTTATCTTTGCTTCTGTTATATTTTTTAACAATTTGAGCTTTCAAATACTTTCATTATAGTTTAAAAATATTGCAGTGTTAAAAATATTAATGTTTACCACTAAATTTTTGCAATCCTGCCAGGAACTCAAAAAGCTTAACTTTATATATGTCGCGAAATCAAATTCAAGACTCAAGATTTAATAAATATAATCTCAAATTTAACAAATATAACCGAGATAATCGAGGATCAAGACGTCAGGATAAGACAATGTTTTTCAATAATTTTCGATAAATATATGGAATAGTTCCTATAATAAGTAAATCTCTCATCATGTCAAGTTCAAAATTCAAGCTACCAGCGAATGTCAAAATAAATTATTGGTATCTATACAATTTGTCCTGTAATTGGTGTCTATTTTCATTGGTTATTATCACTCAATATTTTCAATTATTTTCAAAATTTTTAATTGAATTTCGAAAATTTTAATTATCAATACCTTTACGTTACGTTAACATTTGTTTCTAAATTTCTTCTTCGAAAATGTCGTTAATAGGTTCACCTACACGTAATGTTTCCCAATCTGAAAATAATTCCTCGCAGAATACACATCCATCACAAGATAATTTGGACTCTGTCCATAGATTTCCGCAGTTTGATTTTAGAGATTCTGTAAAACTGCCTCAATTTTAAACTAAGTAACCAGAGGCTTGGTTTATCCACGCAGGTGTAGAATTTCATACTAAAAGAATCTCTTTGGACCGAACTAAATATGAATACATTATAACAGCTCTTCTTCAAGAGGTTATTATAACCGTTCTTGATCTCATTCAGATTCCTCCAATCACTGGTCTTTACAGTCATTTAAAGAAAGCATTAGTGGAACGTCATTCTCTAGGTGAAATAACCAGTTTAAAAAAAATATTGTCTGATAATGAAATGGGTTGTGGAAAGCCCACAGATTTTTATCGTCCCATACCTTTCTAGCTTTAACTAATTTTGGACCTGATATTTTAAAGTAATTATGGCCAATAGTATAATCCAAGTCCCTGAATGTTGCGTTAACAGGTTCAAACTATACTGATAATAATGAAATGATATAGTTAGCAGATAGAGTAAGGGAAGTTATAAATAACGATGAAATTACAAGTACTAAACAAGGCTTAACTTCTAATATAGACCAAATTATTAAACTTGGTTTTGGTAGAAATTGAGAATTTTTATTTAATTGTTTTTGTCAAATTAGTTAAATAATTGATCTCAAAGTGATTGCGACTTTTGTTTTGCCTACTGAGATCTTCAGATTTTGCTTCCATTGTAGGGAACCAAATAAAATCTCTCATCACATTTTTCCCATAAAAATTAAAGTGTGCGAAGTAAGCCCCCCATTTTTGGAAATAAATTTTTTTGAAGATTGTTCTGAATTGTTCTAGGATTGTTCTAAAATGTTCCAAAACGATGAGTTTCTAAATGTAATGTAAGCTTTGCCCCCCCCTTTTGGAAAAAAAATTTTTGGCAGTTGTTCTAGGTTGTTCTAGGTTGTTCTAAACATTGTTCCAAAATAGATATGTATGTCGCAAACCGTAACGACGCAATTGAGAACATTTTTCCGCGATATCGACGTTATTAAACGATATCAATATTTTTATGTAACACGAAAGTTAACGTACAGATTTTAAAATTTTTTTATACAAGGTATCGTGATTGACGAACTCAGATCGCTCTGAAACTTGGACATGTTATAGTAAGGGTGCCATTCAGGATACCTTGTACGAAAGAAATTTTGGAATCTGTACATTAACTTTCGTGTTGCATAAAAATATTGATATCGTTTAATAACGTTGATATCGCGGAAAAAATGTTTTTCGTTCTCATTTGCATACGTTACGGTTTGCGACATATCTATTTTGGAACAATGTTTAGAACAACTAGATCAACCTAGAACAACCGCCAAATTTTTTTTTTTTTTTTTTTTCAAAAGTGTGAGCAAAGCTTAAAATTCGTTTTTTTCGATTTACCGGTACAAATTACATTTTAGAAACTCATCGTTTTGGAACATTGTAGAACAATCCTATAATAATTCAGAACAATCTTCAAAAAATTATATTTCCAAAAATGGGGGGCTAACTTCGCACACTTTAAAATGACCGGTAAATTGCCACACAGTACAAAATACCATATACATCCCGATCAGATTGAGATGGGGTTTGTTGATCAAACATATTAATCAGTAGTCGAAAAATGATCCGAGTAGTCGAATTCTTTGTTAGAGCTCCATCTAATAAAAACCAACTTATAGGCAACAATATCAACTACCATAGAGAAAATAGAGACAAAAAATAATAAAAACAACTGGATTGTTCGTTTGTGTTCTTTTTCAAGCAATTTTTGGCAACTTAAATCCTTTTACAAGAACTTTGATACGTAGAAAACCGCGAATATATATTCAGCCATTTATTAGCCGAAATCTCAACTTTTAAAAGCCTATCAACGCTATCACCCATAAATTCATTAAAGCTCAATATATATGGGGGATTTCATGTCAAGTGCACCAACTTTTGAAACCGATGTCTTTCGATCGGGATGAAATTTGTACCAAGGTTAGTCCTATTGGATAGTAGTTTAGACACAATTTTTCAATAAGATCGGTCCAGATCTCTCTGAGTTAGAGGGGATCAAAATTTGACATTTTGGTCAAACAGGTGTTTTTTCTCATCCATGTAACTTATTACGTATTGTTCTTAGAAAATTTTCTCCAAAAAATTTAGATAGCTATTTCTTCAATATTTCGGAAAAAAAATACTTAAAAAAAAAAAAAATTTGTAGACTTCTTTTTTTGTTAAATTAAAGGATTTTTTGCCTTTTTTTTAAAAGGGCTTTTTTTTCATAAGAAAGCTTAGGATTTTTCCTTTAAGTGCTTTTTGGGATGGGAGTGGGATATCTATCAAATTAAATGTTTTGTAACTCAAGACAACGGTTTTTCAATTTTTCACAAATGCACTGTTTTGAATTTTTTCCTATTTGTGTCTAAAACCATACAAATAAAACTTATACTGAGAAACTAGACAAACTAAAATTTCCGAAGGTATATAACATAATACCCAGAATATGTTAACCTCAGGAAAAAAATCGCTTTTTTTCTATAGAAATGTTGAAAAATTATTATTTTTTGTTTATTTTTATTATTTTTAATAATAATTAAATTAATGTATAATAATAATAATATTAAAAATAAAAAGTTAAATAATTTATTAAAATTTAATCTTAATTGCATTAGATCCATTTATATCATAACTATTTTTATACTTAATTTATTGTAGCTGATGAAGTATTTAAGTCTTGTAAATTTTTAAATACCCAGTCTTTCATCCACCGTTTTTGTCGCCTTTATTTACTGCGTTTTCTTGGCGTTACAAAGTTCAGCTGTTGATTTCGCTGCTGGTTTATTTGTTGTCTTTGGAAAGAAATCGCATTGAATAGAGGCAGAAAACTTTTTCAACTTGAGTCTTCCATCGACAAGCGGTATAAAAGCATGGTATTGAGCGGTGCCATCGATTGTTACCGTAGCATCGAATCTGCTCTTCAGTGTTTTCAATGTTTCCTGATGATCCTCCTTGCTACTAAAAACTATTTTAGTTTCTTTACAATAACTCTTTGCCCAATGGAATAAAGCAGTCGCATCTAAGATGCGATCTTGATGAGAGCACTGGAGGCTATACTTCGCTGCATTTCTTTTAAGGTTTGTTCCAATACCATCACACGCTCCTTTACCATGAGCAGTAAGATGAAAATGCCACTCAGCTGGCATTCCAAAATCTTTTTCATGGGCCATAAAATTTACCAAGCTACTTTTGTTTTTAAAATGTTGACGAGCTCCGTCCGAAACGTAGTATACCTCCTTTACTGTAAATTTAGATTTTAGAAATTTTAGTTGCTTGGTCGTTATTGAAGTGGAATGCTTGTATGGCATCCTGAAGAACACATTTATAGTTTTCTGCGAAATCATATGAAATAACGAATTCACCAGACTTCAAATGTATCTTCAAATCCTTGAAGAATGACCATTGCTCTTTGACTAAAAAAAAAGTCATGGTTTCTCAAGTTTAGCAATCCTGTACACATTTCTTCCACAAAATCATCCACATTTAAAATGATTGTTTTCAATGCGCATCTGTCAGTCTGAATCCAAGAATCAAATTTGTCCTCCTCTATATATTCTCGATCTAAAGAGTTGATTAAATTTTCTTTGATGAATGTGGTTTTCGGGCAATTGGTACATTCACCTAATTGGCAAGAAGTTGTTGCATTAGGACACATAGTCAATTTAAGGCAATCGCGGTAATCGTATAAATCTTCTGCCGAATCATCTATTAAATACTTTAAGTTGATTTCCTTCAACATCAGTTTAACATTTCCATGGTAAATGCAAACGCATACTGTGTGAGTTCCACTGCTTTCTGCCAAAACGCAATGTTTTGGCCTCATTTGGGTTAATTTCGTGAAGCCAATTCTAACATCCTCGTGTTCAGATTGAAATGTTGCAAATAACTCTTTCAGGTTACAGATAACCATTCTCTTCTGTTATGTTATGAAGGTATGTTATATACCTTCGGAAAGGTTAATTTGTGGAGTTTCTCAGTACAAGTTTTATTTGTAAGGTTTTACACACAAATAGGAAAAAATTCAAAATAGTGCATTTGTGAAAAATTTAAAAACCGTTGTCTTGAGTTACAAAACATTTATTTTGATAGATATCCCACTCCCATTCCACTAAGCGACCAAAAGGCTCTTAAAGGAAATATCCTAATCCTTTTTGAAAAAAAAGCAAAAAATGCTTTAATTTAGCAAAAAAAAAGTCTACATTTTTTTTTTTTTTTTTAAGTATTTTTTTTCCGAAATATTGAAGAAATAGCTATCTAAACTTTTTGTGAGAAAATTTTCTAAGAACAATAAGTAATAAGTTACATGGATGAGAAAAAACACCTGTTTGGCCAAAATGCAAATTTGGATCCCCTCTAACTCAGAGAGATCTGGACCGATCTTGTTGAAAAATGGTGTCTAAACTACTATCCAATAGGACTAACCTTGGTGCAAATTTTATCCCCATCGGAAGACATCGGTTTCAAAAGTTGGTGCACTTGACATGAAATCCCCCATATATCAAAAATACCTAATTTTTAGAGTATTCTGATACGTACACTTATTTTTTAGTTTCTAAAGTATTTATCTATTTATTTTTAATCAGACTAGTTTCTGGCATTTCAGCCATCACCAGTGATTTTATTGTGTATGTGAGATAGACGCAGGTTCAAACCTCATGGCCGCCCTAGTTTATTCATATAGAAACAATATATTCAAATGTAACATAACATGTTCAATAAAATCACTGATGATGGCTGAAATGCCAGAAATTATTCTGATCAAATATACAGTGCGTTATGAATTTTAGAAATGTATGCCTTCTTTTTCTCTACCACGTACCTTTGAAATAAGGCTTTAATTTCTATTAATATTTTCTAATTTCTAAATAATTTCTAATTTTTTAAATAATATATTTAAAAAAATTATTTCGAAAAAAGTTTGCTTTGTTCACGAAAAAATAAGCAATAATGGAAAAAAATATTAAATATTTTTTTTTTTCATTGAAAAAAATTCTTTTAAAATTAATTTTTTTTAATGTTAATGTTCGATCTCTATCATTTTAATGATTGAGTTTGAAATTATTCAGGCTCAAGATCAAATGTTTATACGTTAAATGTGGTAGTGGATAGTTTGTTTGGTAAAAAGTTAAATTCATACATATTTGCCAGACAAAAACAAACATGTATATTGTAGTATGCAATGTGTACTCATATAAAAACATATTTTTTTCAAAGTTATTTTATATTTTAGTTTGTTATATTGGAAGAGACTTAAATAGTATAACTCTCTGCTTGAATTCTCATTTGATTGTTTTCAGCTACTATATATGAATTTAACTTTTTACCAAACAAACTATCCACTGCTTTTGTTTACTGATAAGGGGTGGTCACTCTTCCCGAAACAGCTGTATAACTTCATAATCAATTTTTTCTACGAAGTTTTTATTGCACAATTAATTTATTTTATTTTATTTATTTTATATATGTGACATGAAAAGTTAAAAGGGATCTATGAGTCGAAAAAATCGATTTTTACTTTTTGGTGATTCTTATAGCAGACAACACGCTCTTTCTAGCAGCATTTGTTTTTTCATAAACTAGCTTCAAAATAGACAATTTTAATAAAAAACAAGTAAGAAAATTATAGTCGGTCTAGACCGACTATACGATACCTTATACCATGCGTTCAGAAACCTTATCTCTTAGGCCCAACTAACTGGACACAGGAAATAAGCAAAAACCAAATTTGAGTGGGATTTTTATTAATTTTTTTCGCTGCAGATATGAAAAAGTTCATATCGGATGCTATATCTATATGGGGACTAGGTCCAAAAATGTACCGATCCTGATCATGTTTGGTAAAGTTTCTTGTATTTTGCAAAAATATATACAAACAAAATCTGAGAAGAATCAGTGCAATATTTTTGTTTTTTAATAGATTTAAGTGAAGATATGCAAGCAGCTCTATATGGGGCCAAAGGGATAATTTTTGGACTACTCATTAATGGACGTAATGAACGCATACAAAACCCAATTTGAGTAAGATCTATATGACAATTTGAATCTTATTGCAATATATGTCCATTTCATAGGGGTAATTTGTATGGGGGCTAGGTCTGAATATGGACCGATTCTCACCAATTTCAATAGCGTTCATCCCATGGCCGATAAAAGATCAAATACCAAATTTCATTGAAATATATTCATATTTGCGACCTGCAGTTTGATTAAAATGTTTACATGGACACACAGACGGACGGACGGACGGACGGACATTGTTAAATCAACTCAGAAAGTGATTCTGATTCGATCGGTATAATTAAAGATGGGTCTAGGTCAAATATTTTTGGTTGTTACAAACAGCAGCACAAAGTCATTATGTGGTATAGGGTATAAAAAAGCAAAAAAGAATCCGATATGACAAACTTTTATGCATTTGATCTAATTTGCTTGAAACTCTTCACTCAGGGTGTTTCGGGATCGCTGATTATGGCGGATTATTTTTTTTTTTAAATTGATCAGATTTGTTTTAAGATCGTTGCTCAAAGGTTTTTGCGGTAGCTGATTGTGAATTTTTAAAACTCGAAAGGGCGGATCCAATTTTCCGAATCAGTGTTTTAAAAATTTTTCGGGATAACTTTTGAAGAATTAAGGTGGATAATTATAATAGATACATATACGACGTTTCTAATAAAACGAACAAAAATAGTCCCCCATATTAGGTCCGCCATTTGAGTCTTTAAAATCGTAATCAGCGACCCAGAAAACCTCCAAGTGATACGTTTCAAGCCATAAAAGCATTCAGGCACATAAAAATCAACTGGTTAACTTAAAAATCGGTTGTCTCCAAAACTTATTTTCTGACCAAAGGTCCCTTTTAACTTTCCGTGTCACATATTGTTTTTATGTATGCAATATTTTTTTTTTCATACGGGGCACAAATTTTCAAATTTTTCGGTTCTCCTACTATGGAGCCAGCTACGTATAGTTGTCCATAAGAAAATCATGGAGATTCCAAATTAACTGCGGAAACACTTAATGCTAGGCTTTGAACCAAGAATATCATTTGGCAATTTTTTATTTTGTAGCGATCTTGATTTTGGCGATTTATTAATTTTTGCAATTTTTGATTTTTTTTTTTTGCCAATTTTTCATTGTGAAAAATTTTGTTTGGCGATTTTTCTTTTTGCGTTTTTTGCTTTTCGCGTTTTTTGGTTTTGACGTTTTTTGATTTTTAGTGATTTTGAAATTTGGCGATTACGCCCATATTTTCCAAGAGTACGCACATTGGTAATTAATGAACTTGTTAAAAGTTTCAAGACTGTCGCTTTCATAGCATCTCATATTTTTTTGTGTAGGAGATGTCACGCCCACTATTCGTATTCCGCCCATTTTGTATATAACTGTTCTCATTAATATTTGATGAACTCGTACAAAATGTCAAGGCTTTTCAATTTTTAGTACGGATGATATATGATATTATATGGTTCCTGTGTATGAGCAGAGCCACGCCTGCTGCTCTGATCATGTTCAGTTTTTGCTCTATAGCTCAAAATAATAATAAATAACTTCAGACAAATTTGCAAAGCTGTCATTGTCATAGTGCTCGAGATATATGATATTGAATAATAACTTTGTATAGGAAGAGCCGCGCCCACTTATCCCATCCCACCCATTTTCGGTATGGCTACTAACATTAATAACAGGCGACGTAACAAAAATTTTAAAGATCTCGCTGTCATATTTCTCAATATATGTGATATTAAAAGTTTGCTTTGGAATCGTCACACCCGGGAATATCAGGAGGATAGGTCCAATGGTTTAGCCTCACATAAGCTACAAACAAACATACATACTTTCGCTTTTATATATACATACTAGCAGACTCCAGCGCTCGAAATTCGAGTGCAATTTCTAGGAAGTTTTTTTTCAACTTATCCAATTCACAAACCAACACTTTTATGGTTTGTTATTATTGTGAATGAAGACAACAAACTCATTAACAAATATAATAAAATACACATAGCATACGTGTAATTTTATGTATGGGAAGCATACAATTAATTTAAAAATCTGTATATCTACAAAACGGCTAAAAAGAAATACTTTTCAAATAATATACGTTTGGGCAAAATCGGGATAAAATGGTAGAACAAAACATCGGTCACAAGAAATCGCCTTGCCTATTAATATTAAAGATATAGATAGATTTTAAAATTAAGTAAAATTTTACTTTTCAGGAAACGTAGTTCGGGAAAAATAGATCCCAAAAATATTAAGCAAGAAGGTTTTAAATTCATTTTACATTCGACTGGAAAACCGACTAGTTTAATATAGATCTTCTTAGTAATTAGTTGGTGACATTATCGTATTTTCTGTTTATTTATTTACATGACCATATTCAATTTAAATATGAATAGCGAATGACTGTCGTGTGTTCGAGTGTTTTTGTGTAGATTTTGTACATTAAGTGTGGTTTTGCTTTTACTTTTGTGTTAGTGTTAGTGCTAGTGTTGTGCTGTGTTGTTTCGCTTCTTCTTTTTGTTCTCCTCCATTGTATACAATATTTATAACGTGATTTGTGCTCGTAAGTGCATAGTTTTTTTTTTGCGCCGTATTATTTCTGTATCCGTCGCTGTAGTAAATTATTTGTTTATTACATTAACGAGTCACGAAATGGCATGAATAATTGATTTTTTTCCCAGTCATTTAGAAAGTATGCTACAATGGCAAATGTAAAGTGCAAATGATTGTGGTGGTTTCACAACAAACAGCTAAAATCACAATAATGTTTAGAAATTTATGTTTTTGAGGGCAACGAGGAGGATTTTTATATAAAATAATTTTTTTTCCTAAGCTGATTAATTGAAATGGTTTAAGATACTTATGAAACATTGTAGCAGGTTCAAGTGTTCTCTTATTATATTATAGGAAAAAATTCAAATTAAACTGTATAACGAACGTTACTCTTCCAACAACATTCCACAATAATATTAATTGACAATTATTTACAAAATTATTTCGAAATAAATGTAGCAGTCATTTAATAGTAGTATTTGCAGGCAGTTACCACAAATTACTCTTTTGCTATAGCTCTCTTTACAAACCCCACATTATTAATGATGATAACAATAATTAAAGGTTTATGGCTTGACATTTTATAAATATGAAAAAAAAACAAAACAAAAAAGCAAAAAAAAAAACATTGATTATAAAATGCAATTAACACACAAACTGATTTCAATTAATATTAAATGCAATTTTACACACTGCTATTATTCTGTAAGCTCACTTGCTTATTAAGCGTTAAATATAAATGACCAAAACAAATCATTAAATATTAAAAAAAAAAAATATGATAAAAATATATAAAAAGATTAAAATCCAACCATAATAACATTAAGCACAAATTACCGAGAGCTATGTAAGTATTCGGGCGCCAAAAAACAAATGGTTAAAATATTTAACTTAATATCCGGCTATTAATTTATTACACATTAAACATTAACAACATCAATAACAAAGAACAAAAAAAAAAAAAAAAAAACACATAAAAAGGGAGCTAGCCGTAGAGATAAATGTAATAAACGGAGGCATATATTTCAATGATAAATTTTATTAATGAAAAACTAAAAAAAAGTTAAAGTTTTAAAGAGAATTTAGTGGTCAATGTTTTTTAACTAGATCTAATTGATAAATAGCTGGCCTTAATAACTTGAAGGACCAAAATTGTTCCAATCATCAACATAATCTTCTTTAAGCTGGAGTATCTTTAATGTTTTTAAAAATGTTTCAGCAGCTCTAAATAAAAGATTTGCAGAAACCACTCTATAAAGACATATGGTTTTATTCTAGACGTTTTTATATTTGAGCTGACTAAATCTAATGACTGCGGTTTACAAAGATATATGTATTTAAAATGTGTTTTTTCTTAAGTAAATATACTTTTTTAAGAAATTGTATTTTTTAAGAAGTGATATTATTTTAAGATAATTTAGTTCTTTAAGAAAAGGTACTTCTTTAAGAAAATTTACTTATTTAAGAATTGATTTTGATTTTTCAAGAAAAGTTGCGTTTTTAAGAAAATTTACTTTTTAAATATATGGCCCTTTTCTAGGAAAAGGTATATTTTTAAGAAAAGGAACTTTAAATAAGCAAATTTTTTTAAGAAAATATACTTTTTTTTTTAAAAAAAGATACTTTTCTTAAAAAACGTACTTGTTTTAAAAAGGTACTTTTTTAAGAAAAATTGCTTTCTTAATAATAATTTTAATTATTAATAATTATTATTTTTAAGAAAATGTACTTTTTTTAAAGAAAGGTACTTTTCTTAAAAAACGTACTTGTTTTAAAAAGGTACTTTTTTAAGAAAAATTGCTTTCTTAATAATAATTACTTTTTTAAGAACAATTTATTTTTTAAATAAAAACTTATTTTTTAAGAATAGGTATTTTTTTAAGAAAGGATTCTTTTTTAAGGAAAGGTACTTTTTAAAGATAATTTAATTTTTCAGAAAATTTAATTTTTAAAAAAAATAAGAAAAAATTATTTTGTAAAAAAGGTTCGTTTTTAAGAAAGCTAATTTCTAAAGAAAAGATTCTTTTTTAAGAAAAAGTGCTTCTTTGAAAAAATTTATATTTTTCAGAAAATCTACTTTTTTTTTTAATTGTACTTTTTTAAAAAAAAAGTACATATTTAAAAATTGATGGTTTTTTTTTTAAAAATTGGGTTTTTAAGAAAAGACATTTTTTAAGAAAAAGTACTTTTTAAGTATATGTTCTTTTTTAAGAAAAACTTTAAAAAACAAATATTTTTAGAAGAGATATTTTTTAGAAATAAGTTTTTTTTTTGAAAAATGTCATTATTTTTATGAAAAATTACTTTTTTAAGAATAGTTACTTTTTAACCCTGCTGCTAGGTTAGAAAAAACTTACGAATGTTAGGTTAATGGACCATTTGGTCCATACTTCAATATTCATACAAAATAACCATTTAATCTTATATTTGTATCTATTTTGGATCACTTATAAATTTAAGTTTTACTCCACGCTAGAGATGGGCGCGTGAGTGAATTTTGGCTTACGCTCATGCAAGAAATTTTATAATCTCTCATGAATCACTCACTCGAATTTTTCTTTACTCGCGCACTACTCACGTCAGTAAAATTAAAATAACTCACGCTCACGCGTGATTCACGTACACCACGCAAATCACGTGACCAGCGCAAATCTCTACTCAACACTGTGAATGTAAAAATTCGTTGAGCGATTTTTGCATCTTTCTTTGCTCAGGATAGCTAATGTAAAACACAATTTTGGGGTTCCCCTTTTTTGCATTTTTCTTTATTCAACATAAACAGATAATGTAAAAAAACAAGTGTGGGATTCCCCTTTTTTGCTTTTTTTTTAATCAACATAGATCAAGTATGTAAAAGACAATTGTGGGATCCCCCTTTTTTGATTTTTTTGTAAAGAAGCACAAATATTTATACTGCTTGGTTCATTTTGTGAGTTGTTTTCAATAGTTCAGACGTGTTTTACTTACGACATGGCAAACTTGAACGAAGATCAGATACGAGAACTGTTCAATGCAGAAAGTGACAGAAAGTGGAAAAAATTAAGATGTTCATGGTTTAATTCATGCAAAATTTGGTCGCCCCACTTTCCGAGCAATTATGTCTGAATATACATTTCATATGATTAATGGTGCCATCCGTTTCGATGATGTTTTGAGTCGACGACAAATGCGTAGTTGCGATAAATTTGCTCCTATTCGTGAACTGTGGGACCGTTGGGAACAACTTCTTCCAAAGTTTTACAATTGTCACGAAAATGTCACCATTGATGAGCTACTTGTTGCATTAAGGGGGCGATGTAGTTTTCGACAGTTTATGCCATCAAAACCAGCAAAATATGGTTTGAAATTTTGGTTATCGATGGAGTCTAAGTCAGGCTACGTGTGGAAAATCCAACCATACCTTGGTGAGGCTAGAAGTGCACAGCCTGAAAAGAACCAAAACCGCAAAAATAAAACATTCATTCCTCCGAAATTGCTGACTGTCAAAAAACTCTCTTTGTACCATTCTACATTTGCATTCGATGGCATTGCGACATTAGTATCATATATGAGCCACAAGAACAAAGCAACAACATTGATTAGTTCAATGGACAAGACAGTTGCGGTTGATGAGAGTGGATTGAAGAAAAAAACCAGAGATTGTTTCGTATTAAATTCAACGAAAGTTATGTTAGTTTTATGTTCTCCCATAATTTCTAATACTTCATTTCTTTTAGGTCGCGTAGATACTGCTGATCAAACGGTTGGTTCCTACAGCACAAAACGCAAAACAAATCGATGGCCTAACATCGTATTTGCAAACATAGTTGATATATCCGCATTGAATGCGCACATAATATATTCTTAAATCGACGTTTAATGGGCTCCAGCTGATCGGAATCGCAGGAGACCAGAGTTTTTGCGGCAACTATCACTTTCTCTGGCTAACGCGTATATGATAAAGCGGACTAGATTACCTCAACAATAGTTCTCAGCACAGTTGTTGACTGAAATATGATCACCATGCATAGCTCCAGTGGCCTCTTCATATAATACTTCTAATTCAAGGGCTCGAAAGCGTGGAATTTGTAGTTGCTGCAAGTCTAAGTCTGATATGAATTGCTTCATTTGCAGCAAGTTTATTTGCAAAACTAACAGAAAAACATGTTGCTTAGCATGCAATGACAATTATTATAAAACCAAGTAATAAATACTTTTTCTTTTTAAATAAATGTAAAAAAATCAAAGAAAATATGCTATGGACCAAATGGTCCCTTATCCTAAGATTCGTAATTTTTTATTTTTCTCAGTCCTCTTTCAAGTCAGAACCTTGAATTTTTGTATATAACATGGTTTTATAAAAAAGCCACGTGAGCTAAAAAATTAAGTCACTATATGTCACCGTTCAAAAATTACAATCTAAACAATCCAAAAATTGGACCAACTGGGCTTAACCTAACAGCAGGGTTAACCTTCATCTCACCCTTGTGTGGAAAACCACACAATATAAAAATATTTTGTACACAGAAAAAATAATAATTAAGCGAAGTTCATGAAATTTCTTGACTTTTGCTGTCGCATCAATTTTATACAGAAAACGTATTAATCGATTCAAAAATATTTTTTTACAACGAGATATTTAAAAAGTGACGTTGCTTACCCTGGTGTGTGGTTTTCCACACATATGTAATTTATATAAATTTTTTGCCCTCAATTGTCCACTCCTATTGATGTTATGACAAACTGCGTACCTGTTATACAATACAAAACAATTGATTATGTTATTCTGAAGTGATCAATCGCATATGCAAAAGGACAATGCTGTGAAAGCTATACCGAAATCGACTCAAACTTGTTATATGCATATATCGGTGTTCCTATTTTGGCTGGACTTTACAGGTCCATGCTTCTAACTAATCTAATGTTTTAGATATGATTGTGATAATTTTGATGAAAGAATGAGATAATGTTGGATTTATTTAGAGCGATGATGTCGAAGAAGACATTTCATACATGAATAGTGTTATTTGGTTCGATAACATTATAAGCAGACATCAAGAAAGCATTACGCACTAATTTGCTGCAATTCGTGAAATATTCGATAAATGGTCTGAACTATTTATACTGCAAACCATCTGAATGTGTTATAGTTGACGAACAATTGATACGTTTTCATAGGAGATGCAAGTTTCAACAACATATGCCTTCTAAGCCGATATGGAATTAAATTTTGGGTTTTAGTTTGCTCTCAAACTTATTACGTTTAGAAAATGCAACCACAGTTAAGTAAACCAGTTGGTGGTTTAGCTGAAAAAGTTAAGGTGAACGTGTAGTTTTGAATTATGTTCGAAGAGTGAAGAGTCATAACATAACAGTGGGTAAGTTTTTGTGATCTTGCAAATTTGCCCAAAAGTTGTTACCCAAATTGGCAAACAAACAATGCGAAGAGTTTTCTTGCGTGAGCTTAGAATACCTCTTGTATTACTAACAATTTACAAAATGAATCAGTGGGGGAGCCCAGTTGCTCAATAGCACATTCCACATCTTCAATGTTTCGTCAACCTTCAGAATCTGGAGAGCGCTCATCAGTATCATTTGACATTACGCCAAAAAGATCAAAATGTGTTTCTCTGAATATCGAAGGAAAAGCTAGATATTACATATGTTATTACGAGAAGTCGAAGAAGGCATATGTAAGCATACTAATAACCCTAATGTTTATTTAAATGTTTCGAAGAGAAACTAATTTGATGAGATACCAAAATATAAAAATCCATAATATTAATGGGCTAGACGATTTCTTGTGATCGATGTTTTGTTTTATCCCGATTTTTACCAAACGTATATTATTTGAAAGATATTTCTGTTAAGCCGCTTTACAGATTTTCAGATTTCAAAATTTTTCCCTTTATTTTGAGTAAATTGCATTTAAAGTTGCTACTAACACATACACAAAATTATACAATGCTATGTGTGTGTTTATTAAATTTGTTAATGTGTTTGTAATAAAAATGAGTTTGTTTTTTGTGTTGATTTGTGAATTGGCTATAATCGATTAGCATAACTTTAGGGTCTTTATTTAATTTGAAAAAATAAAATTTCGTTGAATATGCACTCGAATTTCGAGGGCTGGAATCTGCTTGTATATGTTATTGATGGTAAATCATGATTTTAAATAAAAAAATATATGTTGCTAGTGCAAAATATGTAGACATCCCGTATGTGTGGAAAACGACACACGAGGGTAAACAACGTAAGTTTTTTTGAGGGTGAGATGAAGGTTAAGGGAAATTTCTTTAAAAAAAAAAGGTTATTTTTTAAGAAAATGTACTTTTTAAAGAAAATATTCTTTATTAAGAAAAGGAGCTTTTTCAAGAAAATGTACTTTTTAAAGAAAATGTACCTTTTTTAAGAGAAGTCACAATTTAAATAAAAGTACTTTAAGGAAAAGGTACTTTAATGAAATTTTACTTTTATAGAGAAGTTATATTTTTTAGAAAAGTTAGTTTGTTAAAAAAGTAATTTTTTATGGAAAACTTAAATGGTAAAAGTCTGGTAAACTGAAATAAATTACTGCTTTTAATTCAACGCTGACTTTTGAAAGATCCAGCACAAATTGGTTCTCCTTTACACTTTATTTATGTCTGTCTACGTATACAAAAGCGAAAACATTGGAGCGGTTGGCATGAAATTTTACCAGATTCACACTGTGTATCTGGAAAAAAAACAACAGGCTACAACGTTTTGATATTTTTAGTGGGCGTGGCATCTCCCGTACAATGTTAACTCGTATTATCACATATATTACGATTACTATGACCGAGAAAGCTTTGCAAATTTTGCGTGGGGTGTCCCATTATCAATGTTAGTAGCCATTGGCGTTGCACCTTCCTTCCATAAAAAGGAATTATTCAATATAAAACATCTCTAGTAAAATGATAATGATAATGTGAGTAGTTGGACACTTAATGGGTGGGATCGGACCAATAGCCGTGGAAGCCCCCATACCAAGTATATGTTAAATGTCATACATTTCGTGTACTGCACTAGTGAGCGCTTTCGGACTATGCGTGCGCCCATTGATTATTCGTGTGCTCAATAGAACAAAAAATTGGCAGGATCGGGGTAGTGGGAGTTGCACCGCCCATTCAAAGTGATTAGATAATATCTGATAACTAGAGTACTATAAATTAGAAAGCCTTGGCATTTTGTACGATTCCATCAGATATTAATGTGTGTAGTCAGCTGAACAATGGGCGGATAGGATTGATAGGCGTGCCACCTCCTATACAAAAAATAGGAAATGTTATGAATGCGACAGTCTTGAAGCTTCTGAAAAGTATATTAATGGGCTTAAAGAAATATCACCCAATGAATACTTAAAAAAATAAATAAATAAATAAAAATGGCCAACTCAAAAATGACCGGAACAAAATGAAAATCGCCAAAAAAAATATGAATTTTTACCCTAAAAATGACCCGAACAAAATGAAAATCGCCAAAAAAAAATATGAATTTTTACCCTAAAAAGATGAAAAACTGCCCAAATAAAATAAAAAATGGCAAAAAATATATAAATAGATAAATTATTGCTTAGAAATATGAAAAATGGCCCAAAATATGTAAAATGCTCAAAAAAAAACTAATCAATACTTTCCATATGATAATTCATTCAAAGGTCAAGCAAAATTATGCAATATTAAATATTTATTTATATAGAAGTTTATTTTTCGTTACGTATAAAATAGACCACAAAATTATATAAGGGATTGGTTTTGCTTTTGTAATGTTTTCAAACAGATGCTTAGTATAGATTTTCGATTGCGGTACACCCAGCGTTTTAAAAATGCTATCAACCAGTTTAGTGAAAGTATTGAGCTCTTTTCACTGCCCATATTGTCATGCAGTTGTACAAGACACTCTTTAATTTTTTTTTTAACTATATACTAAGTACGAGTATTTTTATGAATACATAAAAAATTATATTGACACTCAATATCTGACTGTTGTTATGAAAATTTTGTTGAATTTGAACTCGAATTTCGAGACCTGGGCTCTACTAGTAATGATAAATTAGCCACTTTTAAAATCGGAAATGAGGCAACAAAATACGAAAATAGCCCAAAAAATTTGCTTCATTTCTTTTCCTTTTCATTCGATAGAATGTTGTATGGGAGTTTTTTTCCATTTTTAATTTTTTTTTGCGATTTTCCACTGGGCGATATTTCCTAGAGCCCCAATAATTACTAATAGAAATTACCAAATTCAAGAAACTCAAGTACAAAAATGGCCAAAAAACAAAATCGAGGAAAACAAAAACATCCAAAAAAACAACAATCGGCAAAATCAAAAATCGCTAAAAATATAAAATTGCCAAATGACATTTTAAATTGTAAGTCTGTCAATAAATGTTGCTGGATCTAATTTGGCAAATCCATTATTTGCCCATGGGCAGCTATATGTAGCTTGATCCAAAGTATGAACACCAAAGAATTTTATAATTTTTGCACCGAATGATAAATCAGCAAGCATTAAAATAAAAAAAAATATTATAAAACTAGCTGTTTTTACCCGGTCTTGCCCGGTATAAAAAGGCCTTTGACTTGAAAATGGTTCACTATGCTTACCAGGCGCTGAGAACTTAGTTCCCAATTAACAAATTCCCCAATAAAATGAACTTTCTCCCCAAAAATTTTTATGGGCAGTAAATTCATTTTTTATTTCAATTAAAAATTTTTTGATTTTTTAATTTAGAAGATTTTTATAAGCAAAAAAGCTTCAAAAATAAGCTGAGAAACCGTTTTAAGTTTTTTTTTTTCAGTTTATTTATAAACATCAAATATAACGGAATAGTTCGCAAATTAAAGGAATCAGAACTTTTAAAAATTGAATTACTTCATTCAATAAGTGATCATCATTGAGCAGAGACGTCAAATTCAAGTTTCAGAAATGAAAGACTAATGCGACGTTTAATATTGTCTCGCAAGGTTTCTTTAAGCAACTGCGAGTCGCGTCCGCTTCCGCGCGTTTGGCAACTTATTTTAATCGCCAAAATATATTTTTCAGATCATTGCGATATTTTGCTGAGCTGTGTTCCGCGAGCACGTCGCGTCCGCATCCGTCGCGTCCGCGTCCGCGCGACTTCCTCGCAGCTGCTACCCGTGGTGCCCCTTAGTTCTCGTTAACTTATTTTAATTCCTAAAACATATTTTTTAGAGCATTGCGAAATTTTAGCTGAGCTGTGTTCCGAGAGCGCATCGCGTCCGCGTCTTCGTTCGCGCGCCGTGCGCCGCTTACGCGCGGGTGGAAGCCACACCTGTGCTGCCGCGCAGCTGTTGCCAACTTATTTTAATTGTCAAAATATATTTTTCAGATCATTCCGATATTCTAGCTAAAATGTATTCCCCATGTGCGTAGCTTCCGCGTAACTAAATGATGCTATTGAAAAGAGTACTCATTTTAAATGCATCTATTGTAGGACATATATTGAGAGCAGTATGCAGATGTTTACTAAAATAAATATTTAACAAAATTCATTAAATAAAAATATGTAAAAATTTAAGAATGAATTTGGGGAGTAAGTTCATTTTTTATTTCGATTAAAAAAAAAAGGGGAATTTGTTCATTTCTTTTGGGTACCTTTTTTTTTAAGTTTGGGGAATTTGTTAACCGTGTAGTTATTTCCGTGTAAACCAAATTTCAGAGAAATCCGTTGAAAAGTACAAATTTGTATAGAGAGGAAATATACCACACAACAATATATGAATTTTATATGAAAATTGGGCGTAAAAGTAGGCGTGGTCGGTAAAAATCATATGGCGACCTTCCTTGGAATATGTACTAAATTTCGGAGAAAGCCATTGAAAAATAAAAGTTTGTATAGCAATCAAATAAAGAAACAAATAAAAGGAAAAAAATAAGTTTTATATACATAGAAGTTGGCGCAAAGTAGGCATGGCCTGTAAGAAGCATGTGGTGACCTTCCCTGTAGTATAGAGATCGTGTGACCAAATTTTAGACATCCCTTAAAAAATAAAAATTTCTATAGTGAACAAATATAATAAAAAACAGAAAATTAATTTTGTATAAAAAGTGGGCATAGAAGTAGGCGTGGCCGGCAAGAATCATATGGCGACCTCTCTAGAGTACAGAGATCGTGTGTAGCAAATTTCAGAGAAATCCGTTTTAAATAAAATTGTGTACCAAACAAATGTACCAAAAAACAGAATGTGAATTGTATACAAAAAGTGGGCGTCATAGTAGACGTGACCGGTATGAAGAATATGTCGACCTTCCCTGGAGCAGAGAGATCGTGTGTACCAAATTTCAAAGAAATCGGTTGAAAAATAAAAATTTGTATAGCGAACAAATATACCAAAAAACAAAATGAATTGTATACAAAAAGTGAGCGTTAAAGTAGGCGTGGCCGGTAAAAAGCATATGGTGACCTTTCCTGGAGTATAGAGATCGTGTGTACCAAATTTCGGAGAATTCCGTTGAAAAATAATAATATGTATAGCGAACAAATGTACCAAAAAGCAGAAAATGAATTGTATATAAAAAGTGGGTGTAAAAGTAGGCATGGTCCATAAAAAGTACATGGTGACCTTAGCTGGATTACAGGGATCGTGTGTACCGAATTTCGGAGAAATCTGTTAACAAATAAAAATTTGTATAGTGAACAAATATGAATAACACAGAAAATGAATTTTACATAAAAAGTGGGCGCAAAAGTAGGCTTGGCCGGCAAAAAGTATATGGCGACCTTTCCTGGGTTATAGAGATCGTGTGTACCAAATTTCAGAGAAATTCGTTGAAAAATAAAAATTTGTATAGCGGTCAAACAAACAAACAAACAAAGAAACAAACAAACAAATAAACAAACAAACAGAAAATGAATTTTATATATATAGATAAAAACCGTTAAATGTCATAATTGTACATTACAAAATTCGTAGAAATATTTGATTGTGAAAACATGCATGTTAACATGTCTCGGCTGGTCGTGGCGAAGCACGACATATTATACTAGAACACTATGACACCGCTATCAACTTAAACTGTTATTTTAAAATTCAATGTTGCACAATTTCAAGTTTGAACTATTTTTACGCCAGGCCAAGTACAATATTTTTTATAACCGAGTTCCGGTCTGTTTTGCAAAACATATTTGTAGCTTTTTTCTATCCGCAAATTTATTTATTTATTTATTTATTGATAGTAATTATTCATTTACTATAAAATACGTTTTAAAGAATTCAGGATATTTTCTTTTTCTACTCAGTTAATTATATTTACAATGTTGTTTACACATTCCTTTATAGGTATCATTATTGAAGGTAAAAATTTAGCAAAAACTTCCTTGATTTTTTTTTTTATACGTTCGTAATCAGAATTCATACACCTGGTATTAAAATTATCAGTAAGTCTCATAATCTTTCCTTTAACCAATATTATATCCGTAAGAAAATGTAATTCAGCTAATGAATAGAACCATGAAAACTTTTGAACCAGCTTCAATAATTTGTATTGAGTTATTTGCAACTTTGTAATAGGACAGTTTCCACTTGTGGGCCAAACAGGAGCTGCATAAAATAATTACAGCATGAAAAATGGATTAAAAAATCAGTTTTACATTATTTATAATTAGTCTAGAATTTCGGCTTATAAAAGGATAAGGTAACATATAATACCTCGTTGAGTACGGTCGTGTATTTTTAAACAGCTCCCCAGTTCCACATAAAAGTTAATTTAAATTTAAAAAAACACCTATTAATAAATAAAATATTTCTACTGGTGTAAACATTTAATATTAGTGTCAAACTAAATAAGCAATATTAAGAGAGTTAATATAACAAAACATTTTCCTTCTAAATTCAAAACTAATAATAAAAAATAATAAAACAACCAAAGCATACACTTATTGAACTAAGAGTTTCTCTTATAAAATAAACAACATCTCTTCAAAACAAAATTATTATTATTGTTTGTCGCCTTGTGTGAGTTGCTCTTTTTAAAACAACCTCTCATCAAAAACACTACAAACCAAAACTTATAAAATTAACGATTTGTGTGGATCATTATTTGCGAAAAAATTAAAAAATTAATTAAAACAACACCCACGACGACAACAACAACAGCAGAAACAGCATTGAATGCTGTATCAGAAACTGAATACATCAACAATAACATACAAAATGTAATTAATGCGCCAAAAAGATCTAGAGAATCATTGCAGAGCTCCCTTTCTGGAAATATAACAGAAACACCAAGACTCTCCACAGATCCTCCTTTTAAACTCTTAACTTTCATTCATAAGAGATTGATAATTTGCTTGTCTCATAAAAACGATATTTATAGAAAATGAAGCTCGTTTAGAAAAAATATTTAACAAGAGACTAGATACCCCCGCTGCTCCGCAGAATTATATTATAATATATTAATTTTTATGAGGAGCCGTGAGTGTTCTTAGACTTGTGTCAACAGACTACGTGAATTAGAACTCTAGTTATAGAGGTTTGAGTGAAGGAAAATATTGAAAAAATCTTGAAAAAAGTATAACTTGAGTAACGTGGGAGTTGAGTAATTTCGATCATTCAATGCTACGCCCCAACGGAACCCGACGACGATAGTGTTAAGGATGTTTTTTATGATCAACTAGATGCTGTTGTCAGCAAGATAACTTCTGGCGATACAAGGGTATTTATCGGAGACTTTAATGCGAAAGTAGGCAACAACAATAATAACTTACAGTCAGGCATGGGTATACATGGCCTTGGTATGGTGAGAAACAACAATGGAGACAGACTGATCGACTTTTGTGCTCGAAACCGATTATTTATCGGTGGTACAAAGTTCCCACATAAGGACATACACAAGTATACGTGGGTTTGTCCTGCTGGCCGTACATGTAACCAAATCGATAATGTCCTGATGAGTAAGCTATTTTTGGGATCCTTAATGGATGTAAAGACCTGACGAAGAGCGGATATCGACAGTGATCACCGTTTACTCCTAGCTACGCTTCGTTTGCGACCAGCTGCAATCAAAACTAAGGATAGGCCCGATAAATACAATACACCACGGCTCCTTGACCGTAATATTGCACAGTTATACAACAACAACTTAAGGACTGCTTTGCTTATGAACCAACATCAAAACACATGGGCAGACGTATCGTCAGTTTGTAAAGAAGCTGCTAGATCAGTGCTTGGATTAAAAAGTAGCAAGATTAAGCCGTGGATTAGCGACGAATCTTGGATGGAGTTACAAAACCGTAAAAAACTTCACAATGATCGCATAAATGCTAAAACTCACGCACAATAACAGCAATCTAGATCCCAGTATCGGCAGTCTGCACGTCGAGATCGTAACTTGGTTCGTTCTGATCGCGAAAAATATTATAACGGCATTGCTGAACAGGCGGAGCAAGCCGCAAATACAGGTAACTTGCGTGGTGTATATATAGCTATTAAAGAGCTAAGTGGAAATAATATATAAGAGGCACCGCGATTGTAAAAGCAGTCGATGAATCTGAAATAACAGCACCCGAACAACAACTTGAGCGATGGCGCGATTTCTTTTCACTGCAAGCTTCATCAACTAGTAGCGAGACTCAAGACGACGATCGATTTTTTACAACTCGTCGCAATCCCAGGAGGGACATATCTACAGGTCCACCGTCAAGCTCAGAAATTGCAGATACGTTAAATGGAATTAAAAACAATAAAGCATCAGGTCCAGACAACATTCCTGCTGAACTTTTGAAATATGGCGCTGGTACTTTAGCTCAATTTCTTACCCCTATTATCCATGAAGCCTGGACATCTAACCACATACCAGATGAATGAAAGGAAAGAACAGTGGTCACACTATCCAAGAAAGGAGATTTGACCCAATGTAAAAATTGGCGTGGCATAACTCTTCTTAACACCAAAGGCAAGGTTATGGCCACCCTTATACTGCAAAGAATTTCTCCTGTTCTGGATCAGATTTTGCGTACTGAGCAGGCAGGATTTAGACAAGGTCGATCCTGTGCTGATCACATCAATACTTTGCGCATAATTTTCGAACAATCTGCTGGATATTATACTCCTTTTTATTTACTTTTTGTCGACTTTGAACGGGCATTTGATACTATATCCCGAAAATCCATGTGGTCGGCGCTAACCTACAAAGGAATTCCTGAAAAAATAGTTAACATGATACGTGAACTATATAGGGATGCACAATGTAGGATACGTTTTAATGGAAATGAGAGTCGGCCATTCGTTCCCACCACTGGTGTGCGACAAGGATGCTTCCTCTCTCCAACGTTGTTTTTGCTACTTCTTGATTGCGTAATGGAAAAAACCAACAGAGATGCACCTTTCGGTATCAGATGGACTTTATCCGAATTTCTATATAACATAGACTATGCCGATGATATATGTTTAATGGCACATCGTTTTTCGGATATCGAAGCAAAACTTTCCAGACTATCCGAAAACGCTAAAAAAGTTGGTTTAAGTATTAATATAAACAAAACAAAGCTCATGCGCATAGGCACAGATATCGCCACACCGTTAGTTATTAACGGTCAGACCATTGAAGATGTAGATGCTTTCGGCTACCTTGGTAGCAAGATAACTAAGGACGGTGGGTCAAATGCTGACGTAGCCGATCGCATAAATAAAGCACGAGTGGCTTTCTTTTCCTTAACCAAAATTTTGAGAAGAAATAATATTTCTCGTAAAACAAAAGTACGTATTTTTAACTGTAGTGTAAAGTCTGTGTTGCTTTATGGCTGCACTACATAGAGCTTAACACAAGATACCATTAAAAAAATTCAAACATTTATTAGCAAATGTCTCAGACAAATTTTTCACATCCCCTGGCCAAACAGAAATTCAAACGATGCCCTGCTCCAAAGGGCAAACTCCTTGCCAGTTAACATAGAGATTCGCAAACGAAAGTGGACGTGGATAGGTCATATATTGCGAAGACCACAAACAGAAATTGTGAGAATAGCCCTAGATTGGAACCCTCAAGGACAACGCCGCCAAGGTAGACCCCGTAACACCTGGGTTCGATGCCTTAAACAAGAATGTCTACTAGCTCGTATATCCTGGAACCAAACAATAACAATTGTCAGAGATAGAATCAGATGGAGAGAATTCGTTGACGCCCTATGTTCACTCTGAACTTTATTTAAGTATTTGTAGTTTTCAGAAATATATTTCTATTGATATTTAAATAAATAAAGGACATATATATATATATATATATATATAATTTCCAATGCTGGATGACATAGCTGTGTCTAAATACCTTTCATTAAAAAATCAATAAGGAAATCGGCCGGGTAGAACGGCCAGATGGACTGACTTTAATTTTCATAAATTCTTTTAATATATAAGATTCGATGAACTGAAGAGTGACATCTTAGATATAAACCAACTTGTAACAAAACTCGAAACTATTGCAGATGAAATTATTAGCCTTAAGAGTGAGGTAGAGAATTTAAAAACACAAATACAGCGACAGGAAAATTCTGTCGTCGCGTCAGATCTTCGTATTAATGGCATACCGTATAAAAAAGAGGAAAATTTGTTTGAAGTATTTCAGGCAATATGTGACGTTTTAAAAATTCAACTCCTGCCATTAAATCTCTATATCGTCTCCAGAAAGATAAAAAGAAAAATAAAAGATAAAGATAAAAATTTTTCTCCGGATGCAGTGATTATGGTCAAACTCTGTTCCCCATACGACAAAACTTCATATTGAAATGTCTCTCTAATTACCGTAAAGCATACAAGACTGAACTGAAACTATTAAATTTCGGCTTTGGTGGCGATCGCATCTTCTACGTCAATTAAAACTTGACCACCACTAATCATAAAATACTTCGATCTACAATTAAATATAAAAAGAAAGGGCTGATAAAAACAGCATACACTACTCGAGGCTTAGTTTATATTAGATTCAATGGTAATGACGAACCAGTTAGAGTTGAGACTATTGAAGGACTAAACAATTTATTTCCTGATGGATGTAATCCTGCCAACAACTGATGATTTGGTAATGGTTTTAATAGTAAATTGGTATTTCTGTCTTCATTTATTAATTCTTTTATTAGTTTTATTATTTTCACTATTTTTTATATACGTCACAAATTTGATATATTTTTTATATTTTCTAACACTTTTTGTAAATTTCTTCCTTCTTTATCCTTGCGTTGCTCTTTTGATCCTTCATAATGATTTTGAACGGCGATAGTTTATCTTTCAGTTCCAAAAACGTAACTTCTAATCTTATTCGTATTTTATGCAAACAGAGATCAGGTTTAAATATATGCCATATTAATGCGCAGAGTCTTAATAATAAGGTTGATGAATTTAGATTTATTTTTCAGAACTCAGGTGTTGATATAATATGTGTTTGGGAGACATGGTTCAATGAAAAAGTTGATGATAAGATGATTGGATTAACCGGATTCAAAAAATTTTCGCTGTATTAGAAATACTCGTTTTGTGGTGTACCTATTTTTGTCAGGAAAGGCATTATGTGTAAATTTCATAGCAAATCTAAACCTGATGAAAAGCATGAACATATATTTGTTGAAGTTTCGTCCCATGGAAAACAATTACTTGGATGTATTTATAGACCAAATAAAGGAATAGACCTTGATGTTTTTCAAAATGTACTTGAAACTATAACTCTCAATTACGAAGATATTATAATATGTGGTGATTTTAATTCAAACGTTATTAATGAGACTATTTTACTAGACATAATGCAATCAATTGGGCTTTCTCCAACTAACGTTACAGTTCTAACACATTTTACTGCTACAAGTAACTCGTTACTTGAGCTTTTCTTTGTCAGTAGCAAAAAGAAAATCTTACTCTATGATCAGCTCTCAGCACCTTATTTTTCAAAGCTCGACTTAATTTTTCTATCATTTGACTTTAAAATGCAAGTGGTGGATGACGTTGTTACTTATTATGATTTTAAACAAATGGATCGAAACGCGATGTTATTCGAATTATCTAAAATCGATTGGGACTCCATTTACTACACGCCTTCGGTTGACAATCAGGTCAGTTTTTTAAAACAAAATTTGGCACGTGTATTCCACAAATATGTACCTTTAAAAACAACAAAATACAATAACAAAAATAAATCTTGGTTCAATCAACAGATTACGGATAAAATCTGTGAAAGGGATAAAGCTTTTAAAAGTTGGAAACTGTTTAAAGCAGATAATTTATATGACGAATATTCCAAAGCTAGAAAACAAGTAAAAGTAAATAAAAGCTGCTAAATCTGCATACTACTCTAGCCTATTTATTTCTGCTGCACACTCTAAAAAAACGTGGAAACTCATACGAGAAATTGGTGTCGACAAATCTAAGGAAATTGTCAATTCTGAAATAAATACTGATTCGCTTAACGAATCTTTTACAAATATCCCTGACATCCCCATAAACGATGGATAGTATACCAGCAATACTGATATTAGTTCAACTTTATCGGAAAATGCTTTTTCAATGCGTAAACCAACTGGAAGTACTCTTCACATGCCAAGCTGTGAAATCTAATGCTGTTGGTTCTGATAACATACATCCCAGATTCTTAAAGGAAATTATCCCTCAGCTGCTGCCTCAAATTACCCATATTTTTAGCACTATTATTACAAAAAGTGTATTTCCTCAAAGTTGGAAAAATGCTAAAATTTTACCTATACCTAAATCAAATAAAGAATATCGTCCCATTGCTATCCTACCATAATTGTCTAAAGTGCTTGAAAGGTAATTGCATCAACAAATTGGAAAACATGTCAAGAATAAGGGCCTACTCTCAGACAGACTTTCGTCCTAAACATAGCTGCATAACTGCACTCATTGATGTGTCTGAAGATATTCGCGGGTATATTGATAGTGGTAACATTGCATTTATTGTGCTCTTAAATCATTCAAAGCCATTTGATACTGTGAATCATGAAATACTCTGCATGAAGCTAAGAACTGTTTTTTGGTTTCTCTCCTTCCGCAACTCGTCTTATATCGTCTTATTTAGAAAATCGACAACAATACGTTAACGCCAATAATAAAATATCAAATGTTCTTCCAGTAAAAAAGGTCATTCCACAAGGTTCGATTCTAGGACCGCTTCTTTTCACTATATATATAAATGATTTTCCTAGGCAACTTTCGTATTATAAAGTTTATATATATGCTGATGATGTGCAACTTTATGTTTGTAGTCGTTTCGATGAACCAAATAACTGTGTTGCGGACCTAAATGTGGATCTTAATCGAATTCACTTATGGGCTCTGGCAAATGGGCTATGTCTCAATCCTTCAAAGTCTAAATACATCATTATTCCTCGATGATCAGTGCGCCTCCCCTTGCTATACCAGATATTATGCTTAACCGTCAAATTATTGAAATTACACATAAAAACCAAAAATCTTGGAATTATTTTCAATAAAACTCTCACCTGGTCTGATCATATAAATATCGCTTCGGGACAAACGTATTCAATGCTTCGATCACTGTCGAAAAATCGACATCTTACACCAGTCCATGTACGAGTTCCACTTGCAAAAACCTATCTAATTCCAACTTTTTTGTACGGCTGCGATCTCTTTGCTAGCTGTGATTCTATTTGATCTTGGAAATTAACAACTACGTTTTATTCTATATTAAGGTACGTCTATAATTTGAAAAGATCAGCCCACATAACACCGTATGCACGAAAACTTTACGGTGTGAATTTTTGCGATCTCTTGAAGATACGATCATTGATACTGATGCATATTTACACGTGAGCCTACATATCTTTTTAATCGGATATCCTTTTCTAATTCAAGAAGAAATAATTCTATAATTCAAATAAGACATAAAAGATTGGTCTCTATATACAATGCATACGTCTTTGGAACTTGCTACCGCCAACATTACAATATTTAAGCAACGCAGGACATTTTAGGAAACAAGTTTTCTAATTTTTCAATACCATTTAAATATTGTTTAAACTTTGCTTGGTTTTGAATATATGTATGTAAAATTATTTTTGTTATCTTATTTTTCTACAAATTATAAATATAAACTATGTTATATTTTCATTAAATACTGTATCACATTATACCGATTCTGCCCTTTAATTATAAGACTCTTAGTATTGATGTGCAGGAAGCCGAATAAATAAATAAAAAATAAAAAAATAAATAAAATAAATAAAGGTATTAGCGCTAGAATAACTATGTGGGGGATATCATGTCAAGTGCACCAACTTTTGAAACCGATATCTTCCGATCGGGATGAAATTTGCACCAAGGTTAGTCCTATTGGATAGTATAGCAGATCTCTCTGAGTTAGAGGGGTTCAAAATTTGACATTTTGGCCAAACAGGTGTTTTTTTTTCATTCATGTAACTTATTACCTATTGTTCTTAAAAAATTTTCTCCCAAAGTGTTTAGATAGCTATTTCTTCAATATTTCGGAAAAAAATACTTAAAAAAAAAAAAAATTTGCAGACTTTTTTTTTTTTGCTATATTAAAGCATTTTTTGCATTTTTTTTTAAAAAGGACATTTTTTTCTTTTTCATAACAAAGCTTAGGATTTTGCCTTTAAGAGCTTTTTGGTCGCTTAGTGGGATGGGAGTGGGATATCTATTAAAATAAATGTTTTGTAACTCAAGACAACGGTTTTTCAATTTTTCACAAATGCACTATTTTGAAATTTTTTCGATTTGTCTCTAAAACCTTACAAATAAAGCTTATACTGCGAAACTAGACAAACTAAACTTTCCGAAGGTATATAACATACCTAACTAAAATTTTATACCCTCGATACTGTAATACCCAGAATATGTCAACCTCAGGAAAAAAAATCGCTTTTTTTCTATAGAAATGTTGAAAAATTGTTATTTTTTATTTATTTTTAATAATAATTAAATTAATGTATAATAATAATAATATTAAAAATAAAAAGATAAATAATTTATTATAATTTAATCTTAATTGCATTAGATCCATTTATATCATAACTATTTTTATACTAAATTTATTGTAGCTGATGAAGTATTTAAGTCTTGTAAATTTTTAAATACCCAGTCTTTCATGCACCTTTTTTGTCGCCTTTATTTACGGCGTTTTTTTTTTTGTCAATCCTTTCTTGGCGTTACTAGGTTCAGCTGTTGATTTCGCTGCTAGTTTATTTGTTGTCTTTGGAAAGAAATCGCATTGAATAGAGGCAGAAAACTTTTTCAACTTGAGTCTTCCATCGACAAGCGGTATAAAAGCATGGTATTGAGCGGTGCCATCGATTGTTACCGCAGCATCGAATCTGCTCTTCAGTGTTTTCAATGTTTCCTGATGATCCTCGTTGCTACTAAAAACTATTTTAGTTTCTTTACAATAACTCTTTGCCCAATGTAATAAAGCAGTCGCATCTAAGATGCGATCTTGATGAGAGCACTGGAGGGGCTATACATCGCTGCATTTCTTTTAAGGTTTGCTCCAATACCATCACATGCTCCTTTACCATGAGCAATAGGATGAAAATGCCACTCATCTGGCATTCCAAAATCATTTTCATGGGCCATAAGATTTGCCAGGCTACTTTTGTTTTTAAAATGTTGACGAGCTCCGTCCGAAACGTAGTATACCTTCCTTACTGTAAATTTAGATTTTAGAAATTTTAGTATTCTCTTCAGGTACTCATAAACTGCAACGGTATCATGTTTTAAATCGTCGGATATGATTGCCATACTTTTGTGTTCCAGTTTTTCATCTTTCATGTAGTAAATAACTACTGTGAATATAGTTGCTTGGTCGTTATTGAAGTGGAATGCTTGTGTGGCATCCTGAAGGACATAGTTATAGTTTTCTGCGAAATCATATGAAATAACGAATTCACCAGACTTCAAATGTATCTTCAAATCCTTGAAGAATGATCTTTGACTAAAAAGTCATGGGTTCTCAAGTTTAGCAATCATGTACACATTTCTTCCACAAAATCATCCACATTTAAAATGATTGTTTTCAATGTGCATCTGTCAGTCTGAATCCAAGAATCAAATTTGACCTCCTCCATATATTCTCGATCTAAAGAGTTGATTAAATTTTCTTTGATGAATGTGGTTTTCGTGCAATTGGTACATTCACCTAAGTGGCAAGAAGTTGTTGCATTAGGACACATAGTCAATTTAAGGCAATCGCAGTAATAGTGTAAATCTTTTGCCGAATCATATGTTAAATACTTTAAGTTGATTTCCTTCAACATCAGTTTAACATTTTCATGGTAAATGCAAACGCATACTATGTGAGTTCCGCTGCTTCCTGCCAAAACGCAATGTTTTGGCCTCATTTGGGTTAATTTCGTGAAGCCAATTTTAACATTCTCGTGTTCAGATTGAAATGTTGCAAATAACTCTTTCAGGTTAGAGGATAACCGTTATCTTCTGTTATGTTATGAAGGTATGTTACATACCTTCGGAAAGGTTAATTTGACTAGTTTCTCAATATAAATTTTATTTGTAAGGTTTTACACACAAATAGGAAAAAATTCAAAATAGTGCATTTGTGAAAAATTGAAAAACCGTTGTCTTGAGTTACAAAACATTTATTTTGATAGATATCCCTCTCCCATCCCACTAAGCGACCAAAAAGCTCTTAAAGGAAAAATCCTAAGCTTTCTTATGAAAAAAAAAAAAAAAATGCCCTTTTTGAAAAAAAGGCAAAAAATGCTTTAATTTAGCAAAAAAAAGTCTAAAAAATTTAGCTATCTAAACTATTTGGGAGAAAATTTTCTAATAACAATAGGTAATAAGTTACAAGGATGAGAAAAAACACCTGTTTGGCTAAAATGTCAAATCTTGAGCCCTTCTAACTCAGAGGGATCTGGACCGATCTTATTGAAAAATTATGTCTAAACTACTATCCGATAGGACTAACCTTGGTGCAAATTTCATCCCGATCGGAAGACATCGGTTTCAAAAGTTGGTGCACTTGACATAAAACCCCCCATATATATATAACTGATATGTTCATTGAATTTAAATTTTATCTCGAATATTACACGCAAATAAGTAATTTTTTGATCCCACTGGATGCAATTATTGGCATATAAAGTATTTTCTTCTGGTGGAATTCAATTTTTGGGTTTTATCAATAATTTTTTTCATTTGTTAAAACACTATTTCAGATGATGCCATAATTTCGGATCTTAAAATGGCTACTGTACAGTACTTTAGTTGGTGATATCAGCTGTGTATACATTGCAAAGAATACGAAATAAACCTTGCGGACTACCTGGTGTAATAGAAATACACCCAGAAGACGATAAATTAATACCAACTTTAAAAGTTCGACCAAAGAGAAAACTGAAATCTATATTGGGAAATAATAATTTATCATTTTGAAAAAAAAACCATCGTGGTATACATTATCAAGAGCGAATTTGACATCTAGCAAAACCTTGCCAGCTGATTTGTGGTGCTAAAACTTTCAGTTAACCAAATTTCTTATTCCTGTTAACGGATGAGAAGTGTTATGGTCTCTATGAAAACTTTTTTTTTTTTTTTTTGAGCAGGATTATTGTTATTAATTTCCATAATATCGTCTAATTTTATCGGAAATATCGCCCGCTGTAAAAACTCTCAAATGAGAAAATGATAAATGACCCAACTTTTTGGTCTATTTTTCGTATTGGTTTTTGGTTCATTTTCGTTTTCATAATGAAAAATTACTAAAAAATTAAAAATGAAAAGTGACCCACAATTTTATTTATTTTATTTTATTTTATTTATTTATTTCGAATTCCCATACAACAAGACATAAAACCTTATAATTAAAGTACAATTATTGTTTAATTTTAGTAAATTTTGGTAATATGTAGAAATTCATAAAAATTACTATTAAAAAATTTTCGTTTTGTTTTTCATCTTCATGTCTACCTAGTAACAGTAAAAAATTGGGTACAGATATAACTTTTTAATGAATGTAGTACAACTGCATGAAACTATGGACAGTGAAAAGAGCTCAATCCTTTCGCCGAATTGGTAGCTTGCAATTTCAAAATGCTGAATATACCTTGCGCTACAGGTGAAAAAAAATCGTCCAAGTGGTTGTTTGCATTTTTAAAACGGTGGGTATATTTTGCGCCGCAGGCGAAAAATTTTAACAAAAAAAGTCGGGTGAATTGCGAAAAAGATTGGGTTGTTTCATTTCCCATGTAGTTGTATAAGACACACTATTTAGTTTTTATACCCTATACCACTATGTGGTTTGGGTATAATGACTTTGTGCTGCTGTTTGTAACAACCAAAAATATTTGACCTAGACCCATCTTTAATTATACCGATCGAATCAGAATCACTTTCTGAGTTGATTTAACAATGTCCGTCCGTCCGTCCGTCCGTCCGTCCGTTCGTCTGTGTGTCCATGTAAAGCTTGTAATCAAACTGCAGGTCGCAAATATGAATGTATTTTGATGAAATTTGGTATATAAGCTTTTATCGGCCATGGGATGAACGCTATTGAAATTGGTGAGAATCGGTCCATGTTCAGACCTAGCCCCCATACAAATTACCCATATGAAATCGACATAAATTGCCATAAGATCCAAATTGTCATATAGATCTTACTCAAATTGGGTTTGTATGCGTTCATTACATCCCCTAATGAGTAGTCCAAAAATGATCCCTTTGACCCCATATAGAGCTGCTTCCCGATCTTCAGTTAAATCTATTAAAAAACAAAAATATTGCACTGATTCTCCTCAAATTTTGTTTGTACATATTTTTGCAAAATACAAGAGACTTTACCAAACATGATCAGGATCGGTCCATTTTTGGACCTAGTCCCTTTACAGATATAGCATCCGATATGAACTTTTTCATATCTGCAGCCAAAAAAATTAATAAAAATCGCACTCAAATTTGGTTTATGCTTACTTTCTATACCGAAGTAGTTGGACCGAAAGATAGGGTCTCTAAACCATGGTATAGGGTATCATATAGTCGGTCTAGACCGACTATAATTTTCTTACTTGTTTTTAGTTGTATTCTAAGTATTTATATAAAATAGCAGATTCCAACCCTCGAAATTGGAGTGCAAATTCTAGGAAATTTTATTTTTTCATTAAATAAAGACCCTAAAGGTATGCTAATCCATTATAGCCAATTCACAAGTCAACACAAAAACACATTTTTAATATAAACACATTAACAAATTTAATTAACACACACATAGCATTGTATAATAATAACCTATACCACTATGTGGTTTGGTTATAATGACTTTGTGCTGCTGTTTGTAACTACCAAAAAATATTTGACCTAGACCCATATTTTATTATACCGATCGAATTAGAATCACTACCTGGTTCGATTTAACGATGTCCGTCCGTGTGTCCGTCCGTCCGTCCGTCTGTGTGTCCATGTAAATTTTGTAATCAAACTGCAGGTCGCAAATATGATTATATTTTGATAAAATTTGGTACGTTGGCTTTTATCGGCCATAGCATGAACGCTATTGAAATTGGTGAAAATCTGTCCATGTTCAGACATAGCTCCCATACAAATTACCCCTATGAAATCGACATAAATTGACATAAGATCCAAATTATCACATAGGTCTTACTCAAATTGGGTTTGTATACGTCTATTACATCCATTAATGAGTAGTCCAAAAATTATCCCTATGGAACAACCCTTACTCATAGGCCCCATGTAGAGCTGCTTCCCGATCTGCACTTGAATCTATCAAAAAACAAAAATATTGCACTGATTCTTTTCAAATTTTGTTCGTATATATTTTTGCAAAATACAAGAGACCTTACCATACATGATCAGGATCGGTCCAATTTTAGGCCTAGTGCCCATGTAGATATAGCATCCGATATGAAGTTTTTCATATCTGCAGCCAAAAAAATTAATAAAAATCACACTCAAATTTGGTTTATCTTATTTTCTATGTACAGTTGGTTTAGCATAAGAGATAAGGTCTCTAAACTCATGGTATAGGGTATCGTATAGTCGGTCTAAACCGACCATAATTTTCTTACTTGTTACAATTTCACTTAGTCTAAAAATATTATTTTAAAAATCATTTACTGTCATCGGCTTTACTCTTTTGACTTCGATCATATATTATTCTTATGACCTTATCAAGGGTGAAGTTTAATTAAATTTAAATGGCTGGCAAAAGCACCTTTAATGATGTGATTCAGTTGGTTTGCTGAAACCACAGTTACACGAAAAAATTGCAAGACTTATACGATATGTTTCCTTTAACTAAAAAGATGGTTAAAAATATTTTTAATCGAGAAGAAAAGAAAGGTAGGCGCGAACATAAGTCCGCGTAAGATTTCGGAGAGGATACGATGGCGGTCCCAAAGAAAATACACATTTACAAAGAAAATACGCATTTTTCTTAGCGACATTCAAATGCTTCGATACCCTTTTCCAAGTAGGAACTGTCTAGTTCAATGAAATGTCCATCAACGGCAGGCTCCGCCTCTTCATTTTTAAAAAATTTGGCGAATAAGGTACGTTATGAAGCAGTTCGAGCTTTGGTTCATATATTCTTGACATCGCAATAGTAGATGTGTGATCAGGTGAATTTCTTGATGAAAAAACACTTTCTTTTAATCGAAATGCGGCTTTTTTTTCATAAATTTCGTCACTTAAATGCTGCGATTGATTATTTTTAATTTTGGTAGTTTTTAAAAAAAAAATTATTCTTTGCATTTCCCAAAAAAGAGACGCCATGATTTTGGTTGCAGCTGGAGCTATCTTCGTCTTCTTTGAAAACAATTCTCTCATTTAAGTTTACTGTTTTGAATGTGCCTTTGTGTAAAAGTCAAAGCAACAATTTTTGTTTTTGTTTTTGTCAAAATACATTCTTGTCAGACTGTATTTATTTTTTAATTGTAATAATATATTCATTTGAAATGTTAAACAATGACAACTTATAAATACATAATCCACATATTGTTGAATAATTGCCATTTGTAGTGCTAATTATAATAAAAATTATAAACAATTTTAATAGCAAAATTATGATTTTCCAAATAACATGACAGGTTGTGGATAAATAATGATCTGTATGTTAGTCGCTTATGTAAAATGAAAAGGTCAAAAGTATTAAGAATTTAATATGTTTAAAGTTGAAATGTTTCTAGATGCATTTAAGTAATAAAGAGATGAAAAAATTAATTTGTTTAATATGTTATTTATATAGTAATTAAAAATAATTTTAGCAGTCATTTGACAAAATGCAATGAAAATATATTATTAAAATATTTAATGGAAAGCATAATTTTCTTTAAATATGTGGGCCAATTTCAACTAAAAATTTACAAGAATATTTTTGTTGACTTGTTTTTAAAGCTTGTAAAATTTTTCAGAGGAAGTATTCGATTTACAATAAGATTGTTGAAGAATACGAAGCCGCTTCTAAGCTGTGTAGTTTTTCATAAATTTTGTTAATATATAAACATACTATAGATGTATGAAATCATCACTATAGATGTATGAAAGCACATTTGAAATAAAACATTTCCACGACATTCAAGAAGTTTTTGTTTTAATTATGTAGACAAACCTTTTCAAAATTTGCAATTTCAATAGTAAAATAAGTCAGAGAGTTATGCGATACCATATACCAGGGGTGGGCACGTAAATGGCTTGATGGGCCAAATTTGGAATTTCACTTATTAACGGTGGGCCGCACTAGTTTATTTCTGTACAAATATTAATTTTCAAACAAAAAAGCAAAAAAAAAAAAAACAATTTTTAAACAAACATAAAATTTATTAATTCATTTCTTACACATTACAAATTAATTTTATATTGAAATATTATTAGTATTTATAAAAATAATGTTATATATTAAAATTTTTGAGATCAAAGAATTTCATTTTAAATAAAATAAAAAAAAGGAATTATATAAAAATTAAATAAAAATATAGGTAACAAAAAATAAAAACGGAATTAGGAAGAATTTTTGATTATTTCTTTAAAATCAGGTGTGTAGTTTGTCAAAGTTGTCCGAATGAGTTCCATACGATGTTGATTTGTTAAACGTGAATCATTTTTGTTTTTAACATTTTTCATGGTGGAGTATAGAGATTCACAGCAATACGTTCTGAAATAAAATAAACGAGCAGCACTTATTTTCAATTGTGGATATTGGGTTTCGTTAACAAGTTTCCAAAATCCAACTAGAGAAGTTGATATGTGATTCATTTTCAATATAATATCATCCTTCATTTCTAACCACTCCAATTTTCCAACATCTGGTTTTGCAAGAATTATATCGGATAATAAAAATTCATCATTTAGGACATCACACAAAAATGGGTTAACAAATACTGAGAATGCTGCTTGAAGTTGCTTGAGATTCTCAAATCTACATTTAAAATTTTCTTGAAATTGTTTTAAATTATTTAGGTATTCTTCCAGCTTATCATCTTGTATATTATTTAGGTTCAATTTTAAAAGAGGAAAAAATTTATATTTTTTACAATCGAGGTCTTTTATAAACAAAAGAGATTTAGCTTCGAAGCCTAACAATGATCGTGACAAATCAAACACTGTTTTGTCTTTGCATTGTAAACTCAGATTAAGCGATTTAAGATGGTTCATTGTGTCAGTGAAAAACATTAAATCTGAAATCCAAATTTAATTCTCCAGATCTGTATATATTTTTCCTTTTTCTTTTATAAATAACTTTATTGTGGGTAACAGCTCAACAAATCGATCCAGAACATTAGAAACGGATAGCCATCGCACTATGGACCAAATGGTGACATCGCTTGATAACTCATTGTTATCCTCAACTTCTTGTAACTCCATAATAAAATTTTTAAACTTACGATGAGTTTTAGCGTTTGTTCTGATAAAATTTACAATTTCTACCACAACTTTCCAAACGTTTTCATATTTAAAAAATTTTTGAACAAGATGCTCTTGATGAATAATACAGTGAATTGGTAGATAATGTGGGATATCTGAATCTTTATTTAAAAGACCAATCAAACCTTGATTTTTACCTACCATTGCAGGTGCCCCATCTGTGGCGACGCTAATAAGTTTATCGCGTGGCAATTCCAATTTGTTAATTACTTCGAAAAGCGTATTTTGTACATCAATGCCTCGCGTTGTTTCAGAAAGAGCTACAAGGTCTAACATTTCTTCAGAGATATTAAATTCAACTGATACAGGACCTAATGAAGATCGCCAATTGAGGAACCTCGCTAACATCTGTGGATTCATCAAGAGCTAAACTAAATGCTGCAGAATTTTTTAGATCGTTTTTTAAACTTGTTTCAATTAAAGTGCTGATATCTTCAATCCGACGCTCAGTTGTGCGGCGTGATAAAGAAGCTGATCTATCGCTTTATGCAGCTTTTTTTATCAGGGTCGCGAAAGCTCATAACCTTCTTCATAGTGTGTTTTCTTAACTCTCCTTCCCCACAAAGACGTTTATCATGGGCAATATCCCAAGCTATTATGTAACTTGCTTTAAGTGACCTGCCATTTTCATGGCGAAAAGACGAAATAATGTTCTGTTCTTTTTCTATATTTGACTACAATGCCTTCAGTTTAGTCTCTCTAAGATTAGTATTAAGGGGATAATCTTTGGCAAATTGTGAGTGAAATTTTTTATGGTGTTTACTTAAATTGTAAAGTTATTTATGTATGTGTTATAGTAATTTTGCAAAAGAGGCACATAGGTATGCCCTTATTTTCAACAAATCCGAACTTGTGTGTCCATTCGAACACATATCACATATCTTACGTTTTTATTGCTCGCTGATGCCATTTTAATTCCTTAAAAGTAAAAAGCGGGACCGATATATGTTGAGTTTTACCAGTTAATTTCAATAAAATTAACATGAGATATAGCTAAAAAATCGTTCAATTTGCCAATTTTAGTTTTTAAATTTTTTAAACAAAATTTTAAAGTTCAATTGAATTATTTTTCAAAACATGCTTTTATAAAAATTTTTTTATGAAGTGGTTGGTACAATATGTATAAAAATTTAATGGTAACTGAAGGTTTACATTTTAATTCTATTTCATGTTTTCAAATTAAAAAGGATAATATATAAAACTTAGCAACTAAAACTTTAAATTAATAATTTGTAAAATGTGGGGGCACAACTCACATAACACAATAAAACTTTACACTGAAATGATCGTTAAAACACTAAAGAATTTTTTCAGCAAATAAAATATTAACAAAATCGTATCTAAATGCATAGTGTACATGTTAAGAAAGTAACCGTTATTGGTTTTTCAGTGACACCAAATCCTTAATTGCTGTTAGCATCGCAAGTCGAATTTTGAAATTTTGTCAAGTATTGAAAATGGATGGCAAATAATCCACCTATTGAAATAGCAAAATTATAAATACACAATTGAATTTTGGAATGTAGTGAAATCACATAAGGATGCCACTGATTTAAATCCATTTGAAGCTGTAGCTAATCTCGATATTAAATTTTTGTCGCTCTCTTCTTTAAACGCTAAAGTTGAGAGCGACATGAACCTTTTCTAATCCAAAATAAGAAATCCATTGCCATTACACTTAGTTAATGCTTTACTTCACATTAAAAATGGATTGAAAGAAGAAAATTTCTGTTCCCAAAGATACAAAATTTCTAGTTTTAATGAAACATTTAATTATCGGGACTGTTCTCATCCCCAAGCATTCAGGACAACAGGGCTTTTACTGAAAAAAGCAAAAATAAAAAGTGGAAAATATGGTGTTTTTTTTCTTCAAATTATGCGATTTTTGTCGGTTTAGTTCTTTATGATATTTTAAAGTTGACAACACTGAAAATAATGAACTATAAAAAACGAGAGAGAAAAATTAATATGCTCTGTCGTTTGCATTTCAAGTCATGAGTGTGTTTTGCAAACATAAAATTTTTAAAATGCATTTTTTTGTACATGCTACATTATTTCTAATGGAAAAAATGAAGCATGCTAACAGACGTTACATTCAAATAATTTGTATTATTTTTGTGGCCCTATTGAAAATTTATACTCGTATTAATGCTACTTTTGAACAATACTTTGAAATTTTGGTATTAATCTTTTGATTCGAATTTTTTTTAAATTTATTTATTTAGTAAATTCACTTATTTTTTTCAAAAAAAAATATACAAACCAAATTTTAACGATTTTAAATTTTGTTTTGCAGTTTGCGAGTGATAAAATTTTTCTGCATCTGCTTTGTCTTCTTCGTGAGTCACAAGACCATTTGTTGTTCGCTAAATGGCAGCACCCACACCACCAGAAAATAACCATGTGGCGCATATAAAATTTTTCTCAAAAATTCTATTAAAAAAATTCTCTGATCCGAAAAAAGTGAACCATCGATATTTCTGGAGAACAATATTTTACATAATCCCATATTGGATGTAACAGAGCCCAAATAGCAGCAAGCACATGGTTTAAGCGCTCAGAAATTGTTAAAAAGCTTATAGGCTTCTCAAACTTTTTAAAGTATGTTAACCTTATATGGAGAGGTGCTTGATTTCGCGAGACATCAAAGCCAAAAATTTGCACTTCTACTGAAAGCTTGCATAAATGTTCCTTCAATGTAGATTAACACTTCTATTTCTTTCAGATTATCATTGGTTAAACGATATAAATTATACTTATTTCTTACATTAAACAAGTGCTTCTTAAATTTCAACGTGTCTTTCTAAAGATCACGCATCAGTCCAGTTAGCGTTGAAACATTTTCTATCATCTTCATTACTTTTACATTGTATTTTTTTTGAGAGGTACTCTTTTAGTTAATTTTTCTTTGGTTGCAGTTTGCCATTGAAACCATTTGCACATATTAGTACTGTTATATTTGTTAACAAAGTTTTTTAAGCCTTGCGCGTTTCGCATTGAACCCAAGCGCATAAAGCTGATTCACGATTGCATACAATATTTTTCACTAGCCGTGCAGTGCTTTTTCAGGAACAGGTTTTTGTTGAAACAGTTTGAAAACCATTAATCTGTCCGAAACTGAAGGTTTCTTTTTACAAAAAAAGGTTCAAGTCGTGTAAACGTTACGTATGACAAATCGATACTATTATCTTCACTATTAAATATTTGATACAGGTTTTTTATCGTATCACACAGGCATCGTTTTTATTTTCTTCTATTCAGCGTAAGTCCGGCTTTCATCAGCCCTACTAAAGAAGTCGGTAGGCGACTTCCGATATACTTTTTTTTTGAGGAAAACAGTTTCTTCAACCTGTAACTTATTAAAAGTGTTTTTTTTTTCTTTATATTTGTCTTTAAACTTAGTTATAATTTTTTTCAAAGTTCTGCAAGAAGATCTAAGAATTTTTTAAAGAGGGAGTAACGATACGTCGAGTTATTCTACAGAATATTAATATGAATAGCCTTGCTGAAAATGAGCGGTATCGGATTAGTATGTGTGGTACATTGTAACGGTCGTTAAATCAAACCATATCTTTCTGGGACTATGCTACCAATTCATCCGGCCGTGCTCAGGGAAAATGGGGAGGATCTTGTCTCCTTCAAGATAGGTTAAACCAGCTACAGTAATATTAAAATTGTGGTAGCAAATTATCTATTTACGATGACTCAAAATAAAGAATTGTTATACCAAAAAAAAATAAATTTAAAAGTAAATGAAGAAACAAAATAAGTGCGTATAATTAGTAGCGTAGAGGTAAAAGATGTCGTTAACCTCTACTTGTTATATACCCGCCCAAACCTTTGCTATCTATTACAAATTTTCCTAGATAGCCCACTTTTGACCTAACCAATCACCCTAAACTTTTTGTGAAATAAAAAAAAAAAAGTTAGTTCAGCATTATATTATTTATATCATGTAATTAAACGATATTATAAATTTATTGATTAAATCGTTAAATTAATAAACACTTATCTATTATATTAATATTTTTATCAATTGAAAAATATTGTAAATAAAATAATTTATAAGGTAAAAATATTTAATTTGTTTGCAATCAAAAACAAAAAAAAAAAAAATATGTCACCATTTGAATATATAATTTAAGAAAAAAAAATTTTTTTAAAAGTTAAAATGTGTGGTGTTTATTTATTAAAAGCAAATAAAGTAAAAAAAAAAAATTTATGTGCCAGAAATTAATCATTTAAACAAAGAAATGGCAACTCTGATAATAGATATAAATTATTTTACACATAAAAAAATATGAGTAACATAATTGAGCATCTATTAGATATTCATGTTTTAATTATTTGAATATATGAAATTGAGTAAATGAGTGTAGAAAAAAATAAATAAATCAAAATAATAAACTTACGTTCTCGTATCCATCGATGTAACAAGCGCTTGCAGTCGAAGAATATTTAGTTGACGTTTGATAGATCTAATTTATGTTAAAATAACATTCTCACTCAAAGACACAAGTTACAAATGAGAATAACATGCAGAAAAAAAGAATTATTTGTTAAATTTTGTGAGAATGGATTTGTATTATGAATGAATGTAAAATTAAAAGTATGTTTGTATAATTATTATGAGTGGATTTAAAATGTTTGAATATTTTCTATTTTGACATATTAAAATAAGGTGACCATATTTGCACAATATCACATTAGAACATTATAATCACTGATTTTTTTTTTTGTTTTTAATTAAATTAAAAAAAATGTATATATTAATATTAATATAAAATTAATATATAAAAATTTAATTTAACACTATTTTATAAATAAAAAAAAAAATTATAACTTAATAATATAATTAATATATTTTTAAGTTTTCTCTTTTTTTTTTTTTTAACTAAATATCCTTCAACACCTTCAGCACATAATAACAGGATGAGCACAAAAATATCAGGATGTTCACAAATAGGCACCAAATTAGCAAGATGAACACAATATATCCAGATGTGCACAAAATAGCAAGATGAACACCAAATATCAGTCTGTTCACAAATATGCACCAAATTAGCAAGATGAACACAATATATCCAGATGTCCACAAAAATTGGCAAGATGAGTACGAATTAGAAAGTTGAGGGAGAAATATCTTGATGTGCACAAAAAAAATAGTAAAATTCTATTTGCTTTATTTTATATAATTTAATTTTTCTTGTCTGATTCGTTTGAAATTATTTTCAATAATCTTTAATTTTCCGTATTTGATTTCTTGAACAAAAAAAATTGTATATACAAAAAAAAAAGGTAATTTGATTTCATTTTCAAATTTTTCAGTCAGTGAACAAAAAAATTATTAACAACAAAACAAAAAACAATAAATTGAGTAATTGATATAAAAACTAAAAAATTCAAAAACTGTGTTAAATCAACCTCACAACATCACATACAAAGTCAATATACAATATCACAAATATCAAGTAGTATGTCAGGGAGAGCTTTCCAAATTAAGTGTGAGGTCATCTGTTACCGCGTCGAAAATGGATACAATCGGATAAGTAAGATTGTCGCTTCCCATATAATTTTCAAATTCATATAACTTGATTAATAAAGGGTCCGCCATCTAACATTTTTTTCTTCAACTAGTGCTTATTTCGTGAATGGTAACACTTAGCTCATGTCTGATTTGACAGATAATTAGTTTTATCCTTCCGCTGAACGAATATGGTTGTGTGTACGCTTGAACAACGCTGGGAAATATTGCGACATTACTTTTAAAATCATGGTAATGTTGCAGAATGTGTGCGAAAATTGAGTACGGATTTTGTAAGAAGAAGAGAAGCACCGTCAACTCCGTATGTTCGTTATCGTGTGAAAAAAGTGAAAGAAACTGGCATCCTCATCGATAAACCAAAACGTGAAAAGCCAAAAACAGTGCTTACACCCGAGAATATTGCTGTTGTGGCAGAAAGTGTGCGTGAAGCGCCATCAACATCAATTCACTGTCGTTCTCAAGAATTGAACATTTCGGAGGCATCATTGAGACGAATTTTGCATAAAGACCTTGGTATGACGCCATACAAAGTCCAATTGGTTCAGGAGTTGAAGACAACTGACCATCCAATGCGTTTTCGCTTCGCTAAGTGGGCCTGCGATCGACTAACAGAAGATGCCGATTTTGCCAAAAAAAAATCATATTTTTAGATGAAGCTCATTTTGATCTTGGCGGGTAAGTAAACAAGCAAAATTGTCGCATTTGGGGCACAGAAAACCCGCACGCATACATTGAAAAGCCGATACACCCAAAACGAGTCACTGTTTGGTGCGGATTTTGGTCCAGAGGCATAATTCTTCGAAAATGAGCAAGTAGTGGCCGTTACAGTCAATAGCAATCGTTATCGGGCCATGGTGAATGAATTTTTGTTCACAAAAATTGAAGAGGACGATATTGGCAACATTTGGTTTCAACAGGACGGCGCTACGTGCCACACAGCCGAAGCTACACTCGATGTTTTGCGCCCTGTTTTTGAAGATCGCATTATCAACCGCAGAGCTGATGTCGTTTGGCTACCTCGGAGCTGCGATTTGACACCGTTGGACTATTATTTGTGGGGTGCCCTCAAAGATAAGTATTAGGCCAACAAGCCAGAGACAATTGGCGCTTTTAAGGGCAATATTCGTGAAGCCATTGGTGAAATACAGCTGCACACAATCGATAATGTGCTTAAAAATTGGACCGATCGTGTAGGCTACTGCATGGCCAGCCGAGGCAGCCATTTGAATGAAGTTATTCTCCATTATTAACCGGAAGGATTGTACTTTCAAATAAAAAAAGAAATTTGAGATAATATTCAGTAAATTTTTTTTTCATAGCATTTAAAAAAAAAAAGCTGTTTGGCGGACCCTTTATAAAAGAAACGATATATTGTGTAATTTCACAGGCTATTAGTATGAGTAGCCGTGTTGAAAATAAATTTCAAATATTTCGTGTTCTATGGCAGGGAGATTGGGTGACGTCATCATCGTGAAGATATGTCAGGCCAACCACTGAAGCTCTTATCCTCATATGCGAATCATATATACATAAGGTATTCCAAATTGTTATTGTTTATATAAGACCCCAGTTATAGGTGGCGCTAGGATCGCTTTTTTAAAAAATTTTTATTTATCGATCGATTTATCGGTCAATTTTACTCAAACTTTCATCTTATAATATTTAAAAACAAGTAAAATTACAGTCGGTCTAGAACGTCTATAGGATACCCAATACCATCCGTTCAGATACCCTATCTCTTAGGGCCCACTAATTAGATATAGAAAATAAACATAAATTAATTTGAATGGCATGATAATTAATTCGTTTAACTTCGGAGACTATGTCGAAAATGGATATATCGTGATCGCATTTGGTGAGGACACTCATTTTCTGCAAAAAAATATAAAAAAAACAAATTTGAGAAAAATCTGAAAAAAAAAAATTGACCGCGATCTATATGATAATTTGGATATTAAGGAGCCTAAGTCAATCTGATAGGAGTCATTTGTATGCAAACTAGGTCTGAAAATGTTTTCACCAATTTCAGTGGCGTTCATATTTGCGACCTGCACTTTGAGTACAAGGTTTACATGGCTAAATCGACTCAGCAGGTGATTCCATGTCGATCGGTATAGGTAAAAAAATTTTAGTAATTACAGACATTAGCACTAAGGGTATAGAGAGGGAAGTTTTTGGCAAAACTTATACTCATTTGGTAAACCCCATGTTTAAATTGGAAAAATTACAAACAAGTAGCTATAATTGCGTTACACGACTAGCACCAACAGATATTGGAATCTCTGGTGAAGCTGTCAATTTTCCAACTGATGTTTTAAATTGACTTTATTTGCGAGTCCTTTCACCTTATAAATTACTTTTGAAAGTTTTATCACCAATGCAATTCTTTGGCTTGGATATGAAAAATTCACGCTCGGTTATGGTCAATTATATTTAGTCTGCTCCAGGGTTTGGAAGCCATACGATCTTTTTGTTTACGCCGTAAGTGGGGAAACTTAAAATAATTTTATGTTAATTTTAATCATGTTAGATATTATTTCATTATTATTGAAACACATAATGGAATGCATATCTCGGGATAAAATATTATTTTACGCAGAACAATGTTTGCCGGATAAACAAGTTTTAAATATTTTTTTTGCTTACATATGTTTAACCCTTTAATCGACAGGATAGAATTAAGGAGTTTCGTGTCCTAAAAATTTTGCTTTCGGGATAATTTTGGTATGAGAAACACGAATCCGATGTCTGTTTTAGTATATCTTTTGTAGTTCGGCCGCCAGGGGAGGAAAAAGGATGCCGGCCATATGGCCGGTATATCGGTCTACGGGTAAAAAAATTAAACATTTGTTTTTTGTGTAATATTTTTTTTTATTTTTTTATTTATTAAAGCAAAGGTAAATACTAAAATTATAAGAATATATATATTAGTGGCGAGTGTGGTAGTCTTTCCAACAATTTTTTGAACCGGAATAACATAAATTTAGTTGACATTTTTGGCAAAAAGTATGGGTTTCTGATTTTTTGCAGTGCTTGCAAGTTTTTTTTACGTCCTTGCATCCATTCAGGAACATGGTCTATTCCATCGTACCGTACGTCCTCAACAGGATGTGCTGTCTTTTTCCCTACAGCTGCACTTGTTTTGGGCTGCGGTTCAAATGAAGGTCGACCGACTGGTCGTTTTTGGCTAAAAGCGCACAGACCTTGTGCAATTTTGATACGAAATTGGTACAGTCTCATGGTTTTTTCTGATGAACTTTCTTCTTCATCCTGAGCAAAATCTTCTGCAGCAGATCTGCGATATAAAATGAACGCATTTGTGACAGCCATATCGAGAAGGTGATGGAAAATGCGCATCGTTGCGTCCATAGTTTTTATGCGAAGGCCGTTCCGAATTATATTCGCGAATAATTTGGGGGTAGTCGACATGAATATACTCTTTTTTCTTCTTGTCGTAACGAGCCGTTTTTGCTACCTGTGTGTCTGTATTAGACTTTTCGAATGATTGAACTCCAACGTATGTTTAACATAGCCTTACATTCTTGGTGTCTTTCCAGACGACTGTTGTTAGGTTGACACCGTAAGCACTACCCATATATTCTACCGCATGACCTCGATCTGCGCTCTTCATTTGGGGATCTGTGTCCAGCGGAAGTTTAGAATTAGGAATCCTATTAGAACGTATTGTACCTAGAAAAAAAATGCCACGAGCTCGCAGATATACCAAAAGTGGCAATGACGTATAAAAGTTGTCGAAATAAACTATGTGATTTTTGAAGTTTGGAATTGTTTGGGAAAACATTATGACAATATTGCCGGTGGCGCCAAGATCTGGTGTTCCTGGCATGATGACATTGTCTCCAGCACCGTTATATATTTCAAATTGATACGAATATCCACTAGTATCGCACAAGACAAACAGCTTCATTCCCCATTTATGAGGCTTATTCGGCATGTACTGACGTAAATGGTGCACCATTTTTGTAGAACACATTTGTTCGTCAACACACAAACGAGCATTCTTCGGTACTGTGTCGAAGCGTTCAATAAAAATATTTGCAACTTTACGAATTCAAGATAGTGGATCATATCCCACTTCTTCTCTTTTGATTCTATCAACTTCATTTGAAAAGCACAAATACTTTTTAATTTTTTCAAATTTTTTGATAGGCATACACTCTGGAATTTGTCTAAATCCGAATTCACCCCAATGGGACTCCATGTTTGGATAACGGAAAATGGCCATCAACAATAGAATTCCGACATATTTGCGTAGTTTCTCAGCATCTACGTTGAACAGATTGTTAATGTTTTCGGAACGTGCATTGCGATTGGTTTCGAGAACAATCAAATCAATAAGTTCATCAGTGAAAAAATAACAAAAATAGTCCATCGGCGTCTTCAGATTCTTCACTTCATCTGACAATGCACTATTGCCTCGAAATGCCACTTCATTGACGTGTAATCGGATTGAATTATTTCGCCAGAGAATTTTTGCGAACTCGGTTGAATTTTTGTCAATCATATCTAAGGCTTAAAAGGGGATATAAAGAAAATGGCATACCGACTTTTTTATTGAAATACCTGGAAGAGTAAATCCACCTGCTGAAGGTACAATTTGAGGTCCTGTAGCTTCTATTACTGGTAATGGTGATCGGGGTCTCTTTGCTGGCTTGAAAGCCGATTTTATAGTTGAACTCGATGTAACATTTTCGATCAGAGTCGATTGTCTAGAAGCTTCAGCACTGGTTCCAGGTTCTGCTGTTGTAATATCTGGTGTTAAAGTTTCTGCAGTTATAACTATTGATGTTGAATGTAAAATTTCGGAAATGATCTCATCGTCTTCGGGTGTGATCATATCCGCCAAATAGTTATAATCTGGATCGATGCCGTCATCATCATCGTCTTCGTAAACTGATTCGTCATCTGAGTCCACTATCGAGTTCATGAGGTCAGCGTTTTGTTCATCGCTTATTTTTGAAAAATTATACCTTCTTCTACTTTCCCCTTCTGTTTGCTCATCATTACTTTTCGGTCTACCTCTTTCCATTATCTATAGAACAATGTTGTCAAAGAACAGGTTTAGTTTTATACGAATCCGTTATTTTATTCCAAAATATTGTAACAAAAAAAATTTTCTCACACTGTGTATTCAAAAAATTTTTTTTGCCTTTGACCGACAAGCCGGCCAAATGGCCGGCATCACAAAACACATAAAGCAGCACTAAATTATCATTTTTCACAATAAATAATTTTATATTGGCTTTATAAACATTGTAAATACATACCAAAAAAATATAAAATCTACTAGTATTATAGAAACGGTATTTTTTATGATTCAAAAGCAATAATTTTCAGACCAAAATTGGTCACTCGTTTCACTCAACTGACTATAACTGAATGACGAATAAAGCCACAATAACAAAACAAGTGCCGTTAGATGCACAAATTTTTCACGAATTTCATTTTACTTAGTTAAAATGAATAAATGTTTTACTTTTTGAAATAATTCAATTAGACCAATGCCGGCCATATGGCCGGCTTATCGATTAAAGGGTTAAACACAATTCTTAATGCAACAGAAATATATTTATTAATTTTAGACAAAATGCAAAAAATATGTGTATTTTCCTGGCAAAACTTTTGATGTTTTTCTAATAAATTCTTGTTGAAGTTATTTTATTATTTTTTATAAAAACAAAAAATCTTATATTCGATCTTTATCATTTTAATGATTGAGTTTGAAATTATTATACTTTAAATAAAGCAAAAATATTGGCACATTTGTTTCAAAAAATTGATGCATATTTTGCATGACAGGTTATACAGCTGTTTCGGGAAGAGTCACCAAACCTCATCAGTAACCAAAGGCAAAAAAAATTTTTTGAATACACAGTGTGGGAAAATTTTTTTTGTTACAATATTTTGGAATAAAATAACGGATTCGTATAAAACTAAACCTGTTCTTTGACAACATTGTTCTATAGATAATGGAAAGAGGTAGACCGAAAAGTAATGATGAGCAAACAGAAGGGGAAAGTAGAAGAAGGTATAATTTTTCAAAAATAAGCGATGAACAAAACGCTGACCTCATGAACTCGATAGTGGACTCAGATGACGAATCAGTTTACGAAGACAATGATGATGACGACATCGATCCAGATTATAACTATTTGGCGGATATCATCACACCCGATAGTTTGTTTTGTAAAAAGTTAAATTCATATACATTTGCTGAAAACAATTTAACAAGCTAAAATATAAAACAACTTTGAAATAAATATGTCTGTATACGAGTACACATTGCATACTACAATATACATGTTTGTTTTTGTCTTGAAAAAACAAGAAAAACAATTTGTTTTTGCTAAACTTACATTTAGCGTTGACGGCGTACCCTCCGTATTTTTAATTTTATTATTTTTTATAAAAATAAAAATCTTATTTTCGATCTTTATCATTTTGATGATTGAGTTTGAAATTATTCAGGCTCAAGATCAAATGTTCTTACTTAAAATAAATAAAGCAAGTTTTTTTTTGTAGAAACCTTTTCACTATGATAAAATATATTTCTATATACAGAAATTATTATTCGCAATATCTTTGCTTTTTATTATTATTCATGACCACATTGAAGAATGTAGCACTTGACCAATGAAACTCTTGAATTATGAAAAGTTTAAAGAAACGCATTCAATCATCTACCTTAACCATTGTTATTACCTTCACAAAAACATTAAATAAGGCGGTTTAAGGTATGTTTCACGTTTTATAACAACTACATACCAATAACGGCACCATTAAGTTTAAAAAGTTAATTGCCATCTATATCGGTAGTATATTTGCATAATTCCAAAGCGCTCGCTTTGATTTGTATGTCAAATTATAATGGAGCTTTAATTTAAATAATAATGAAGTTGTAAAATGCATTGATTTAACCTCAAATTCAAAAAGTCATTTCCGTACTAAAAACATACTCGTATATGCTCGTCCCAGGCTGTTTAATGTATTCTATGGTTGATATTTGTTTGTATTTTTTTTTTTTTTTTGGATTAAACATACAACATAAGGACGAAAAAAACTATTGGCAAACATTATATTATTTTAATGGGCTTTAGTGGTTTCAAATGTGGTTTGGTTTGGTTAAAACATGGCACTAACAAAAATTGCTTATAGGTCAAAACACACACACACACACATACACACACTCACAACACACACATTTCAGTTGGCAAACACTTACGAATTACGTATGTAATGGGGTCAGAAACCAGCGTAACGAGTAACTTGCACAAAGTTTGCAAATCTCGACATGAGTTCACCATAACGTATGAGCAACGTGCAATTTAATTATGGCATAAAGTTAATTTGCTTAAAAAAGTTAAAGAAAAATTTTATATTTGCTAGCTGTTAGATTAATTTAGTTAATTGTGTTTATTGTCATTTAAATGAAATGACAACATGGTCATTAAAATTCTCTCTGATATGAAAACCCCATTCAATTTTATATCATGTTGATTATTTTTTGGTTTGCTCGTTTTAATATTTAACACCTGCACACTTAAGTAACAATCATCTTAACAAAGTAACTATAAACTAAACAAAATAATGAATTCTCATCGTATATAATTACAAAATGCATATTCACAATATGTGTTGTAGCAAAGTAAAAGTGTTTTACAAATATGTGTGGTTTGTTTTGATTTTAATATGCAAAACATTTATATTCGATTTGCTATGCATGCATAATAGAATTTGAATTGAAATTTGCTTTAAATAGAACCTAACATAGTCGAACAGCCCCAATTACTTATATCCAATCTGCTGGTTTTTTGCGCCACCCAATATTTACCAGGCCTCCTTCAGTTGGTATTTGATTTCACCTTCTGACACTGTATGAATTTACAGTTTGTAAACAATTCAATTAGATTGGAAAGTGCTTTATGCGAAAATTGCTTTTGAATTATTAATTTGTATTTGTATTGCAAACAACAGGCAATAGCGTTGAGGGGAGGTTCTAAAATCGTTAAAATAGTTTGTAGGTTTGTTTGTAAGCTCGGTTATGGGTTACAAATTGATAAGTGGCTAAGTAATATAATTAGGAGTAAATATATTGTTAAATAAATTTTTAATCCACCATTAAGGGTTTTGTAAAGTGACCTAACTCATAGAAATTTCACATGAAACAGAGGGTTCATTAAAGCACCAAATGCTGGTTAGAAGAAAACCAAAGGATAGCACCTAAATCTTAATCTAGGTCTTATTTGATTCAGCAACTGTTTGTGGCAGACGCATTATAGCTAAGTCTACTAATATTTAAAAGAAAGTATTTTAAACAAATCGAAAAATTATTTTCCTTTATTATGACTTTACCATCGTCCATCCTTCGTGTTGCATAGAAATGGTTATACACAAATAGTAAATGGTAATTCGCCTGAGGTGCCCGTTTGAAAATTAAAAGCATTTGACTTTTAACACACTAGCCAGAAAGAGGTACCTTCCGTACACTTAAAATTTAAACTCTCATGATGTGAAAAAAATAAGATAAAAATAAACTAAACTAAATTGTATTTTTTCTAATATATTATTAAGCTATTTATTAGTTTTTTAAATTAATTTAAGGTTTATTACATTCCAAAAATATTACGCGAATAAAAAACTTAAAAAATTATAAGAACGAATAAGAGATTGCAGATGCTTTATCCGTCTGAAGGCTAAAAGTCACTTAAGCAAAGCATATCCGCCACGTTACTTAGCTATTAAAAAATAAATATTGCTCAAGTAAGAGCATGCAATTTTTCTCATGACCATATCTCGGTAACCAATTGGACTTTTGTTTTTCTGTCTTCCAAATAACTGAACCAACAGCCAAGGAGAAAAGAAGCATAAAACAAATCAACTAACCCGAAAAAACGGCCTCTACTACCACAAAATCGCTAAAATATTGAAAAAATTTCGTCCACAAAAATCTCTTTTTAAACTCTTCCTTTTAACTCATACTCTTTGTCTGTCTGCCATGAGCTAGCCCCATTCCCCCTCGTTCAGTTGATCTGAAACTTGGCCCATATTCTTGATGTGACTATAGATTTATTCTGGGGTAAGTCACTCACAGTCACGCATAGTCACTAGGGTGGCCCTTTCTTATATGGAGAAAAAAAAAAGTGTGCACACTCTCAGTCGCACCCCCTAGAAATTTACGAATAGCAAAAAAACTGAGAAATACATAGTTTTGGGCAAATCAAAAAACATTTAGAGGTGGCTTAACGCGATTGAAAATTTCAAGTGTGTTTTATATGGAGAAAATATGACTTTTTTCAGATTTTACGAAAATTTCGTTCTAAAAGTTTAATTTTTACGACAAACTATTATAAAATTCTAAATCAATATTAAATTATCTTTCCAAAAAGCTATAAAACTTTAAAATCGAATAAAAACTCGCCAAGAAATAGCAAATGCTACAGACCACTTTTGTGCCAAAAAAAAAACTAGGTCATGAAATTTGATGGCATTTTTTTCAACTTTAAGAAATTAATTAAAGCCAACATTTTGTTTTAGTCTCTATGCCTGTAAGTATTCCGATATGAAGTATTGTTTTATTACCACCTTGCTAACCTATTAAGCATTGAGACCGAATATGGAAATTTTATTTGATAAAATTTTGAAAACTCCTTTTTCAAGTTTTGAAAAATTTCCTTAAACCGAACTTAAAAAACTTACTCTAACCCTTCCAGGTCTTGTTAAATGCACGTTACATATTAACTGTGTGAGTTTTTAAATAAATCCCTAAGCCAGAATTTTTTTGACAAGGATTTTATTTTTGCGGATTTCGAGAAAAATGGGATTTTTGTAAAATAATCTGTAAATGTACTATTTCTAAATTCTTTGTATCAAATACTCATCACTTTTCTACCTTTAAAAGTTATATTTTATCTTAATAGCCTAGGGTTTCGGAAAAAAAATATTATGACCCCATTAACCCTTTTGGAATTGGGGTTACATATGGCCCCAAGCTAATAAAAGACAATTTATTCAAAAAATTCAAGTATTTTGTAAGTGCTGTTGAATATTTAGATGGGACGCTCAAAATATAGCAACGAAATGTGTAGAACTTCCGTTCTTAAAATTTGGGTAAATCGGCGACGTTAACCCTTTATTTGCCAAGGCCAGCTTTGGATATTAAGATATTTTAAAATAAAAATTACAGAAAACGGGTTTATATATTAAACTCGATAAAACCACCATTTAGAATTTAAGAAAAATAATTCGGTTAATTTTTATTTATTTAACCCTTCAGTGCTTCTGGGATCAAAATAATCCATTGTGATATATCTTTAGTGCAATTATCTGCTTATTGTTCGCGAATATAAATTAGAACAACTTGTAACCAATTTTGTTATAAAATTATTTTATGTATAAGAACTATCTATATTTTTCTAAATACAATAAGAGGACCCACAAATAACCCAAAGATAATAAAAAATAATTTGTTCAAAAGAATGTTATATACAAAATTAATTCTATTTATTTTGGTGTATGTAATCACTTACGACTTGCAATAAGTATTGCTTTTCTTTAATTTTATATTATTATTAATTTTATATTTCATATTCATTTGATTGGATTATTTTGATCCCAGGAGCACTGAAGGGTTAATAGAAAAACACGTTTTCGGTAATTTTTATTTAAAAATATCTTAAAATCCAAAGCTGGCCTTGGCAAATAATGGGTTAACGTTCTCCGAATTATCTCAAATTTCAGGAACGGAAGTTCTACACACTAAGTTATTATATTTTAAGCGTCGCACAGTGCACCATATTTTGAGAAGGCGGCCAAAAATCATTTTTTTTGCCACAGATTTCCAAGTTATGTTACTAATTTGATAGCAAATACTAGTAAGCCTCGGGAGCCAAAAAATTGCGACTTCATCTCAACTATATCACAGCGAACGGGGTCTTCGAAAATGGACTTTCTCAGTATTTTGCTAAAATTAAAAATTTCTTTGTAAATTTTTATTTTTGAATGACTGTAACTTTTTTGATTTAAAAGATTTTGCAGTGAAATAAATTTTGTATAATTTTGTGGCTTAATGTTAAAAATGTAAAGTCACTGAGTCATTCCGAAATTTAAAAACAAAATTTTTAAAAAAGGTCCAAATTTTCCGAAAATCTCCTACTTAATAGAGCATAACTCCTGCCAGTCAAAAGCACTCAGAAAAAATCTTACACTCTTCTATAGTCCGAACACTCCCCTATACTCTTATACCCCATTATATACCCGCCAGTTTCCGCCCGTGTGCACCAGAATAATTTTTCTGACCCAAGGTTAGATATTTTCTGCAAAATTTATGAATACAAAAGTTGTCCGCTATGTGGTTAGGATATATTAAGATTGAGGTGATGTTTGTAACTGCCAAAAATATTGGACCTTTATCCATCTCTTATTATACGGATCGACTCAAAAACACTTTCTGAGTCGATTAAACGATGTCCGTCCGTCCGTCTGAGTGTTATGAATACAAAAGTTGGTCGTACCGCGCTGTATTTTTTTGCATGTCGGTAGAGTTGTCAGGAGTTGTTATATACTTATAAAAAAGGGTTGAGATATAATGCGCTTAATTGGTACAGGCACATTTACATAGGTATCTTTCAAAAACATTAATAGTCTGAATTAGAGTTATATAGTTTAAATACCTGACAAAATGGAAAACAATTTAAATAAGAGTAAATGGTAAAAAAAAAAACTATTGCGGCATAGCAGGTATGCTTCACCTTTTAGAAGGGGTTAGGGTGTGGGTTTTTTATGCTTCTAAAAGTGGTAATAAAAGATAAAAATTTGTTAATGGTAAAAAAAAAACTATTGCGGCATAGCAGGTATGTTTCACCTTTTAAAAGGGGTTAGGGTGTGGGTTTTTTATGCTTCTAAAAGTGTTAATAAAAGATAAAAATTTTTATTTTATATAATTGCAAGAAAGAGTATTTATAATAATGTTTCCACATTTATTATTCATTACAATTTGTGCAATGGCTAAGTACTGTTACAGAGATCTGGCAGATATTTATTTTCAACCAAATGATGTAGACGATGTAATTTTGCACATAGTGAGCAACGACTTCTTTAAGAATTGTAACCTAGAAGACATTGAAATGCACAAAGGAAAAATTACTAATTTTGCATCGAATTTGAAAAGACTGTACATTGAATGCTCTCATAGCAAGGCAAAGATGTACAAACGTTACCAAGACTGGTTAATAAAGGAACTTATTTTTGAGAGTGCATCTACAACTGCCAACGAAAGTGGAAAAAAGGGTCGACCAGCAAAACCAATTGACGGATGAAGTGAAGGATCCCGAAGGCACAAGCTGGAGAATATCAATGAAGAAATTTATCAAAGAATTACTAAGGATTCATTTTTGCACCAAATCCAACCAAGCCAAAATAAAAAAAATAAAATTGAAATAATTGAAAAAATAGTAGAAGCGAGCCCAAGACGCACCAAGAGGATTTTGAAAAGCATTCCTACACCAATTGAAGATAAGAAATTTACGCCGGAAGAAGCGTTCGCCCTATTTTTGGATTTGAAATTGACCAAAAATCAATATAAGAAATTGCGGAAGCGAACCAATGAAAAGAATTGTGGGATTTTTCCAGATTATCGAAATTTAGTTTCTGCCAAAAAAGAATGCTTACCTTCACCATCTGTCTGCTATTAGTGTCACTTCAACATCAGCAGAAATAAAATTACTTTAATTTCTAATTGGGGTGTGATGGATCCTCTGGTCAGAAACAATACAAGCAATTTAATGCCGAAAATTCATCAGATGCTAATTTATTTATGGTATCTTTCATTCCATTGCGCTTAACAAAAAGGTATAGCGTCTTAGAGCCGTCAACTAGTAGAGTAACAGAAATTGATATACGGAAAAATGAAATTCCTTCTTCAACAAAGTATTGCAGACCAATAAAATTTGCATTCAAAAAGGAAACCAAATATGTCATAACTGAAGAAGTTCAAATAATAAAAGATCAAATTAAGGAACTTCAACCAGTAATATTTAAATTTGATGACCAAGACATTGAAGTACATTTTAAAATGTGTCTCACAATGATTAATGGAAAAGTTGCACAAGCTTTAACTGGAACAAAGGCAATGTCAAGCTGCATTATATGCCAAAAGACATCAAGTCAATTAAGCCAACCCCCACCAGAAGACGATAGTTTTTTTAGGAAGGCTACGAATTTGCAATGTCCCCTCTTCATGTTAAAATACGTTTCATGGAGCATTATATTAAAAAAACCTTTTTTTACCTTTTAACACTTCTTTTAAATTTTTTTTAAGAAAAATTTTCAAAAATTGTAAAAGAAGTTTTCAAAATTTTATCAAAAAAATTTTCATTTTCGATCTCAATGCTTAATAGGTTAACAAGGTGGTAATAAAACAATACCCTTCATGTGAGTACATATAGGTATAGAGACAAAAACATAATGTTGGCTTTAACTAATTTCTAAAAGTTGAAAAAAAAATGCCATCAAATTCATGATCTAGTTTTTTTTTGGCACAAAAGTGGACAGGAGCATTTGCTATTTCTTAGTGATGTTTTATTCGATTTAAAGTTTTGTAGCTTTTTGAAGGATAATTTAATATTGATCCCGATTTGTATAACAATTTGTTGGAAAAATCAAACTATAGAACGAAATTTTCGTAAAATCTGAATAAAGTCATATTTTCCCTATATAAACACACTTAATATTTTAAATCGCGTTGAGCCACCCCTAAATGTTTTTTGATTGGCCAAAAACTTCGTGTTTCTCACTTTTTCACTATTCGCGTATTTCTAGGAGGTGTGACCGAAAGTTTGAACACTTTTTTATTAAGAGCCACCCTTATAGTCACGCAGAGACACGGAGTGATTTAAAACCCGATACTTCTTATCCGATCGATCTGAAACTTGATCGAAGACTTGTTGTGAAAAAGATTAACTTTAACATAGTTACGCAGAGTCCCGCATAGTCACGCATAGTCACGGAGAGATTAAAAACTCACTTCCCCTCATCCGATCGATTTGAAACTTGGTCCATAGACTTGTTGTGACAAAAGATTGATTTTAAAATAGTCACGCAAAGTCACACAAAGCCACGGAGCGACTCAAAACTCATATGCATAATGAACAAAAGAGTTTTAATAAAAACTTTGTTTTTATGGGTTAGATTATTTAAAATTTATTTCCATAAAAATATAAAAAAAAACAAGTAAGAAAATTGTAGTCGGTCTAGACCAATATCATGCCCTGTACGATGCGTTTAGAGACCCTATCTCTTCGCTTCAACTAATTAGATATCGAATATAAGTATTCACCAAATTTGAGTGACATTTTTACAAATTTTGTTGCCCTCAGATAAGAAAAAGTTCATATCGAATCCTATTTTTTGTATGGGGACTAGGTGGACAAGTATTTAATAAGGTTACTTCATTTTGGCAAAAACATATACACACCAAATATGAGATTTAAATGAAGATAGGGAAACAGCTTCAAACGGAGGCTACGATTTAGAAACGTCGTAAAGGGTATATTTCTGGACCACTTATAAATGGGTGTATTATACATACGCTAACCCAATTTGACCGAGATCTATATGATAATTTGGTTATTACGGCAATTTAAGCAGATCTCATAGGGGTCATTTGTTTGGGGACTAGGTCTGAATATATATGTAGTTTCATCAAATTATATACCTACGATCTGTAGTTTGATTACAAGGTCTACATGGACGGACGGACGGACGGACATCGCTAAATCGATTCAGAAAGTGATTTTCAGTCGATCGGTATAATAAAAGATTGGTTTAGGTCACATTTTTTTTGATAGTTGCAAACATCAGCACACATAGAGATATGGGGTATAGTTATTACTTTTCCAGCTGTATGTATTTTACATCGAAAATTCTAGAAAAAACATGAGTTAATCAAAACTCCATTGTATTTGATGCTCCCGGTGAAGCCTGTGAACTTGCTGCTCTTGGTTTTTTCGTTATCTGTTCTGGTCCATGATCTGAATCATCATCAACATCTCAGCTTGATAGCACCTTAAATGGTATATCTGCTGCAGCATATGGTTTTGTCTTCAATCTAATCTTATTTGTTCCAACAGCATAATTAATGCATGCGTAAAACCTAGTTTTACCAAACTGCAAGTGCGCGCTCTCTCGATGAAAACAATTCAAGATAGTACAACATAAATAACTTCACACTGTATTCGGCGTGAAATCTTCACCACTTGTATAATAAATTCCGGAGCTGACACAGCTTTTCGCTGCTTATTTCCAACTTTGGCCGCTATATGACCACAAATGTAATAAAACTCAATTATTTTTAGGCACTTGTTATTTTCCATATTGAAATTATTGTTTTTGCTATTCAATTGTTACTCACTCAAGGCAATCAATGTGTTATTGTCTTGTCACATTAATGACAGCATGCAGCTACGTGGCATTTGTATTGGCTGCTTTATGTGCTCTTGCAACAAAGCTATTTATGGAAAAATGTACATAGTTGAAAACTAAAATCTCGAATTTTCGACATAAAATGCAGCTGGGAAATGCAAAGAATTATGAATTGTATTATAGAATGGCAAAAAAAAAAGATGAAAAAGTTTAAATTTGTCGATATTTTAGCAATTTTGAGGCATTAGAAGCATTTTTTTTTATTAGTTTGTTTTACGCGTTTTTTCCTAGTCTATAAGTTTAATAGCGCCAAAAACAGGAAATCAGGATTTCAGTTGATTGCTTAAATATAGCCGTGTGAAAAATAGCATGTTCTTCGGAAAAATTAGTTCTAGCCAAAATATACCTGTGGCCATAAAGTCCGAATAGCAGTTAAACTAGCAAAACCCAAATGGCGTGCTTTTAAATCAGCATTTTTCAACATTCTTTTAAATAGTAATTTAATTCCTTAAAAAAAAAAAAATAACTTGATTAAGTAGTACACAAAAATTTAAAAAAAAGATCATTTTGGGTCGATATATAAACGTTTAAACCTCAGTGTAGATTAAAATTTATGTGATTAATCATCTTTAAATAACTTTTTTTTTTTTTTACATCTTGTTAACCCTTGTTGATAGAATTTTTAAATTTTGTACCACAAATAATATTGTTCCACACATGAAAAAATAAAAGGATATTATTGACTTCCTGTCAATCAATCTAAATTATCAAAGTACTCATTTCTGAAAACCAGTCGTGGGTTACTTAATGTACACAATTCCTGTAATCAATCAATAGAAATTCTGAAGGTACACATAGAAAACAAATTCACCATGGCTACTGAACCTAACCTATACCAAGTTGTGATAAAGTTAGTAATCAAATATCGGTTCAATTAACGTCACCCTTTTTCTGTTTAAATTACTAGACTGGCAACCACATCGCCAGTTGAAAACTAATGGAAATATTTTTTTGTTTAAAGAACGTGATTTACAGATTTTAAATTTTTTTCCTTTATTTTGATTAAATTGCATTTAAAGTTGTTACCAACACATACATAAAATTATACAATGCTATGTGTGTGTCTATTAAATTTGTTAATATGTTCGTAATAAAAATGAGTTTTTGATTTATGAATTGGCTATAATTGATTAGGGTATTTACTTAATGAAAAAAACAAATTTCCTAGAATTTGCACTCGAATTTCGAGGGCTGGAATCTGCTAGTTTATAGAAAAGTCCTTATTTAGTAAAAGGTACTTCTCAATAAAAAGTACTTTCGCAGAATATGCAATTCTTAATAAAAGGCACTTTTCTAATAAAATTTACCTTTTTAATAAAAGGTAATTTTCTAACAAAATGTTTTTTTTAATAAAAAGCTTTTTTTTTTTTTTAAAAGTACTTTTTAATTAAAAACTTTCTTAATATCCCTGATCCCCCAATATAAATAAGACTTACTACGCCGTATGTAAAAAATTTTTTCCTGAGGAAATGTGCGGATTTCAAACGTTTTCACAAAACTAGGTCTTGCCTACGGCACGTTGGTTATGAAAACGATCACCTATTTTTTATTAACGAAAATTTAACGCCTTCAAATTATAACATTTTTAAAATTGCTAATGTTCTACATATATATAATGTTCTATATATATATTCATGATTAACATAATAAGGTGCCATAATTAAATTATTTTCATAACATTCGAGGCTTTTTGTAATATGATTTCTTATTACATGAATTATGAAATTATCGATTCTACTGATATTTGCTTCATTGTATAGTCTTTTATTTGATATAAATTTTATGTAGTTACTGTTTGCGGATCTACAAAGAGACATACATAATCTCAGACATTTTCATTCAAAAATTCTAATTTTTTCCATATAAGATGGTGAAATATTAAACCATATTTGACAACCATATGTTAGAATTGGTCGTATTAGAAATTGATACATAATTACTTTAACCCTTGACTTGATGTATTTTATAATTTTCTATACATGAAAAATGCCTTTCTCGCTTTAAAAAGTTGAAAATTAATGTGATCATTGAAATATAGAAATCTATCTATGTGAATACCTAAATATTTGACAACTGATTTGTTTAAGATATTTATATTGTTATTGGATTTGATTCCAAAAGCTTTCCAATTCTTTTTAATGTTACTGTTACATTTTCCAACAGGCGGGCGAAAAAGTATTGTTTCACATTTATTGATGTTAATTTTCATTTGCCAATCAGTGGCATATTTTTCTACTATATTAAAATAGTATTGTAATTTTTCATTTATTTTTTCAATTTTGTTACATAATTAATTTAAATGGCTTGCAAATGGGATCTTATAACGTAAACAGAATTTTGGTTGTTGGTTTTAAAAAATATTTTTTTTAAGACATTGGTTATTAGCATGTATACTTAGATCTGATTTATCGCAATTTAATATTTTTTCACAAGCCTTGCATCTGTATTTAAAGTCGTCATCTTTGACCTGTTCCATCCCATTAGCTTCTCGTCTCTCAACCAACTTGAGTAAAACCTTTGTTTTCTGTATTTCTTTGATGTGTTTTCAGCATCATCGAAAAACGAATCGGACATTTTTCTAAAATCAATTATGTTTGCATTTATAATATTTTAATATTCTTTTTATTTACAAACTTACTTAATATAATCGAAGAGATCTACAAAGATGGCGTACTTATATATGTATTAAAAAAATGCACAAAACAAGTAAACTACATATAAGTGTTTTTTACTTGTCATTCTTATTAAAGAAGCCACGTATTTACTATTTCCATATTATAGAGTTATTACCAGATTTAAAAAAGATAGACGTTTTTAATTTTAAAGTTTAAAATTGAAATGTATATAATATTAATTTGTTAAAAAAAAAATTTTCAAAAAATCCCTACAATTCGACAAACGTAAGAAATCTTTTGCATTAAACACATAGACGCAAATCCATTTATCGATGCGTTACAAATGGAATGTCATAATAAGATCGAAAAAATAAAACTAATTAACGTTAGTGCTTTTAAAATATAAGACATGGTCAAGTATTCCGAAAAAGATCCAAAATTTAAAAATATATTTTGTTTACTATCTTCTATTGACTTTAAAATTGTTAAACGTAAATGCTGGAAATTCAGAGTATTTGTAATAAATTACTAAATTGATCAAATTGTTTACATTTTCAAATATTTTATCTAAATTTGTTACAAATAGTACAGGAAAACTTAGGTGGAGGGTATCAAAGATTCGGCATAGCCGAATTTAACACTCTTACTTGTTTTATTTGAAAGTACAATCCTTCCGATTAATAATGGAAAATAATTTCATTCAAATGGCTGCCTCGGCTGGCCATGCAGTAGCCTACACGATCAGTCCAATTTTTAAGCATATTATCGATTGTGTGCAGCTGACCTATCAAAAGTCTACAAATGGGCAACCTGCTAATGGATTACGCTTAAATTCTTTAAAATCAAAATGCATTCCTATATCTAGAAGAGCTGTAGAATGCATAAATAGTTTAAGTATACAACTTGGATCTTCTGACATTTATATGGTACCATCCGCAAAGAATTTGGGCATTATTTTTAATGAAAAACTTTCGTGGTCAGACCAAATTAATATTGGAACAGGTAGAACATATGGTATGATAAGGATGTTATCGATGAACCAATATTTTACACCACTAAAGATCAGGATGCTTTTAGCTAAAACGTATTTGATACCTACGCTTTTATATGGTTGTGAATTTTTTGCTGGTTGGGATTCATCTGATAAACGTAAATCAACAACTACATACAATAATATCACAAGATATGTTTTTGGTTTAAAAAGATATGATAGGGTGTCTCACTTTGCGAAAAAACTTTTTGGAATACCATATGACAATCTTTTAAAATACAGAAGTCATTTATTTTTGCATAAAATTCTTAATACAAGACATCCAAACTATTTGTTCCAAAAATTGTTCTTTGCACGATCCAATAGAGGTAAAATAATAATTCAAATTCGTCACCAATATCTGTTCTCAGAGCGCCAATTTTTTATTTATGCAATATAATATAATAATATACAAAATATTAGCAACGCAATGCAATTTAAAAAAATCATTTTTTAATTATTTTGAAGGATTATAATTTTTTAATTTTCTTGATATTATTAAAGGGTCCGCCACCTAACGTTTTTTTTCAACTAGTGCTTATTTCGTGAATGGTAACACTTAGCTCATCTCTGATTTGACAGATAATTAGTTTTATACTTCCGCTGAACGAATATGGTTGTGTATACGCTTGGACAACGCTGGGAAATATTGCGACATTACTTTGAAAATCATGGTAATGTTGCAGAATGTGTGCGAAAATTGCGTACGGATTTTGGAAGAAGAGAAGCACCGTCAGCTGCGTATGTTCATTATCTTGTAAAAAAAGTGAAAGAAGCTGGCATCTTCATCGATAAATCAAAGCGTGAAAAGCCAAAAACAGTGCGTACACCCGAGAAAATTGCTGCTGTGGCAGAAAGTGTGCGTGAAGCGCCATCAACATCAATTCACCGTCGTTCTCAAGAATTGAATATTTCGGAGGCAGCATTGAGACGAATTTTGCATAAAGATCTTGGTATGACGTCACACAAAGTCCAATTGGTTCACTACTTGAAGCCAACTGACCATCCAATGCGTTTTCGCTTCGCTAAGTGGGTCTGCGATCGACTTACAGAAGATGCCGATTTTGCCAAAAAAAAAAATCATCTTTTCAGATGAAGCTCATTTTGATATTGGCGGGTATGTAAACAAGCAAAATTGTCAAAAATTGTTGAAAAGCCGATACATCCAAAACGAGTCACTGTTTGGTGCGGATTTTGGTCCAGAGGCATAATTGGTCCATTTTTCTTCGAAAATGAGCAAGGAGTGGCCGTTACAGTCAATGGCGATCGTTATCGGGCCATGTTGTACGAATTTTTGTTCACAAAAATTGAAGAGGAGGATATTGACAACATTTGGTTTCAACAGGACGGCGCTACGTGCCACACAGCCGAAGCTACACTCGATGTTTTGCGCCCTGTTTTTGAAGATCGCATTATCAGCCGCAGAGCTGACGTCGTTTGGCCACCTCGGAGCTGCGATTTGACACCGTTGGACTATTATTTGTGGGGTGCCCTCAAAGATAAGTGTTTCACCAACAAGCCAGAGAAAATTGACGCTTTAAAGGACAATATTCGTGAATCGATAATGTGCTTAAAAATTGGACCGATCCATTTGAATGAAATTATTCTCCATTATTAACCGGAAGAATTGTACTTTCAAATAAAAAAAGAAATTTGAGATAATATTCAGTAGTTTTTTTTATAGCATTTTCAAAAAAAAAAGTTATTTGGTGGACCCTTTATATTGGTTATCGGTTTTTTTTACCCGGTTTAATGTGTTTTGTATTGAAAATTTTGGAATTTTTTGTAATGCAATTTTACATTTTGGCAATCAGCTTTTTAATTCATTAAAAACTGTTGTTGCTGTTTACATTCCTCTATCTCAAAATGTTTTGTTATATTTGTTGAAAGAAACGAGCAGAGTGGTAAAAAGAGCAGTAAAAAAAATTCTCGTATTACACTTTGAGAAATTTAAACATAAAATTAAAATTAAAACATTAAAATTAAAATTATATATTCAATAATAATGCTTTTAGCATCTAGCAACTTTTTATAAATTTGGGATGCTAAGCGACAAAAAAAAGTTGCTAAATCTAGCAACTTAAATGCTAAAATGGCAACACTGTCATATTTATATGTAGTTTTTTAATAAAAGGCACATTTTATAAAGGGATTTTTTTTTGATAGAAATGGTAATTTATTAATAAAAGACACTTTTTTTATAATAGGTTGTTTTTTAAGAGAAGGTTTTTTTTTAGAAAAAAAGGCAGTTTTTAAATATAAGGTACTTTTTAAGAAAATATGCTTTTTAATGTAAATTATGTTTTCAAGAAAATGTGTTTCTTAAACGAAGCATATTTTTTTAAGAAAATTAAAAAAGCTATCGAAAATTGCCGCTTTCTGAAAGTACCTGAACAGCTGGGTGGCCATAAATTCGGTGACCAGAAGAAGTCCTACATTAAAGCAATAATCCAAAATAACTTTAATACTCTTTAATAACAATATTTCAGAAACTTTCTTCATAAAAACGAATTTAGCAACATAAATTCTTTTTGACTTCTTTTATTTAAATGTTTAAAACTAATATTGGTAAGGGAACCTTGTTGTGTTTATCGCCAGCAACACTGATTTATCATGCTTTATTGTCCCTCTTTCCCCAGGGATCTGAATGGCGGTTTATCAAATACAATTTACAATTCTTCACATAATTTTGTTTACATCAAACATATTTGTGGCTGAAGCAAGATATTTCTCTATCCCATATATACTGACATACAGCAATGCACGCCCTCAGCAAAGAGACAAACAGATAGACACTCAACCAAATTACCAAAAAGATAAATTACATCTTCTCAAACATTTGACCCCTCTCTCACACATACACACTCATATAGACTTTAATATACAAATGCAAACATTATGAGTAAGATTAATGATTGTTAAAAGATTTAATACATTTAAAAGTAACAAAAGTAAGAACATAAATGCTTAAACACTAACAGGAAACAGAAACGAAAGTAGTTAGAATGCATAAAATGAAAAATAACACCATCATCTATTTAATATATTTATTTATATACTTAGTCTTACATATACGTAGGTATAACACAACACTAGAAACATTCTATACATTTGTATATGTGTGAGTAGAAATAAACTTTATTATGTGAAAAATACAATTTAAATACAAAATGTATAGAGGCAAACCAAAAATAAAAAAAGATAATAATATAGGAACAACAAAAAAAAAAAAAAACATTTACAAAAACATAATAAAGATTACATAATATGAAAAGCATAAAAACCGAAGCTTCTCTATCTCTATTTGTTTACAATTTAATTTAATAAAGGCAATGTGGTTTTTTGTGATTGTGCAGAGATAGAAATAAATTTCATTTTATTACATTTTTATAAACTTTGGACGAATAAACACTACCGCTTCTTTATATATAAAAACAAGTGAGTAAGTTATAGTCGAGCTAGATCATCTATACGATACCCTATACCAGGAGTTTTAAGAACTTCGATTTTTGAGAACATTAGTTAGTTTTTAATTTGGTATAAAAATAATGAACTTGTTGTCCATAAGTATGAAAAAACTCATGTCAGATGCTGTTTGTGTATGGAGTTTAGGCCAATAAATATACAGATTATGACCATTTTTAACAGAGTCATTTATTCATTAAGTTGTAAATTAATCAGGCTCAAGATCAAATGTTTTTACTTGAACCCTCTGCAACTGACGTGCACTAATTTTAACAAAATAACTGACGTGGGGTCTAGCAGACCTCACTTTTAAGCTCACTTCCTATGCTAAAATTTCTGACTGGCATCTTCTTTGATTAATTTATTTATATCAGTTAATAGTTTTCAAGCTAACATAAAATTAAAATTTGAATTAAAAGACGTTTCTGTGAAGTTATGATTTATTTTATTTAGTTTTATTAAAACAACAAAAATAATACTCTTCTCTTAAAAACAAAAAAAAAAAAACACATATTCGAATAAATTTGAAGGAACTTCTTTCTTTATCTTTGCAAACACACGTTAGGTGCATTCAGTTTTTATTTTGAGCTAAATCATACGGTGAGATCATTTATTATACAGTCTCAAAATATAAAATTTTTTTCTTGCCAGTTTTCACATATTGGGCTGGAACACTGCAAAAAAAAAAATAGGCTTTAAACAAGAACAACAGCCGTATTTTGTTTTTCTTTTTATTTTAGGCGGACATATATGACAGAATATGCTGAATTTTTGGAGGTGGGGAGCAAAGTCTTTTCCAAGAACTCGACTGATGGTCATGCGTAATTCTTTTGGTAACCTTTCGTTGTATACACGTGCTTTCATATGATCTAGCACCATTTCCATATTTAACAAGAATGTTCCTCTTCTCATTTTGGACTCAATATTTTCAGATGCTTGGTATGCAACGAAATAGTCATATCCAGTATTCTGTAAAAATTGTCATTGGCAAACGGCGAGTTTTGCGATTAGTGTGATTATAATCTACAATCATTATTGGTTTGCTTGAATCAGTGTGGGATTGTCGAAAGTGATGTGTGGATGAAACTAGAAGGACTGCTTTACGTTTCTTTGGAACAAACGATAATAATGAAAAGTCCTTGGTGAAACCGTAAAGTGAACTTCCAAATTCTCTTTCTTTGTTTGTCAAAAAGCTTGTGGGTATCTCCCTCTCATTCTTTTCCAGTGCTCCGATATAAGTTAGATTCTTTGTTAACAAAGCTTCCATAAGAGGGATGTAACTAAACCAGTTGTCAGCTGTGATGTTACGGTTTGTGCCTTCAACAACTTTCACAAGTCGTAAGACTGATTGCGATGGCACTGATAATTTCTTCTCTTCTTCATTTAGTCCTACTCCATCGGAGTTTCTACCAAGTAGAAGTAAGGTTTAAAGGTGTTAAAAGTTCTAGCGTCACATAAAATCATTATCTTCAGTCCATATTTAGTAGGTTTTTGTGGCATGTAGATTACAAATTTACAACGACCTCGAACTAGCATCTCGTCTATGCACATATATGCGCCAGGGCACAGTGGTTCAAAACCAAAAAAAAGTGGTAATAAGTCTGGAACTTCTAAACTATTGGTTGGATTGGAATAGTATATTCTAGGCGATTGTAGTCAAGGATATAGGCTTTCAAAATGTTTATTTTTGAGATACCCTGTTGTAACACAGCGTGAGCTACAGGGTGCCAAAGTCGACCACCTCGAGGTGGAAAATGCTTTCAAAGCTTTTAACTTTTATAAATATGAAGTGATTTTTACGTTTTTTAAATTTTTCTAATAACCATTAAATTATTAACAAAAAACTTGCTTATACTACCTAGTTATCGCGCACGGTTTAAAAAAATATTTGATTTTAAAAATCAACATTTGAACTTTTCACCAAATTCTTTCTTGGTTTTTCGCAAATAACATTTTTATTAAAATAGACAAAAAAAATCTAAAAATATTTAGCGATAGCCAGTACTTTTTAAAAAAATACGCTGGAGTATTTTTTGAATTATTTCAAACCGTTTAGTGAGCACAAATTCTTAAAGTTGACTTTTTGAATCAGGTTCTAAAAATTGCAATTTTTTGCCAAAAAATACCCTTCATTCTTTCACTTTTTTCTCACAACCTTGGTAAAACATGTATATAGTTTTCTACATATTTTAAAAGAATATACTTCAAGAATGGTTGTAAGTGAAATTTTTAATATTTTTGGACATGCACCCTACGTCCAGCATTGGACGAAATTGGGAAATTTTAAAAAAAAAAACTAAGTTTTAAAAGTTAATACAAAAATATCCGCTCGATTTCTTCAAATATTTCACCGCAGTATTAAAGCTCCAAATATTTTTATTTATATGCCGCAATAAAATTCACCGCCGTTACATAAACGTGGTCAGGAGGGCTTAAATGGTGAAAAAGGTCAAATTTTCATACGAATTTTTTTTGTTAACATAAAAAACATATTAAGATTAGTTATTTTTATATTTTGTTTACTGATTAGAACGGCATTTAAATTGTCTAAAACACTTCATAAATTCATTTTGATAACGTTAATAGTTTTTGAGATATTTGTATTCAAATTTCAGAAAAAAAATATAGAAAAACTATGGTTTTCGTTTTTTTTTTTTGGTTTTTTTGGTAAAGTGTTCCCAAAATTTTTGAATTTTACTTATTGTTATATATATTGTTAAATAAGATATATTTATCTATTCAACGATATATAACATGTCTATCAAATATATTGCAACATGCTGAAATAATGACCCCAAACCACACTCCACAGGCAAAAATTTAGCTATTTCTCTATTTGTTCATATAAATGGTCATTTACATAGTGAATGACATTTTTTTTATTGTTTTTTGGTAAAGGGTTACATACGTTTTTATTACTTCAAATAATTTTAATATCTTTTCAAAAAACTAAAAATGAAGAATGGTTGAAAACGGGCCTCACAGTACAAATTGAGAAAAAGGCATTTGGTCGATCTAAAAAGGACTACGAAAATGTTCAATCAAGGACAAAAAAGAAAAACCAAGAAGAAATCATTAGTAACCATTCGCCTAATGATATTAAGGATTCCTTTAAATCAGCCTTGACACGCACGCAACTAAAGGAAGCTGCTAAAATTGTAGATGTGTTACCAACTGCATCTCCTAAGCGGTTGAAGCATATGGTGCAAAGTATTTCAACGCCAAAATCGTCAACATCATTTACAGAAGTGGATGCGTTAGCTCCTATTTTAAATTTGGGATTGACAAGAAATAAATATGGTATTTTGAGAAAAGCTCTCAAAGAAAAAGATTTGATAAAGGAAACAAAAAATAAAATTCTACCATCTAATGTGAAATTTTTATGACATCATTAGTACCATTAAAAATGAGGCTATATAATGAGACAAGTTCTTCTTCTAGTGAGAGAGAATATCAGGACATTGGAGTAATTTAACACCCGGATCTAAGTTTCTATGTCGGCCAATCCGATTTGAGTACACAAAGGAAGACAAAATTACAACACAAAGCTGAGTGACAAAGAATGCATTGGGAGAACTGACTGAAGAAGCACAAGAAGCTAGAAACAGAGATGTCAAACACTTTAGACCTTTTTAATACAAGAAAATGAAGCAAAGAAGCCCAAAATTCCGATTTAATGGAATATTTATTGATATCATCAGATCCAGTAATATACTCCATAAGAACAAAATGGTTACCAAAAATAAGTCTTGAAATAGAAAATGATGATTCCGAAGCTATGGATATAAAACATCTTTTATCTTTTGATATTTCTGATTGTTTTGTAGAAAATAACTAGTAAAAAAGCAGACAATTGTTATGTAATTTTAAGCCTATTATAAATCAAATAAAAAAATACTCATTAAAAAAAATTTAGTTATATTTGTTATTTAATAATGAAAATATCTTAGGCATTGGCTTTTTACCTGGTTTTTTTTTTGTATAAAATCAGCATCAGAGTTTCGGGCAATTATATGATCAGTTGAAACTCATTAGGTAAATATTTCCTATACCATTAACTTATAATTATACCTTCTTTGAAAAGATATATAAAATTATTTGAAGTAATAAAAACGTATGCAACCCTTTACCAAAAAACAATAAAAAATATGTCATTCACTATGTAAATGACCATTTATATGAACAAATAGAGAAATAGCTAAATTTTTGCCTGTGGAGTGTGGTTTGGGGTCATTATTTTCAGCATGTTGCAATATATTTGATAGACATGTTATATATCGTTGAATAGATAAATATATCTTATTTAACAATATATATAACAATAAGTAAAATTCAAAAATTTTGGGAACACTTTACCAAAAAAACCAAAAAAAAAAAAACGAAAACCATAGTTTTTCTATATTTTTTTTCTGAAATTTGAATACAAATATCTCAAAAACTATTAACGTTATCAAAATGAATTTATGAAGTGTTTTAGATAATTTAAATGCCGTTCTATATCAGTAAACAAAATATAAAAATAACTAATCTTAATATGTTTTTTATGTTAACAAAAAAAATTCGTATGAAAATTTGACCTTTTTCACCATTTAAGCCCTCCTGACCACGTTTATGTAACGGCGGTGAATTTTATTGCGGCAAATAAATAAAAATGTTTGAAGCTTTAATACTGCGGTGAAATATTTGAAGAAGTCGAGCGGATATTTTTGTATTAACTTTTAAAACTTAGTTTTTTTTTTAAAAAATTGCCCAATTTCGTCCAATGCTGGACGTAGGGTGCATGTCCAAAAAGATTAAAAATTTCACTTACCACCATTCTTGAAGTATATTCTTTTAAAATATGTAGAAAAATATATACATGTTTTACCAAGGTTGTGAGAAAAAAGTGAAAGAATGAAGGGTATTTTTTTTGGCAAAAAATTGCAATTTTTAGAACCTGATTCAAAAAGTCAAATTTAAGATTTTGTGCTCACTAAACGGTTTGAAATAATTCAAAAAATACTCCAGCGTATTTTTTTAAAAAGTACTGGCTATCGCTACATATTTTTAGATTTTTTTTGTCTATTTTAATAAAAATATTATTTGCGGAAAACCAAGAAAGAATTTGGTGAAAAGTTCAAATGTTGATTTTTAAAATCAAATATTTTTTAAACCGTAAGCGATAACTAGGTAGTTTAGGCAAGTTTTTTGTTAATAATTTAATGGTTATTGGAAAAATTTAAAAAACGTAAAAAGCACTTCATATTTATAAAAGTTAAAAGCTTTGAAAGCATTTTCCACCTCGAGGTGGTCGACTTTGGCACCCTGTAGCTCACCCTGTGTTACAACAGGGTATCTCAAGAATAAATATTTTGAAAGCCTATATCCTTGTCTACAATCGCCTGGAATATACTATTCCAAACCAACCAATAGTTTAGAAGGTCCAGACTTATTACCACTTTTTTTTGGTTTTGAACCACTGTGCAGGGGAGTACTGAGCTTGACAATTTGAAATGAACTTGTTAAATATATTTGATATAGAAGCTAGAGGATCCTCTTTTATACGTTCTTCTCTGGTCATAATATCATCAAATCTCAAACATTTGACTAAACATGAAAATCTGTATTTAGTCATAACGCATCGAAATATTTCATGGCCTGTTCCATCATTAGCAAATAGTGTATTGAGATCACAGTCGTTACATTTGAATACCGACGAGTAATATAAGAGTCCTATAAATGCTTTAATTTCAGTCTCATTTGAGTCAATAAGTTCTGACACAAGTATAATAACAGTTAATATACAATTTTACTGTCGTGAGGTCTGAAAGACACTATAGTAATTTTACGATATTACTGACGTGAGGTCTTGTAGACACTATGGAATTTGACAATAATACTGAAGTGGTGGTCTGCTAGATAGTTACACTAATGCCGATGTGTGGGTATTACAGACACCTTACCGCACAGCTGCACACGTGCGTTGACCACGTCCGCTCTTTTCACACTGATCAACGTAAAAACATAAACAGAAAATGTAACGAGAGTATAGAGGTCATAACCTGGAACTGTACGAAGGTATGCAAATATTTTGTTTTTGCGGTGTCTGTCAGACAACGACGTCAGTTGCAGAGGGTTAAATAAAGCGAAAAATATTAGCATATTTATTTCAAAAAGTTACTTATATCCTGCAAGGTAAATTAGTATACTTTTTCTAATTTCAATCTAATGAGAACAGATATTTTTCCTTTGATAGATAACAGTAAAGATCGGGAAGCAGCTTTATATAGGATCTATGATTAAAAATTAAACTATTTTAGGTCTGCTGATCACTGGGTGCAGTAAACACATATTAAATTTTTCTAACATAATACATATAATAATTTGAATCTAAGGGTAAATTAAGCTTCATGGAATCAATTTGTATCGCTGAGATTGACCGATTTTATCCAATTTTGATACAGATCACCAAAAAAAATTTTATAATGAGTTTAATTACTATTATATGGACACGCAGACATTTAGAAAAAAAAGAAGACACGGACGAACGGATATAGCTACATCGATTTGTATTTACGTATATGAGTACGAAATCTTTATATCTTGACTCGAGATTGGTACAGCTACTGTAAGCTAGCTAATAGAACTTTAAAATACCCTAGCGGTATATGGCTTACTTTGATTCTCAAAATCGAAAATCTAAATACAAAATTTTGGAGTTGAGAATATTAAGAACCAAATATTGAATAATTCTGTACTACACGAATTCCAAATCAAGACTTAAAAAGTTAGTTAAGCTAAAGTTGTTTTTTATTGTGGAAAAATGTTTAAATTTTCTTTAAACTTTTTTTGTATATTCCTACTGTATGGAGCCAATGGAAATGTCGGACTATACACAGTTGTACACTTTGTGCCCTCTACCTAATCGCAGCTCACAATATTTAGGCCTTCTAACATATCCGTCTCCAATGTAATCACACTGTATTTATTAGCGGTCATATTTATATGTCTAAAGCTTTCAAAGCTTCTCAAGGGTTGGAGATGTCTGGAATTTTTCCGTAAATCACATAAAGAACACAGATTCACTGTGGCTTCTGAATTTGTTGCTTATTAAATTGCAGTGATGTTAATAACAAAATAGTTTAATATTAAATATTTCGGCAGTAATTAGTTGTTCGGCAACTAAGACGCATTTTGAAAACTGACCAAATTTTGTGAGAATAAGTACTTTTTTAAGAAATATTACTTTAACCCATTTCCATCCTCTGTTCACACTTGCGAACAAAAAAATTGCTCATTTTGAGCGGTAAAATTTTTTTTTTATTGAATTTTTATTGTTAGATTTTTTTATGCATAAATATTGTACATATTGTTAGCTTAAAGAAGTGATAAATAAATATATTATTAATTTTTTTGTTTTTACGCTATTAGCCATTTTGTGACACCACCTTTCTAAGAGGTTTTTTATTTTACTATTTACACGTAAAAATTTTGCGAAAATAAATATTTCGAGTATGCAGATTTTTCGACAACAAATGAAAGAAAATAATTCAAAACAAAAAAACAAACAAAAAATTCCAGGGAACATATTTTAGGTAACGGTAAACATTGTTGTTCGCAAGCGCGAACGTTGGCTGCTATTTAACATGTAATTTTTTGGATGTAAAACATGTGTGACTTACGTAGGAGCTACACATGTAAGTAAAACTGTCTGAAAATACACGTTATGGTCTTTTACTAAATCTAATCTTATTTGGGGAATAATAAATTTATACTTTAAGAAAGTTTTATGTTAATAATAACAGTCTTAAAGTTTAAAACATTTTATTTTATTTTTTATTATTTTATTATTCCCCAACTATGATGTGTAACAGAAACGAAGATGAGCCTACTCAGGATATAAAATTTTTTGATCTTCAAATGCTAGATTTAATCATAAATGAATCAAATATCTACGCACAACAAAAAATGATTAACATTTCATTGAATGAAAATAAATTGCGACGTTTTTTAGGAATTCTGATTTTATCAGGATTCAACACGTTGCCTTCAATTGAAGACTATTGTTCAAATGATCCACGTCTATTGAATCCTATAGTTATGCAGAGTATGCACTATGGCCGAAGTCGCGATTTTAGCGGCAAAAAATACTTCCCGACAAGATAGCTTCACCAAATTTGGTGTGTAGACTTCTAATGATAAAAAAAAAGGGTTTGAAAAAAAAATGGGTGGGCCACGCCACCTTTTTCTAAAGAAATAGTAGTTCCCGACAAGCTATCTTCACAAAATTTGGTGCAGAGACTTTTAGTGATAAAAAAAAGGATGTAATAAAAAATGGGCGAACCACGCCCACTACTAAAAACCAATTATATGCTACCAAGAAATTCATTTATTTCTTAATTCATAAATTTATAATTTTAAAGAACTTGAAAATATTAATGTGTTAGTCTGAAAATAACAAAAGATATATGCCTTAATTATTCAAAGTGGCTTTCTTCAATTTCAACCGCTTCTAATTCCAAATAATAATTATTTAATGACTCTAAGCTATCATCAGAATCCGAACTATAACTGCAGCTGGAGGCTTCTTGAGATGTTGAAGTTAATAACAGTTCTCGAGGAAATGGAAGTTTTTTTAAACTATTTGTACGTTCTTGCAAACATAAACTTGAAATGTATGGGTCAGAGCTATCCATAGCTCTATGATACATGTCAAGTATGTTGTGCACTCTTGAATCCTTTCGAGCGTGACCAGTTCGATCTTTTTTATAATGTTTGTTTCGCGCCTCAGATGCATTTTCTGCAAGGCATCCTACGGGTACTATTGAAGCTTGAATTATTTGTGACGAATGTACTAATATTTTGTGTACTGTGGCAGACATCGAGTACCATTCGTAGATTTGGAAAAATATTTCACTGGTTTTAATGCAATGAGCTCGAAACCTCTGAGCATCAATTTCAAATTCAGAGGAGAGAGCAATTAAAATTATGTGTAAATATTTCAAGAAATCAATATTTACACCAGTAATAGATACCAAAAGTCCGTGCGAGAAAACGCTCTTCTAGCTGTGTTGCCGTCGTTGGTGTTGCCGCTGCCGTTTACTTTCGGCTTATCGACATGAAGCCCCATTTGATGCAAAAACTCTTTTTGAATTTTTTGTTTCTTTTCTGCTAGGATTCTCTTTTCTTCTGTTCCACGAACTTGCCATTTTTATAACCTATACCACTATGTGGTTTGGGTATAATGACTTTGTGCTGCTGTTTGTAACAACCAAAAATATTTCACCTAGACCCTTTCTTTAATTATACCAATCGAATCAGAATCACTTTCTGAGTTGATTTAACAATGTCCGTCCGTCCGTCTGTGTATCCATGTAAACTTTGTAATCAAACTGTAGGTCGCAAATATGAATATATTTTGATGAAATTTGGTATGTAAGCTTTTATCGGCCATGGGTGAGAATCGGTCCATGTTCAGACCTAGCCCCCATACAAATTACCCATATGAAATCGACATAAATTGCCATAAGATCCAAATTGTCATATAGATCTTACTCAAATTGGGTTTTGTATGCATTCATTACGTCCATTATTGAGTAGTCCAAAAATGATCCCTTTAGCCCCATATAGAGCTGATTCCCGATCTTCACTTAAATCTATTAAAAACAAAAATATTGCACTGATTCTTCTCAGATTTGGTTTGTATATATTTTTGCAAAATACAAGAGACTTTACCAAACATGATCAGGATCGGTCCATTTTTGGACCTAGTCCCCGTATAGATATAGCATCCTATATGAACTTTTTCATATCTGCAGCCAAAAAATTAATAAAAATTACACTCAGATTTTGTTTTTGCTTATTTTCTATGTCCAGTTAGTTGGGCCTAAGATATAGGGTTTCTAAACGCATGGTATAGGGTATCGTATAGTCGATCTAGACCGACTATAATTTTCTTACTTGTTTCAAATCTAGCTTATATGAAAGTTTTAAAACAAACTCGAAACTACGAATCCACGCATGCAAAGGGCTTATTCCATATTTCAAAGCGTAGGCCTTTGCTTCAAAGATTGGAGAATCAAAGTTTCTTATAGTTCGGAATTCCTTTGGCCCGGCATGACAGATGGGACATTGCTGTGCACTTTTAGTTTCTGTCAACAAATTTTTTTTTTACTTATCAAAATGTTGGGTATTGAACACCATCTAGAAAATATTAGGAATTTAAAGTTGAAAAACTGACTTTTTGCCGCTAAAATCGCGATTTCGGCCATAGTGGTATGTGACGAAAATTGTTCAAAGGCATCAAACGAGCTATTCATTTTAACAGTAATTTGGACCAAAGTGACAAGATGACAAAGGTAAAAAAAAATTATAATGAGATTTAAATGTATATGATATTTATTTATTTATTTATTTATTCTCCAGTTTAGACCATTGATTGATATGGCAAACCAAAAATTCATGCAGTGTAGCGTATGGAGTGCCGATTTGTCTATCGATGAACAAATGGTTCCATGTTTTGATTGTCACTCATGTAAGATGTACTTACGTAACAAACCAATCCGGTTTGGTTACAAATTGTAGTGTCTTTGCTCTGCAAGCGGCTATCTGTATACCGTATGCCGGTGCCAGCGACAATTACGATCGCCAAATCGGTTAGGGCGCAGACGTTGTACTAAGGCTATTGGGAAATATTGAAAATCCTCATGGACATAGAGTTTACTTCGACAATTTTTTCATGTCCCATCAGCTGATGTGTTTGCTGAGTTAAAAAGCAAATTTGTGCATCTGGAATTGTCCGCAACAACAGAATTGGTAAAGCACCGTTTACAACAGGAAATCAATTAAACCGTGGTGAGTCTGATTTCAAATTCGTAAAAGCTAATAATGTAATAGTTTGTCGTTGGGCTAACAGCAAGGAAGTGAGAGTCTATACAAACTTTGACCAAATTGAGCCAATGCACTCTGTAAAGAGATGGAAAATTCGGAAATTATCAGCAGCCTCGTATGTTTTACAATTATAACCAAGGCATGGGGCGTCGATTTACAGGACAACGCGGTGCAAAACTACAGAATAAACATCCGATCAAAAAAGTGGTATTGGCCTTTATTTATTTCTATATTAAGCTCTTCTCTTGTCAACGCATGGAAGCTACATTGCTTTGTTGCAAAGGAAAAGAAATGAAAAAGCAATGACACAAAAAAAATTTCGCGTGATAATAGCAAAAGAACTTTTATTGTCATGTAAAAGAGAAGACCATTCACCACGTAGAATGCCAAGAGTGGATTGCGAGCACAATCCCGTCGAGCAGAAAGACGGCAAACCCAGACGCTGTAGATTGAAATCATGTGGAAAGCGAACAAAATGGATGTGCAAAAAATGTAATGTTCATTTGCATCATAAGTGCTTTGAAGCATATCACCAAAATTAATTTTCTATAACAAAAACTGTAACCTTTTTTCTTAATAAATATACTTACTTTAACCATAATAAAAATGTGTTAAAATTGATTCTTATATCAGTTTTACTTATTGAAATACGAAAAACAAGATCATTTAAACTTTTTACCAGCAATGAATAATAATGTCGAATAGCGGCCAACGTTCGCGCTTGCGAACACCATGTTCTGACGATCTCAGGTGAGCTAGATTTATTCTAACAACGGATTTGCATTCAGAAACATCTAATTAGCTAAGATCTTAAATTTCATTCAAATCGGATGATATTTATGTTTCGCGGCCGGAAATGGGTTAAAAAGAAAATTTGTTTTTAAGAAAGAGATAATTTTTTATGAAAATTTCTTTATTATGAAGAAGTATTTTTATTTTTTTTTTTTTATAAAAGAACTATTTTTTTATCAAAAAGTAATGTAAGGTACTATTTAAAGAAAGCACACTTTTTAAGGAAATGAACATTAAAAAAAGTCACTTTTTAAAAAAAGGCACTTTAAAAAACACCTTTGTTTTAGAAAAGATCACTTTTCAGGAAATCACAAATTTTAAAGAAAAGATATTTTCGAACTACTTTTTAAAAAAAGTGTATTTTTTAAAAAAGACACATTTTTGAAGGGGTTCATTTTTAGATAAGGCACTTTTTTTTAAAAAATATAACAAATTCTTTTTCTAAAACTAATTTTGTTAAAATGTATTTCTTAAAGAGAAAATATTTTTTAAGAAAAATTTTTTCAGGAAATGGCAAATATTAAGAAAAGGTAATTTTGTAGAAAAAAATTTTAACCCATTTTCAACTGTTGTTCGATTAATCGAACAGCAAAGTTGTCTATTTTGAATAATTGTTTTAGCTATGAAGGTAAATGATATCAGGACGGTAGTGAGTATCATATATTATTTTGATCTTTTGGCTATTTGAAAATTATATTTACCAATCCCCACCTACCCCTTAATTTGGGAGGGGAAGGGGTTGAAAAATGCCTTGCCGGTAGACCTGTTTTGTAAATTATATTAAAAATATGTAAATAAAACTAAAAAAATAAACATGAGGTCTTATAGGCAAAGAACCAAATATTATTTTACAATAAAAAATCAACACCTGACAACACATGGATGGCACAGGTATTACTCAAACAGATGTTCCATTAATCGAACAGTGGCGGTCATCACATACAATGAAACATATAACAATATATATGAATAGACAAGATTATTTATTGAATATTGGCTATTTTTTTTTATTTAGATTGCATTTCATGGAAATCTTTGAAACAATTCGAGTGCATATGCTCGGCACATTTTTCACACATCCAAACTGTTGGTTTTCCACAGCCTTTCAACTGGCATCGACGACATTTCCCTTGAGGTTGACGGACGATGAGGTGTTCCCCACCCACATGTGGTAAGTTGCGCGGTCTTTGGAACTCCAGATGGATGAACACCAGGTGGATGAACACCTCCAATGCTTCTTTGTCATCGGTCAACAAAAGAGACTCAGTGACTGACAACTTGAATTGTTTTTGGATCATTGGCTTCTCATTCTTATATTTCGCGACCAATCAATGCAATTTCCATGCATTCACAGTGGAAGAATTTAGGGTGTTTATCCAAAGTGGCCAGTACCATTTCTTTCCACGGATGTTTACTCGATAATTTTGAATGGCATTGTCGTGGAGATCAACGCCGCCCATCCCTTTGTTATAATTGTGAAGCACAGCAGGTTGATCCACGTTGACAAATTTCCCATTTTCTTGCAGGCTCTTCTTAGAAGCTTTAGTTGCTTTTTGCCAGCGCCGAACAGGGTGGAGTGGCAGAATCTGATCATGGTTTGTAGCAATGGTGACCTCCTTATAATCTTGCCAGCGGCAAAGGGTTATCTGGTTCTCAGAATCGTACATATAATCACGTGCGCCGCGAAGCAAATCTTTACTGGTCTTCATATTTATAGCACCCCCAGCTACACGATTGCAGCGAACAGTTCCAGTGGCGCAGAATCCCTTTTCTGATAACAGGCACAGAAGATGACAGGAAGTGAAGAAGTTGTCGAAAAATACTACGTGACGCATTGATGCTTCGACGCTGCTGAGTAAATGGAGAACGACATCAACTCCAAGACCAAGCTCTCTGTTGTATTCATCGGATTGTTCACAGTATGGTATAAAACTAAACAAATAGCCCGTTGACGAACAGAGGCACCAAAGTTTATATCCAAAACGAATCGGCTTTCCCAGAATAAACATTTTGCAACTGTGACGGCCGAAATAAGGCACCATCTACTCGTCTATAGACAAAAACTCTGACCAAATGCCAAACTGTTTAAACTTTCTGTTTATGATGTCAAAGAATGGACGAAGCTGAAATCATTAAAATATAAATAAGGAAACTTGAATTACGATAGTGTAATAATTTATACATAGTACCTTGGCCATCTTATCATTACCATCTAATTCATCAATATTCGCAATATGGATGTATCTCCTCACATGCATGAGCGTAGCTCTCGACATTGCCTGTTTTATTATTGCAATTCCCATTGACAGCTGTGAAGACCAATAATCCTCAATTGAAGGCAAAGTGTGGTAGCCCGATATCAGTAAAATCCCCAAAAATCTTTTGAATATAACTACGTCCAAATGAAAACCAGCGTTTTTCTGTGCCGCAAATCGGTTAGTCTCAGTTATGATATGATCCAACACCTCCCCATCATATAACTTTGAGAATAATTGTATTGGTGACAGATCCGTTAATAACTCACACAGATCTTTCTGCATGTCGGTCAACGGAGCTGCCTGAGAGGATTTATCGTAATGAAACTCCTCCTTTCCTTTGTTCCTGGACCAATTTGGAGTTCCAAATGAACTCAATGGCTTGTAGCTGAATCTGGTTTCTTTTGCGGTGGACCAGTCGTTTTAGCAGCCGATTTGGAAGTTGATGGCCAAGCCTCCGGTTCAGTTTCCACAACCTCTTCATAAGCAATATCCACATGAATGTTTCGCTCTCTCCCAATTTCCAAATAGCCGGCAATCTCAGTCAAAGCAGTTTGATCTTCATTATTTGCGATGGTATTCTCGTCGATTAATTCTTCATCGGATACTTCATGTACATTGGGTGGGAGTACGTTGACACACTGAACCGGAATTTTCGTTATCGCTCCAATTCTCTAAAATATCTTCAATCTCCCTCATTGTTGTTTTCTTTGAACATGCCACTTTGCAATTCTGGAATCGAGGAACAATACATATTCACAAACACTCGGAATTACATATCAAACGAATCTATAAACTACTAGGTTCTGACATTTATTTTTCGAAAAACTATTTGTATGGGATTTTATGGTATGTGTTCACCGCCAGTGTTCGATTAATCGAACACTTTAATTTTTGACATATCAGGAAAACGGGAAGAGGTAGATGACAGATTTGGAATCAGGGGGCCATAAATAATCTAAAAATATAACTTAAATAAAAAAATTCTAAAATTTTTGCAGCGCGGGTGGAAATGGGTTAAAGAAAAGGTAGCGTTTGAAGGAAATGTGTTTCTCAAAAAATAGGTAGCTTTTAATGCAACTGGATCTTTTTAAAAAATTATAGATTTTTTAAGAAAAGTTATTTGATAAAGAAAAATAATTTTTTGAAGAAAATGTACTTTCTTAATAAAAGGTATTTTTTAGATGAATATTATTAATCTATAATATTAATAGGATAGGCAATTTCTTGTGACCGATGTTTTGTTCTACCGCTTTATCCCGATTTTGAGAAAACGTATATTTTTTGAAAAGTATCTCTTTTTAGCTGTTCACCAGACTTACAGATTTTTACCTTTGTTTTCAGTAAATTGCATTTAAAGTTGCTGCTGACACAAACATAAAATTATACAATGCCATGTGTGTGTCTTTTTAATTTGTTAATGTGTTTGTAAGTTTTTTTTTTCTTCATTCGCATTAATAATAATCGAAAAAAGTGTTGGTTTGTGAATTGGCTTACTTAAAAAAAAGAAATTTGCCAAGAATTTGCACTCGAATTTCGAGCGCTGGAATCTGCTAGTAATACATAAACATTCTTAAGAAAATGTACTTTTATAAGAAAATAAACTTAGTTAAGAAAACGTTGTTTTTACGAAACGTGCTTCTGTAGAAAGGCTACTCTCTACAGAACTATTAAAAAAAAAGATATTTATGAAGACTAACATTTTTAAGAAAATAAAATTTTTCAATAAAGGTAGTTTTTTTTAAGAAAATATGTTTTTTTAAAGAAGTTACTTTATACATTTTATTTTTTAAAAAGATAATTTTTTAAGAAAATGAACTTTTCAAGAAGGAACTATTTTAAGGAAATGTTTTTTAATAAAAGGAACTTTAACAAAATTATATTTTTTAAAAAGATTATTTTTTTTAGAAAATCTACTTTTTTAAGAAAATTTTATTATTTTGGAAAATGTACTTTTTTTTGAAAATGTACTTTTTTACATAAAGGTGCTCTAAAAAAAAGGTACTCTTCCAAGAAAATGTAATCTTTAAAAAAAAATTATTTTTGAAAAAATTTAATTTTTTAAGATATTGTACGTTTTCAATAATTGTACTTTTTTTAGGACAATGTACTTTTTTAAAAAAGGTATTCTAAAAAAATTACTCTTTAAGAAAATCTTCTTTTTACGAAAGGAACTTTTTTGAAGAAAATCTCGCTTTTTAAATAATCTAGCCCATAAAAACTAAGTTTTAATTAAAACTTTTTCTTTCCTTATGCATATCAGTTTTGAATCCCTCCGTGACTGTGCGTGAATTTGCGTCACTATTTTAAAATTAATCTTTGGTCACAACAAGTAAATCGACCAAGTTTCAGATCGATCGGATGACGGCAAATGAGGTTTTAATCTCTCCGTGACTGTGCATGATTATGCGTGATTGTGTGCGACTAAGTCAAAGTAAATAGTTTTTCACAGCAAGTATATGGACCACGTTTCAGATCAAGCGGATGAGTGGAAACGATATTAGGATCACTCCGTGAATGTGTGTGATTATGCGTGACTGTGCGTGACTACCCCTAAACTAATCTGTAGTCCTTACAAGACTACGGGCCAAGCTTCAGATCAACTGGATAAGGGGGAATGGGGTTACCCCACGACAGACAGACAGACAGAGAGTATGAGTTAAAAGAAAGAGTTTAATAAGATTCTTTAAGAAAGGAACGTTTCTTAGAAAATGTAGTTTCATGAGAAAAGATATTTTAGATTTTTAAGAAAAAGGACTTTTTTACTAAAAGAAGAGATGAGGTACTCTGTTTAGAAAAGGTAATTTTTTACGAAAATATGCTTTTTAAGAAAAGAACCTTTTCCAAGAAAATGTACTTCTTTAAGGATATATATTTTTTGCGAAATTCTAAATTTTTTTAAGAAAAAAAAATTTTTTTTTTTTATTGAATTTTCTTTAAAAAATAAAGATAATTTTTAAGAAAGTGTGCTGCTGTAAGAAAAGTACCTTTTTTAAGAAAAATTTTTCTTTTTTTTTTTTGGAAAATTTACATTTTTAGGTTAATATATTTTTTTTAGGAAAATCTACTTTTTCAAAAAAACAATTTTTTAAAAAGATCTACATTTTTGAGAAAAATTACTTTTTTAAAAGAGGTATTTTTTTTTTGAAGAAATTTACTTATGTTACTTTTTGAAGAAAGGTATTTTTTATGAAAATTATTTTTTTAGAAGTGTTCCTAAGTCCTTTTACATGAACCCTATTTTTCTAAAAAATCAGTGTTTTTCTTTGTAAAGAATTGGTATTTCGTAAGAAATGGTAAATTTTTGAGTAAACTTAGCTTTTTGTATGAGCAATGCTACTTCTTGTCTTAATACGTATGAGTGATAACTTTATGATTTTATAAAATTAATATTACACATACGGCATCAGAGAGAGAGAGAGAGAGAGTCCATAATGAGCGTAAATATATATATTAAAAATTTATATATTTTTTTTCTTTGTTTAATAAATCAAATAAAGCTTTAGCGGTAGCTTTAGCAACCGAACACTTTCCCATTATATTAAAATACAATTCAGATATCCATATTAAAAACTTTACAAGAAACAAAAAAAAAAAAAACAATTTAGAGCATTAACGGCTCGAGCTAAGTTTTGGTATACATAAATTGTTACTTTATTATTATAAGATAAAAATCTTAAAAAAAAATATGCATTTAATGCCTTTAGGAAGACATTTTGGCATCCATGATTAGTAGCATTAGCACTTTAGAAATGTCAACATTTCAAGCCTTCTTTAGATGTCTCATAAAACCCATGTAACTTAGTAATTTTTTATACCTAAAATGTGTCCGTTTATAACGTATGCCAAAAAAATAAAATGAAGAAGATTAATTTTTTATTAAGAATTTATTTACTAACAGCTTACATAATAAGTCAAAATGTACAAAATAAATGTCCCATATGGCCTTTTTTCTACTTGATGTGAGCTATTTTTTTTATGTAGGCAGTTAACATTTTTAGGATAGTTACTTTTTCTACCCTTTTCTTTTTGAATTATTGCAAAAAAAAAGTTATAATTGATAAATGTGTAGGGAGGAATTCCTGCTGGTTAAGTTCGATTTTTTGTTCTTAATTTTCAACTATATATCTTCTTTATTTATGTTATAGCACTAATCCAAAATTACTTTTTTAATATTTCTTTTGAAGTTGTTTTATGCTGAAGGATTCTGCACTCCAGTAAAATGCAAATTGAGGTGATGATTTCAATTGCTTTCTAGCATTGTAGTGCAGCAACAGCTTAATATTGTGCATCATTTATTTTGGATCTTTATCAAGTGCGAACCTACAATCTTCCCTAAGATCCAGTTTTTGTAAAAAACATATTTATATTAAATTTTTATTGGCTAATTCCGCAGTAACAGTATTATGCAGTAAAAGACGGCCCTGACCAACATATTTTCCATTATAAAAACTGAAAATGTATTATTGTTATTAATAATTTGGCGCAAAAAGCAGTCGTGACAGACATGATAACAAGTAAACATTATTTCAGATGATGGTTCTAAAACACAGAAAAGCTCTGAAAATTGTAGTAATTATACCCTACACCACTATGCGGTTTGGGTATATTGACTTTGTGCTGCTGTTTGTAAAAACCAAAAATATTTGACCTACACCCATCTTTAATTATACCGATCGAATCAGAATTACTATCTGATTCTATTTAACGATGTCCGTCCGTCCGTCTGTCTGTGCGTCCATGTAAAGCTTGTAATCAAACTGCAGGTCGCAAATATGAATATATTTTGATGAAATTTGGTATTTGATCTTCTATCGGCCATGGGATGAACGCTGTTGAAATTGGTGAGAATCGGTCCATGTTCAGACCTAGCCCCCATACAAATGACCCCTATGGAATCAACATATATTGCCATAAGATCCAAATTATCACACAAATCTTAGTCAAATTGGGTTTGTATGTATATAAAGGGTCCGCCATCTAACGTTTTTTTTTAACTAGTGCTTATTTCGTGAATGGTAATACCCAGCTCATGTCTGATTTTACAGATAATTAGTTTTATCCTTCCGCTGAACGAATATGGTTGTGTATACGCTTGAACAATGCTGGGAAATATTGCGACATTACTTTGAAAATCATGGTAATGTTGCAGTATCTGTGCGAAAATTGCGTACGGATTTTGGAAGAAGAGAAGCACCGTCAGCTCCGTATGTTCGTTATCTTGTGACAACGATAAACCAAAGAGTGAAAAGCCAAAAACAGTGCGTACACCCGAGAATATTGCTGCTGTGGCAGAAAGTGTGCGTGAAGCGCCATCAACATCAGTTCACCGTCGTTCTCAAGAATTGAACATTTAGGAGGCATCATTGAGAAGAATTTTGGATAAAGACCTTGGTATGACGCCATAGAAGTCCAGTTGGTTCAGGAGTTGAAGCCAACTGACCATCCAATGCGTTTTCGCTTCGCTAAGTGGGATCGACTTACAGAAGATGCCGATTTTGCCAAAAAAAAAATCATCTTTTTAGATGAAGCTCATTCTGATCTTGGGGGGTGTGTAAACAAGCAAAATTGTCGCACTTGGGGCACAGAAAACCCGCACACATACATTGAAAAGCCGATACACCCAAAACGAGTCACTGTTTCGTGCGGATTTTTGTCCAGAGGCATAATTGGGCCATTTTTCTTCGAAAATGAACAAGGAGTGGCCGTGACAGTCAATGGCGATCATTATCGGGCCATGTTGAACGAATTCTTGTTCACAAAAATTGAACAGGAGGATATTGGCAACATTTGGTTGCAACACGACGGCACTACGTGCCACACAGCCGAAGCTACACTCGATGTTTTGCGCCCTGTTTTTGAAGATCGCATTATCAGCAGCATAGCTGATGTCGTTTGGCCACCTCGGAGCTGCGATTTGACACCGTTGGACTATTTTTTGTGGGGTGCCCCCAAAGATAAGTGTTACGCCAACAAGCCAGAGACAATTGACACTTTAAAGTACAATATTCGTGAAGCCATTGGTGAAATACAGCTGCACACAATCGATAATGTGTTTAAAAATTGGACCGATCTGCATGACCGTCGAGGCAGCCATTTGAATTAAATTATTTTCCATTATTAACCGGAAGGATTGTACTTTCAAATAAAAAAAGAAATTTGAGATAATATTCAGTAGTTTTTTTTATAGCATTTTCAAAAAAAAAAAAGTTACTTGGCGGACCCTTTATTACATCCATTAATCAGTAGTCCAAAAATGTTCCCTATTGGACAACTCTTAGTCATAGGCCCCATATAGAGCTGCTTCCCGCTCTTCACTTAAATCTATCAAAGAACAAAAATATTGCACTGATTCTTCTCAAATTTTGTTTGTATATATTTTTGCAAAATACAAGAGACTTTACCAAACATGGTCAGGATCGGTCCATTTTTGGGCCTAGTCCCCATATAGATATAGCATCCAATATGAACTTTTTCATATCTGCAGCCGAAAAAATTAATAAAAATCCCACTCAAATTTGGTTTATGCTTATTTTCTATATCCAGTTAGTTGGGCCTGGGAGATAGGGTCTCAAACGCATGGTATAGGGTATCGTATAGTCGGTCTAGACCGACTATAATTTTCTTTCTTGTTTTTATATAGATCCGTTAGTATATTATTGTTCATCCTTTGTAGTTTTGTCGTTGTATCTTCTCAGGTCGTCTTGTATGTTGTTCTGTCTTCCAATCGTTTATCACCTTTGTTATGCATTCCGCCTAATAAATCGTCACTATTTTATTTCCTTTATTTTCTGTAATCACAATTTTGTTCTCATGTTTCTTGATAAACTTTTTGGTTTCCTCGTGAATACGAGTACTTAGTATATATTTTTCTTTTTCATTTGTTTTCTTACTTCTTTTATAATTAGCGATTCGGTTCTCAATTTTTGATCTGGTAATCTCATTTTCCATCTCACCATGTATGGTTTGAACCCATTATTCCATGTCAGCTATTAGTGGAATTGGGGAAAAGTTTCTATTATTTATAGCTAAAGCGAACGTATTTCCTAATGATAAGGCTATTTACTCTCCAATTCGAAATCAGTGTTCCTATAATTTACAAATCAACTTTATCAAACTGATATTTTTTAAATTTGTTTGCCTCTATTTAGTCCAATATATTCATAATTTTCCCCTCCGTGTACCTTATCCCATTTCTTATAGACTTTTTATTAATGTGGGTTTCACTAATCCCAACGTTAAGAAGTTTTATATGTAAATTCCTTTCTATTTTCTGCACTTCGGTAATTGCACTTGTTGTTTTAAATTATTGTTTAAGTTTTTTAGTGCTTTACGGATTATTGTGATCAAATTCATCAACAACATGATCTAAATAATTTTTATTTATGGCGTCGCTTAAATTTAATGGAACTAATTTTTTTTTAAATGCAAACATATGCACTTTACTTGAAAATTATTTGCATTTGTTTGTTATAAATTTGGAGATTGCCAGTTGGAACAAGCATTAGTGTTCTGGCCTTTATAAGACAATGGGCAAAGGACTTCAATGACCATCCAGTAACCAAACAACTATACAACTCCCTAGTGAGATCCATTTTAAAATTCGGTTCGGTTACTTGGCATCACCTTTCTAACTTTTACTGGCAAAACTTAGAATCGGAATCACTTTTTGGGCGATTTAGCGATGTCCGTCCACCGTTCGCCCGTCCGTCTATGTGTCAATGTAAACACTGCAATGCACTCAAATCAAACTACAGGCCCCAAATATAAATTTATTTTGATGAGATTTAGTATATAAGCTTCTATCATCGTATGGCCGACAGCTATTGAAATTGGTGAAAATCAGTTCATTTTGAGACCTAGTCTCCATATAACTAACCCCTATGAAATCAACTTAACTTGCCGAAATATCCAAATTATCATATAGCTCTCGGTCAAATTGGGTTTGTGTATGTACACATATTAAATCCGTTTATCAGTAGTGCAAAAATAAACTCTATAGGACAATTCTCAGTCATAGCACCCATATGAAGCTGATGACCGATCTTCACTTAAATCTATCAACAAACAAAAATATTGCAGAACTTTCTCCTCAATTTGAATTTTATATATTTCTGAAAACAAATTAAGTGACTTAACCAAATATAGTCGAGATCGCTCCATTTTTTGAACTAGTCCCCGTATAAATGTAACATCCGATATGAACTTTTTCATATCTGATGGCAAAAAAATTAATAACAATGCCACTCAAATTTGGTTGATGCTTATTTTATATATTTATTTAGTTGGACTTCATAGATAGGGTATTTAAACGCATGGAATACTGTATAGGGTATCGTATTATACTCAGCCTAGGGCGAATATGATTTGCTTACTTATTTTTTTATTACCACACTGCATATGCCCTCCAACAGTTAAGCGTTAATATGTGTTGTAGGCATAAAAATGCAATGTATAACACGTTTTTTCACTCAAACACGCAGAGAAAAAAAGTAAGAAAATTACAGTCGGTCTAGACCAAAATATATATTCATATTTGCGACCTGCAGTTTGATTACAAGGTTTACATGTACACACAGACGGACGGACGGACGGACATAGTTAAATCGATTCAAAAAGTGATTCTGATTCGATCGGTATAATAAAAGATGGGTCTAGGTCAAATATTTTTGGTAGTTACAAACAGCAGCACAAAGTCGTTATACCCAAACCACTTAGTGTTATAAGGTAAAAATATGGTTGTGGCAATCATATTCGGATGGCAACACACTCTGGTTGGGTATATGATTGTGGCCAATCATATCAAATATATTTACGCAGATCCCTGACTTACTGACTGACTGACTGATTCTGTAACGCTGAAATAATACACACACATAGCACTCCATACAAAGCTATGCGAAACACACAAACAAAATTTAACCTTTCTCATTTGATACAAACCCACACACAATTTTCTCTCTTCTTTGTTACCGACCAGTGCTGCTAATAAAAGCTTCTGAAAGTCGACGATTTTTGAAACTAAATCGGCAAAATCGTCATTTTTAAAACAAGAAATTGGCAAGAAAATTTTACCGCTTATAAAATTCGAAAAAATATTACAAAAGGAAACAATAAAATTTATTTATATCATTCATATTACGAATATTATTACAGCATTGGTTATTTCTTTATATAAAAATGTATTAGTGATGAAATTTCAACGAAAAAAATTTAACACAACAATCAACTAAATAACTTTATTGGTAATTTTATAGGTTTAAAATATCGCCGTAATTAAAACTTAAATCTTAAATGGAGATGCTATTCAAAGTATTTCCGTTTTGAAACGACTTGACCCAGAATTATATCTATACCTATTTTGTAATTTACATTTACACTAACAACCCATTAATTGTTAACCCTTGAAACCGTAATTTTTATACTACTGAAAATTTTAAATCTTCAATCATCATTTTAACAAATTTAACAAATCATTTTAACAAATTGAAAAACCGTCGAAATTACAATAAGTTGCCAAAATTGGCAGCACTGGTAACGTCAATAGCACTACATATGCAGATTTCGTGTTACTTATGGAATAAGTTGAGCGAAAAAAATGCACCAAAAAAAAAAATAATATCTATTTAAATTCTTCTTTAAATTCCCTTCGGTGGTCAACGAAAAAATTCTGCAAAAAAACAAATGAATAAAATTTTAAACATTTTTATTTTTTTTCTCATTTAACGTCGTCCGATATGCATACATACTCCTTTTATCAAACTAAACTTTTCCGTTTGTCTGTTTTTCATCGCAAAATTGTTTTGTATTGTTAGGAGTGCTTTCGCTCAGGTTATCTGATGGCCAGCACTTACCAAAGAGTATGCTTTTTTTATAAATATTTGAGAAAAAAGAGATCTTCAATGTGGATTTTGTTGTTGTCCAACGTATGATTTCGTTTATAGATCTGTATTGAAAAGCCCTTGAAAAAATAGTGCAATATTAATTTTAAAATTTAAATTATTGCAACTTTGCATAATTAAATTACATTGTAATTTCAGAAGAGAGGTGGGAAAATAATTTTTTTTTTCACTCATAATATTAATTTTGGCATAATTTGCTTTCAAAAAATTTAGACAAACATAAATTACAATTACATTAAATTACGTAAATAGGTATATTAAAGATTTTAATTTGAATAATTTATTGAAATTATAATGGAAGAATTATACGCGATTTGGAATAATAAATTTTTTTTTTAAGTAAAACTAATACGCCCTTATTTTTTATTTTTTAGATTTATAGATAACTTTGCAAAAAATGTAGTTCTCTTTTTTCAGTTTACATGCTTGATGAAATATGAAATATTTTTTTCTCTTTTGTGTAGGTGTATTGGTGTTTGCACTTCCTAAAGGGGCGGTATGTTTTAAAACCTTTTTTTGCAGTTCTCTTTCTGAATTCACAGCATGTCGAGCGTGTTGTGTGAAAATTTTAAGTAAATCAGAGCAATACTTAAGAAGATACAGCGTTTCCAGCGACCGGCCTCATACGGTATTTACCATATAAATCAGTTTTTAGAAAACTTTAAACCGATTTTCTCTCAAATAAATGTTCGAAGTCCGTGAACATCATAACTCAAAAGCTATTTGACCGAATATTTTAAAATTTTAGACACTATATCTACACATAAATCATCAGGTAACCACGAAGAGTTTTTTAATTCGTATAGCAATTGTATAGCGTTGTATAGCAAAAATCGTTTTCCACTTCAAAATGCTGTAAAAAAAAAATTTTAAAAAACTCTTCGTCACTACCTCAGGAAACATGTCACCTTTGAAACGCGTTTCGATTTTTTATTTCACATGATCCAGTAACGAGTTATGATGTTCGCCGCAAAACAACAACGCCTCCGGAGATTCCCTGTCACGGACTTATTTATTAAATTTTTGAATTGAAAATTTTTTCAAAGATTGTTCAAATGTTATGCTATAACGTTCATATGAAATAAATAATCCAACATCATTCATATCATCAAAAAATTATTATGAAAATACGACTTTTTTTTAACTTTTAATATAGGAAAATTCTGAAATGGAAAAAAAAATTGTTTGTTAAAGTCAAAAGTTTGATATAACTACTGTTCGCTATAAGAGAAGCAATTTGTATGAAAAATGTGATTAAAACTCTTGGGACCGAAGAAATTCTTCGCTATAAACAAAAATTTATTACAACCAGGGTTCGTTATAAGCGCACTCCATTGTATTAAATTTTAATAATTTTGGGAATCTCCAATCTCCTCACTTTACCCGGCCTTCCCACGTTCAAGTCAAATTGATCACATATACAATAGTCAAAAAATTGTTAAGCAACTGTCCTATTGAAAAATTGAAAGAGAGTATTGAAACGTATGATTGTTTAGTAAAAAAGAGTAAAAAAGTATGAGTGCATTACAAGCTGAAAGCCAAAAATTTAACGTTTGAAGGCCGGGTAATATCTTAAATATATTTACGCTGATCCCCGACTCACTGACTGACTGAGAGACTGACTGATTTTGTAACGCTGACCAAATTCCTAATTCCTAGGATTGATCTCGCCCCAACCGACACCACATTAACTTTCATAATAAAACGCCGCCAGTTTCTAGTAATTCCTGCATACGCAATTACCATAAACAAGGCTCAAGGCCAGTCATTTGATTACGTTGGCATTAATTTGGAGACCGCGTTATTTTCACACGGCCAACTGTATGTTGCTTTGTCACGATCAAAAGTTGCAAGCCAAGTTAAGATACGTATTCAATCGAACCCACAGCAAGGAAAACAATTAGATGATCGACGATATTTCACACGAAATATAGTTTTTTAAGAGATTCTAAATTGAAAAACTTTTTTGACAAATATTTTTTATCTGTTTTGGTACTTATGTACACAATTTCTACAAACACAATCTTTTTTCATATGTACATATGTAACAATATAATTTTTAATTTACTACTATATTAAAAGGAATTTAATTTATTATAAATTTTTTGTGTACTTAAATTTAAACTGTTTGTTTTATTCATAATTTTTAAACGGGCGCCTAGGCGCCAAACAATAAACTAGTAATAAAAATATCTTATATGATTGCTACATTATCATACTATGATTTGGACATTATCATACTATTATTTGGATATTATCATAATATGATCGCTACATAACCATACTATGATTTGAACATGAATCCTAATTAATCATACTATGGTTTCTTCATAACCATACTATGATCACTATATTATCATACTATGATTTCTATTATCATAATATGATCTATAAATAAAAAGACGTTTTTAATGTTGAAATATTATTAAATATATTTATTTTTGTAATTTTCTTATACGGATTTAGATTGAGAACATTATATTTTCTTTTATTTACATATATAACCAACGGATTTAGACTGTAACGATTCTATTTTAACAGAATAAAAAATTTCATCATTTTCAATGCGAAAAACATGATAATTAATGTGAATCAAAATCATGGTTTAAAAGTCTTTGAATACATAAGGAATATGACTCTTCAATTAATTAATTTCATCTTCATATTCGCCTATATGAATAACCATTCCTGGTTTAAATAATAAATGTTCGTACTGTAGATATGATACAGTGTGAACAGATAATGTAAAAAAAATTCAAAATTTTTCAAGAGAGTAATTAGTAAATATAAGGCCCTAGTACTATTTTTTCACTTGCAACATCGTTATAATTTATTGAGAAATTTAGTAGTTTAATCTGAAAATTAACATAAATTGTAGGCGTCGAATAGTTTACCTTTAGCTAAATGGCCTTTATAATACGGCACGAGGTATGTTTTCATCACCTCAGAAGGAAAAATTTCAAGAAATCTGCTCTTATTATTCCGAAATTAATTAGTGTTAATTATATTCGAATTTACTTTTGTCCGAAGCGATCTTTAGCATAAATGTTATAAGCGCCTTTGCTAATTTTATGCGATGTTTATTTTCCAAAACTTCCGACTTTTACTAGATCTTTAAAGTCCGAAATAAGCTTGATGTCCTAAAAAAAAATGTAATTTATTTAACAACTAGTTGAACTACGCTATATGTATAATGTATGTACATTAGGGTGGCCCTTCGTTATATGGGGGGAAAAAAAAGTGTTCAAACTGTCGGTCTCACCCCCTAGAAATATGCGAATAGCAAAAAAACTGAGAAATACAAAGTTTTGGGCCAATCGTGGCCCAAAGCGATTGAAAATTTCAAGTGTGTTTATATGGGGAAAATTTGACTTTTTTTCAGATTTTACAAAAATTTCGTTCTATAGTTCAAATTTTCCGACAAGTTGTTATATAATTCAGGATCAGTATTAAATTGTCCCTTCAAATGGCTGTAAAACTTCAAAATCGAATAAAACCTCGCCAAGAAATAGAAAATGCCCCAGACCACTTTTGTGCCAAAAAAAACTAGGTCATGAAATTTGATGGCATTTTTTTCAACATTGAGAAATTGACTAAAGCCATCATTCTTTTTTGGTCCCTATACTTATAAGTAGTCAGATATGAAGTATTGTTTTATTACCACGTTGTTAACCTATTCCGCATTGAGACCGAAAATTGGAAATTTTTTGATAAAATTTTTAAAACTCCTTTTTCAAGTTTGAAAAAATTTTCTTAAACAAAATTTAAAAAACTGAATCTATCAATTTAAGGTTTTATTAAATATATGTTGCAGATTAACTGTGTGAATTTTTAAGTAAATCCCTCCGCCCAAATTTTTTATGATAAGGATTTTATTTTTGCGGACTTCGAGAAAAATTGGATTTTTGTGAAATATTCTGTAAATGTACTCTTTATAAATACTTTGTATTAAAAATTCATCACTTTTCTACTTTTAAATGTTATATTTTATCTTAATAGCCTAGGGTTTTGGAAAAAAATAATATGACTCCATTAGCCCTTTTGGAATTCGGGTCACATATGTCCCCAAGCTAATAAAAGGAAATTTATTCAAAAAATTCAAATATTTTGTAAGTGCTGTCCAATTTTTAGATGCGCTACTTAAAATATAATAACCAAATGTGTAAAAGTTTCGTTCCAAAAATTTGGGATAAATCCGGGAACGCTAACCCATTATTTGCCAAGGCAAGCTTTGGATTTTAAGATATTTTAAAATAAAAATGACCTAAAACGAGTTTTTCTATTAAACTCGTTGATACCACTATTTAGAATTTAAGAAAAATTATGCGGTTAATTTTTATTTATTTAACCATTCAGTGCTCCTGGGATCAAAATAATCCATTGTTATATAAATTTGCTGCAATTATCTGCTTGTTACTCGCGAGTATAAATTAAAACAACTTTTAACCAATTTTGTTATAAATTTACTTTATGTAATAAAGTAATAATATGTAATAAAGTAATTTCTTGCAGTCTCACCCACCAATTTGGTGGATATTGATAAAAAACGCCAAAAAAAAAATTTTTTAGGTCAATCGGTGAAGATGCCATTACTTATAATGGTTGACATTTTTTGATTTTTTATAATCGGTCGCTTTATATTATCTCCAATGTCACCTACATGTTTTGAAACTTCTACCATTTTATTTCCCAGTTTTGAATTGTTAATTAAATAGAAGTAAATTTAAAATATAATAATATATATAAAAGGTAATATTAAATTAATACTACTCTTAATTGAATAAATTAAAAAATAAAATCAAAGTGTATTTCAAAAAACGTCCTATTTTTTAGACATATGACCTATGTTGTTTTAATTTATATTCGCGAGCAATAAGCAGATAATTGCACCATAGATATATCACAATGGATAATTTTGATCTCAGGAGCACTGAAGGGTTAAATAAATAAAAATTAACCGAACTATTTTTCATAAATTCTAATAGTGGTGGTTTAACAGAAAAACTCGTGTTAGGTCATTTTTATTTTAAAATATCTTAAAATCCAAAGCTGACCTTGGCAAATAATGGGTTAGCGTTCTCGGATTTATCCCAAATTTTTGGAACGAAACTTTTACACATTTGTTGTTACATTTTAAGTGTCGCTCCTAAAAATTGGACAGCACTTACAAAATATTTGAATTTTTTGAATAAATTGCCTTTTATTAGCTTGGGGTCATATGTGAGCCCAATTCCAAAAGGGTTAATGGAGTCATATTATTTTTTTTCGAAACCCTTGGCTATTGGGATAAATTATAACATTTAAAAGTAGAAAAGTGATGAATTTTTGATACAAAATATTTAGAAATAGAACATTTACAGAATATTTCACAAAAATTCAATTTTTCTCGTAATCCGCAAAAATAAAATCCTTGTCAAAAAAATTGTGGCAGAGGGATTTACTTAGAAATTCACATGGTTAATCTGCAACATGTATTCAATAAAACCTTAAAGTGATACATTCAGTTTTTTAAATTTTGTTTAAGAAAATCTTTTCAAACTTGAAAAAGGAGTTTTAAAAACTTTATCAAAAAATTTCCAATTTTCGGTCTCAATGCGCAATAGGTTAACAACGTGGTAATAAAACAATACTTCATATCTGAGTACTTATAAGTATAGAGACGAAAAAAGAATGATGGCTTTAGTCAATTTCTCAAAGTTGAAAAAAATGCCATCAAATTTCATGACCTAGTTTTTTTTGGCACAAAAGTGGTCTGGGGCATTTGCTATTTCTTGGCGAAGTTTTATTCGATTTTGAAGTTTTATAGCCTCTTGAAGGGATAATTTAATAGTTATCCTGAATTATATAACAACTTGTCGGAAAAATTAAACTGTAGAACGAAATTTTTGTAAAATCTGAAAAAAAGTCAAATTTTCCCCATATAAACACACTTGAAATTTTCAATCGCTTTGCGCCACGACTAAACGTTATTTGATTGGCCCAAAACTTTGTATTTCTCAGTTTTTTTGCTATTCGCATATTTCTAGGGGGTGAGACCGACAGTTTGAACACTTTTTTTTATTAAGGGCCACCCTAATGTACATACAGAAAACAGATTCGTTGTGGCTACCAAATTTATTACCAACCGAATTTCGATTAAGTTAGTTATCGAATTTTGAGTTGATTGCAATTACACTTCTATTGTCTATACACTAAAAATTTTATCACAATAAAACATGGTTTGATATTATAAAATTTCTGTTGATAAAATCGAAAATTCAGTCATTAAACGTTAAAACAATTCGGTTATCGATTTTTTTTTTCTATGTTTATGTATAGTTACCTGAGTGGAAGAAAGTTCATGAATTAATATATATCCTTGGCTAAAATTTAAGAATTCACTTTCTCCAACGCACGATATCATCTGGTATATTGGAGTATAATTTTGCGATAGTGATGCTTCTGTAGATTGCTGCGAATTATTGATAGTTGAAAAATCCAAACCGCAGCCGGACTCAGAATCTGTAAAAGATTGAGAATTACAAGCAGAACCTAAAATAATGTTAACTTTAATATTATAATTTTATACTTACTTAATTTAATTTAATATCCAACACGAAATCGATGGAAGAAATAAATTTAACAAGTAAATCAGAAAATATATCTGGCTTTATTTTAAAATCTTTACTTAGTACATCCACTTGAGTGTCCTCCGGTAAATTATAAGTTGTTTTAACTAAAATTAATAAGAAATTATAAGTTTTTTTTTACTAAAATTGGTAAGGAAAGAAATTTTTTTTAACACCACTTTCACAGATTTTGGTTATTTTATACCTTCTTTAACAAACAAATAATAGTTAATTTTGCCATTAACATTAACACCAATAATCTTTTTATAACTTCCAAATGTAGTTTTTATTAATTTGGGGTCGTCTATTTAAAATTTTATTATTTGTCTAACAAGACCGCACGCATTGCACAAAACTTGATAAATAATGACGCTAATCAATGTGCGACTGTGATGCAAAATGTGGCACAATTAGACCATTTGTGGCACTTTTGAATGCTTGATGGCCCTGTGGTACACTCCAATCTATTGTGGCCCTTTCGACTCATAATTCAACTAACTACTTCAAACCGTTCAGTACATTTTTCAATGTAAGTTTTTCCCTGTTACTTTTATTTACAACATTGTTTTGTTTGTCAAAGGGAGCATAACATGGTTTGCATGTTTGAAAGAGATAATGCTATGATTGACAGCTATGCTCTCCATAACTATTATATGGTTGGAAAGAGACCATTCTTTGGTAGCTATCAATCATAATATTTTTGGTTGTTGTTAAAAATGCTGACAGAATGTATTACATTGATTAGCATCGATTATAAAGATTATTCAGACATGTTAGTTGTGCGTCAAACTATTTATATAGTAAATATAATCATCTATATTAATAAACGTCCATATGTATTACTTACCTTTTTTTTTAACCCATTATTGGCCGCTACCCTAAAACGTGGGAATTTTTTGAATCCCTTGCAGGAGGGTGTTATTATGACCCCAATGAAGAATATTTTTAGCAAAATTTTCCCTCCCGATATATAGGTTTCTTTACATGGACTGGTCGAAAAATCGACCAATGGCCGATAACAGTAAAAAAAAATAAACAAAAAATTATTTGATATTTTTGAAGGAAAAAATATTGCCTTAGGCTTTATTCAAATGAATTTATTGCAAATTGTTATGGTAGTCATAAAAACAGTTTGTATGTAAGTATATATTGCACTTTTTGCATGTAAAAATAGTATGTTTCTTACACAATTTGCAGCGCCGATATTTATTTTCAACGCTTCTTATAATTGAGTGTACTTTTTCGTTGACTTGGGGTTGGTTGGGGACTATATCAAAATCTTCACTGTTTAGCTCACTGTCGTATTTTAAAAGCTGTGTTGTGACTTCAGAACGAAAATCAATTTGTGAAAGGGGTTTTGTCTTTTGAATTTTTGCCAACATGCAGTGCATCTCCCACGCGTTGACCATTGCGTTACCAAGCGCATTAGTCCATATTGGCCACCTTTCTTTCTTTCCCTTTATACAGATACGATAATTGGCCACGGCATTGTCATGAAGGTCGACACCACCCATACCATGATTATACTCCTGAATTGCTTTTGGCTGTGGAATAGTAATAGCTTTTTTTTGCTTACGGCAATAACGTTTAGCATTAGCCATTGGTTCGACTGTTGAGTTATTGGTAATTACGTTGACAACAGAATTGTCATTCCAGCGCACCAACAATATTTCTTGTTCACTATCTAGCAACTGGTCAAATTCTCCGCGATTGCTTTTTTTTAGATTCTTTAACGGAGCTTTCGCCGTTCGATTTTCGCGTATAGTGCCCGTAGCACAAAATTTGCGTTCACTCAATAGACACATGAGATGATAAGAAGAAAAGAAATTGCAAAAAAAAACTATGTGACAATCGGGATCAGGTACGTTTGCCAGTAAGTCCAAAACAGTTTGGTGTGGCTGAACCACCATATAAAATGCTGTAGAATAAATATCCACTTTCGGAGCACATGCCCCATGATTTAAATCCAAAACGGATTGGTTTACCTTAATGAACTTTTTGCACGAGTGTCGCCCAAAATACGGAATCATCTGCTCATCAATTGATACAATATGGCTAAAAATTCCAAACTGCATAAAATTTTTATTGAGAGCATCAACTAGTGGGCGAACTTTGGCAAATCGATCTGTTTTGTCTAAGCGGCTGATAGATGCAAATACCTTTTAATTGTTCTGAACCGATTGCGGCTCATGGCTTGCTTTACCATTGGAACTCCCATTTCGGGCTTCGTAGACCAATAATGGTCTATATGTGGTAAGGTATGATACCCCGACAAGTATAAAATTCCAATAAATCTACGTAGTTCAATAGGTGTAATACTGGCTGTAGCATTGTTCTGATTTGCATATGTATTTGAAAAATTTGTGATATCCAGCATTATGGAATTATCAAAATATAAAGAAAAAATTTCAAATGGAGATTTAGAGCCTATAAAAAATATATAAATGACTGAGTAAATACAAGAATCCAAAAGAAACAAAGCGGACCAATTACTCACCAATTTCTAAAAAAATTTCTTCCATTTTAACAGCTTCATTATTGGTTGGCTTTGTCGTGTAGCTAAAGTTTCTTGGCTTTCGCCACATAGGTATAGCAAAATCCGATTTTTTTGTAATGCTTCCCCTTTCCATACCTTTGTGACGTGAGTCGGATGTTGACGGCTCTTCAATTGTACTTTCAAACACATCACCCAATTTCTGTATATTGCCTTCATCTAGAGAATATTGTAATTCTGCACTACCAGCAATTTCTTTCATGAGGTCATCATTGTTGTCATTTATATTAATTTTATCGTCATCCAAATCTTCTTCATCAGTTAGAGATGCTATAGTTGCTGGTGGAATGTAAACGATATCTACATCTTTGGCTGCCGTTATAGCTTGGTCTTCCTCGTCACCTGAGTCTAGCTCATTTAAAATATTAATTATTTCAGACACATTTACTGCCTTATAAATCGGCATTGTAAAATATTGTAAAATTAGTTAATTAGTTTAAAGCACAACTCTTTGCATTCACCTTCGTACACTTACTGACATTTTAACACAAATATTTCTATAACTGAAGTAAAACAAAATAATCTAGGGTTCCCCTGACTAAAATACGCGAGATATTACTTAGCAAGAGAAAACTACAGGGCGACACACAGAAAAACTTCAAAGGAAGTATTGCCAGATTTATTATGAAAATAACAGTTTTGAAACTCAAAACAATTTTTAAATTCTATGGTAGGGCCTCCGGCCACTGGTCGATTTTTCGACCACGAAACATTGTTTGCATTTAAGAATGAGAAAATGTGTCATATGCAAATTGATTTTCGTCGATTCTTATAGTACAGGATTTAGGCTCTTAAAATAACGAAAAATAAGAAACAAAAATTACAATTATTAGATATAATTTTTAATTGGAAAAAAGTGCTAAAAATATGGTTTTTAAAATCCTCTTACCAAAATTTTTGTCAAATACTTTAGAAAATCATTTCACTACAGATATTTTAGAAATTAGTTCAGATTATATTTTTGTGAAAACAGATCAAAAAAATTATAGCAGACTTTTGAGATATGCGCTCAAAAACTTACTGGTCGAAAAATCGACCAGTGGCATATAATGGGTTAAACACTTAGTGAAGACAAACAAACTGACTGCTTACCGACAATGCACTGAAGTAACACAAAAAAATTTATACTAAAATCTGATGATTGTATGATTGTGCATATCAAATAACTATAGTATTGTTGGAAATATCATATTTTGCTTCCTTCGTAATCATATATTGTTCGTGGCAAGAACTTTCTGAACCACAACATTGTTTCAACCAACCATATTTCAAACTTTAAAATGACAATCAAGTTATAATAAAACATATAACTATATAATAATCACAGTGATCATAATATTATTAAAATTAAATTTAAAAAACTATATATGGGAAACTTCAAAAATTTACGGCTCCTAGACAATTTTTTTTAAAGTTTTTGTTTTTTTGTCTGACATCAATGTCGATTTGCGTGTGTATAAACCGATAATTGAGCATGTGAAATCCGTTCGCGTTAATCATTTTTATTAAACGGCGCAAATTTTACGGCGGTTTAAAGTTAAAAATTTTGAAAAAATATTAAAATTACAGTTTTTGTTAAAATTGAAAAAGGATAACGCGTGTGGGTAATACCCCTTAAGGGCTTTCTTAGCACACTAAAATATTTGTGAAAGTTTCAATACTTTTTAAAATACACTGAAAAAATAATAAAAAAAAATTTTTTTTGATCGTATAAAAATTTATTTAAATTTGTTAAACATTTTACAAAATTAGGGCTAGTATAAGATATAATTTGCAATATTTTGGGAACTATTTGCCTATCGCTAATGGTTTAAGAGATATAACCATTTACACTTTACCACTCATGATTTTTTTTACCAAATTATATATTAATTATATTAAAATGGTTAGTTTTCTCTGAGTTTAGTATAGTATTAACCTGCTTTAAATAAAAAGGTGTTTGAGTATTTAATAGAACAACTGACTCGTTAACATTGCATTTTACGGCTTCTTTGGACGTGACTTTTACGTTGTATGTTAAGCCTTTAGCACCCTTTCGGTCAATTGTTTTCTGATACCACTTATGGGAAAAAATCTTTTCTAACCCATTTTCAGCCTCCGGAATTTCTTTTTAATTGCAAACTTTGCATTCTCTATACATACACGATTTCGAATCTAAGTTACATGCTACCATGAGCTAGATGAAGATAAACCTTTAATCGGTACAACTTTTACAGCATTAAATCAAAGTTAATGTGTGTTTTACACAAACATGTATTTCGAGCAGACATTTTACTTTTATTTATCCAAAATTTCTTGTATTTAGCAAAAGTATTAAAGTGTATTTTGAGTTTAGTTTCTTTGCAAAACTTTTGGTGCAGATTAGTAAGAGTATCTTGAAGAAATCGTTTTCGAAATACTTTACCATTTATTTTATTTATTTATTTATTTAAATTTGGTATCCTGTTCAACAAGACATGAAATCTTCAAAACAGAACAGGTTTAAATATGTTAGTTGGAGTTTGATTTACAATACAACTTAACATTACTGTGACAATATTAAATATTAATAATAAAAAATAAAATATTGATTTATATACAAATAATAGATATTTATAAGTGGCATTTTCCTTATAATATCCCTTTTTCCTGGACATATACTAGAGCAGCGATGGCGAACCTATGACCCACGGGTCACACACTGACCCACGCAACAATTTTAAGTGACCCACGAGTTGTTTTGTTTTTTCAAACCAATTCTAAGTTTTTTCAAACTGAGATATTGTTATACTCAATTAACAAATTGTGGAATTGTAGATGTACGAAGAAAACTGTGAAAATTTTATAGTAGGTTTTGTTAAAATAACACGTAATATGCAAGCAAGAAATTTTTTTTGTCTTTTTCTGTGGAAAAAATGAAAAAAAAATATGTGGAAAAATATGGAATTAAAAAAAAAACTAAATTCCATATTTTCCACATAATTTTTTAAATTTTTTTTTCACATACAGAAAAAGACACACAAATTTCTTGCTTGCATTTTATGTGTTATTTTTACAAAGCCTACTACAAAATTTACACAGTTTTCTTCGTACATCTACAATACCACAATTTGTTAATTGAGTATAACAATATCTCAGTAGGCACTGCAAAACAATTAATAATTTTTTTTAACTATTTATATTATATCATTTAACTTTACTTTTAACCAAACTAAAGACGTAACTTGCGCATGCTCTTTAAATTATTGATTCATAAGGTTTTCTTGATTTATTAAGTTTTCAATTTTCGGTAAGAAAATTAGTTTTAATAATTTGTTTCTATTTCAATTCAAATTTAACATTTTCAAATTATAAATGTTAACCCTTTAGATATATTTAGCATGTCAGCGGTTAAGAAACTTAAAATGAATGATACAAGTTCAAGGCCATATCAAACAGAATGGTTTGGAAAATACGGAGCTGTTAAGATAGATGAGAAAATTATTTGCTTAATTTGCAAGGAAAATTGTACGTCTCGTGCTTACAATGTAAAACGACATTTTGAAAAGATACATTCAAATCTTGCTTCCTTAACAGCAGAAAAAAAAAATTAATTTCTCAAAAGCTAAAAGAATATCTGTGGCTTTCTGGAATAACCGCGTATATCCATTTTTGTCAGTTTGGAGTTAAAGATGCGAAATATATTAATTTTTAATGCTCTTTACATGTGTTAAATTTTTTTTAAAAAAATATTGACCATTTCTGAGTTTTTTTCTTTAAATAACGACGTAATTGAAATGTTTATTAAATTAATTTGCAGCACTAATAACGTATGTCAACCTACGTTTGATCGCTGACACATAATTTTCTCAGAAAACGACACATAGCGACATACGTTGTTATTAATGAAAAAAAAAAAATGCAAAATAATTTTGGATTAGTTTTCAGTTTATAACCACTTATAAAAACTTGTGTGTTTATTTCTGTTATTTCTTGTCACTGTTATTATTGACACGTTATTATATTCTCATCCTTACTCCCGTTAACTTTTTGTTGACGAACAAAAAATCCATTTTTCAAGCAGCAACAACTTATGTCTACTTATGTCTACATGTGTTGCATTGGTAATTTTCTCTTTCAAAAAAAAAAAAAAAACTACGTTTGTCGACATATATATAAATAAAAAAATATAAATAAAAAGCTCTAACATTTTTATATCGAGCCCATAATTTCAAATGTAACGTTTTTTGGCTCCCCTGAACATTTTGATTTTATGACATACGCGGTTATTCTAGAAAACCACAGATATAAATCACAAGCTCATGTATTTAAAACATTTCTACTTCCTAAAAACAACATTACAGCCGCTAGTTTTCACGTAGCACATTGTATCGCACGACATGGAAAACCTCTTTCGGAATGTGAGTTTTTAAAAGAAGCGTTTTTGGAATGTAGTGCTGCCATATTTGCTGATTTTAAAGAAAAAAAATTTGATAATAAAGCGCATTAATGAGTTGCCTATAAGCCGAAATAGAATTAAAGAACGAATATTAAGATTAGATGAAAATACTTGTTCTCAAACTAATTACGATTTAAAATGTGCCGAAATGTATTCAACTGCTTTAGATGAGAGCACGGACTTAAGTGGTTACGCACAACTTGCAGTTTTTGCTAGGTATAAATCAGGAAATATAATGATGGAAGAAGTGGTCAAGTTAATAACATTGACATGAAGAACTACTGGTCTTTATGCTTGTAAGGAATTCGCTGATATATTTATGAAAATGAATATTGATTTACAGAAAATTGTTTCTGTAACAACTGATGGTGCTCCTAGCATGATTGGCAAAAATATTGGTTTTATTCAGCAACTTAAACAAAGTGTCCAACATTTTTTAATTGAATTTCACTGCCTCATTCATGAAGAAGTCTTAAGTGCAAAACAAGGATTGAAAACATTTTCCAACGTAATGCCAGTTGTAACAAAAATAGTCAATTTTATAAACGCAAGAGCTCTAAATAAGCGAGAATTTGTCAAATTAATTTACAATATTGTTCGATGGCTCAGCCGTGGTCAAGTTTTAAATAGGTTTGTAGATTTATTAGAAGAAATGAAACTATTTTTGCATGAAAAAATAATGTTTTTGACGAATTACCAAATATGGAATGGCTATATGACCTAATGTTTTGCTGTGATATCACTCAGCATTTTAATGAATTAAATAAAAAACTCCAAGGATCTGGTCAAGTTGTATTAGTCTTGTTTGAAAATATTAAAACGTTTATAACAAAACTTGATATATTTAGTAATGATTTGAAAATGAAAATATTGAAATATTTTCCATATTTGCAAAACATTTCCAAGCAACTGAAAACTTTGAAAATAGTAATATTACACAGATCATACAATTAAAAAATATTTAACTGTTATTGAGGAAATAAAACAAGCTTTTCTGTATAGATTTAATCAATTTTAGGATTTAGAAAAAACATTACAGCTTATATTGTATCCACACAAAACAGAATTACTGATTTGGAATTAACCGTGTTCACTTGGTTAGGTATTGAAAATTTCGAAATGGAATTAGCAGAATTCCAAAACAGTTTAATGTGGGGTAAAAACATATGAAATCAACCAATGAGTTGACCGCACCGATTTCGAATTGGATGAATTTTGGTACGAAGGGAAAGTTAAACATAATAATAGAGTTTGCCAACTTTCAGTATCGTAGCTCTCGTACTTTCAGAATTATGGCCATTCCAAGTTGGCAAAAACCGATAAAAATGCACTCAGATGCCTTAACACAATTTTTAATATCTCGAAAAGTATTCATTGCACGTTAATAATCAAGGGCTCATTTTACAGACTAAAACATGCGCCATTCCAAAAAAAATTCTTTTTCAAATTTTCGATCAAGGATAATGTAAATAAAAAAGGACTAAAATTTCCAAAGGATATTTCTCGAAAATCAATATTTTTAAAAATTTCAAAAAAATATGTGTTAATTCTTATTATGTTTTGTACAAGTCTGTCAAATTTCAATGTGGAGTCTTTATTACAACATGAGTTATTAAGAAAAAAGCAGGCGAAGGTTTATGTATTTCATTAAATGTACCAAAATACAAAAAGGTGACAAATTACAAAAAGAAGGACAAATCAAATGTAACGGAACTTTTTCGACTTTACAACCTAGGCGAAATATTTACTGCCTGTTCACACAAAAAATGTACAAATATTTTATGACCTGTGGTCGGCTTATTGGCAGTAGCAAATTCAGTCCCTGTTTAAAAAACATTTTATGACCCGTACTTCAAGCAAATTTTCCAAATCAAGAAAAGCAAGGCGTGTATTTTTTTACCTGAAATCTATTTTTTATACCAAAAAAAAACAGTATAAATAGTTCAGAGACTGTAAGTCAAAAGTCAAACTTCAGTTGAATACTAGATTTCATAAGTGCTAACCTTCAAAGTGTTATAGTGTTAAAGTGACTTGGTCGTTTGAAAAAACAAAAAAAAGAGACTAAATATTTAAATAAATTATAATTATTGTCAATACGAAAAAGTCGTGCACAATTCATTCGGTTGTGGTATTTAAATAAAAAATATGCCATTCAATTCAACATATTGCTGTAATCCTTTTAAAAAATCCGGTCACACTGGGTGCAATAAAAGTTTAAGACAAGTCCAAGAATGGATGCTACAGTATACTAAGGATAAAAACATTACGATCTGTGGGACATGTAGAATAAAATTTTCGCATCTGAAGAAATCTAATAAATCTAATTTGGAACAAGGTTCAGACATAAACGAAAATGTAGATACTTTCGATAACATTGCGTCAGGCACGGAAGAAGTTTCTATTTCAAAATTAAACCAATCTCTACCGTATCTGGAACAATCTCCGATAAAAAAGAATAAGTTACATCAAAAACGGTACAGAGATGCAAAATTCAGGAAAATAAGTGATTCGATTCAAGACAAAATTTTCCACGGTTCAGCACAATCAACTTCGCATATGTATGTGCCCACAATCCGAAATAATAGAACAATTAAAAGAAAAGTTTAAAACATTAACAAAATAGTGAGAAAATCCAACTGCTAACAATTTTACCAAAAACCTGGGCAATACATAAAATTGAGGAAGAATTCCTGGTTACAAACTATATCGCGCGAAAAGTTAAGCATTTGGTTGAAACAAAGGGTGTGATGAGTACGCCTAACCCAAAACTGGGAAGTCCAATTTCACCAGTGACAAGCAGTTTAATAAAATCCTTTTATGAATCCGATCACGTCAGCAGGTGTATGCCCGGACAGAAAGATTTCGTGTCTGTTTTTGAAAATGGTACAAAAGTCAGGAAAAATAAAAGACTTTTGCTTGGAAACTTAAGAGAAATGTACGCCTTATTCAAGGAACGACATGATGGAATAAAAATAGGTATTTCCAAGTTTTGCCAACTTCGTCCGAGGAATATAATTCTAGCAAATGCGAGTGGATCTCAAAACGTGTGTGTTTGTATAAAGCATCAAAATGTGAAGCTGATGATTGATGCTATAAATTTAAAAAAATTAACTGCTGGTGTTCCGAATTATCAGCTTGAATGTTACAAAGATTGTTTGAAACAAATGACATGCATTCCATATTCTTCAAAGTGTCACCTACGCAAATGTAACAAGTGTCCAGGAATTGAAAATTTAAAAGCAAAACTAAATCAATTACTAGAGCAAAATGATATTGATGAAATAACATATAAACAATGGGTAAGTGTAGATAGGGATAATTTGGAGACCATGATTGGCCAAGCCGACGTTTTTGTGGATTCCCTATGTGAAAAGCTTGAAATTTTATTACCTCATTCATTTATTGCAAAACAGCAGGCAGCATATCTGAGTGAAAGAAAATCAAATTTGGAAGAAAATGAGTATATAGCAGTTTGCGATTTTTCAGAAAATGCTTCTTTTACTATTCAGGATGCAGTCCAGGGATTTCACTGGAACAACACTCAGGCCACTTTATACCCAATCGCTATTTATTTTAAATCAGATGGAAAAACACAACATACAAACTTCATAATAATATCTGATTGTCTTGTACACGATTCTGTAGCTGTCACCTGTTCTATCGCCACCTGAATGTATTTTTGAGAAAAAAGTTTAAAACAACCCCGAAGAAAATCACGTATTTTTCAGACGGTAGTGCTGCCCAGTTTAAAAATAAAAAGAACTTTATCAACTTATGTTATCATATGGAAGATTTTGGATGTAATGCTGAGTGGCATTTTTTTTAATAAAGTGTTTAATAATGATAATACATTATGTTGTACTTTTTATTAAAGGTTTAGCAATGGAGAAAAAGAGTTTAAGCAAAGAAAAGTCGAAAAAGTTCCGTTACATTTGATTTGTCCTTCTTTTTGTAATTTGTCACCTTTTTGTATTTTGGTACATTTAATGAAATACATAAACCTTCGCCTGCTTTTTTCTTAATAACTCATGTTGTAATAAAGACTCCACATTGAAATTTGACAGACTTGTACAAAACATAATAAGAATTAACACATATTTTTTTGAAATTTTTAAAAATATTGATTTTCGAGAAATATCCTTTGGAAATTTTAGTCCTTTTTTATTTACATTATCCTTGATCGAAAATTTGAAAAAGAATTTTTTTTGGAATGGCGCATGTTTTAGTCTGTAAAATGAGCCCTTCATTATTAACGTACAATGAACACTTTTCGAGATATTAAAAATTGTGTTAAGGCATCTGAGTGCATTTTTATTGATTTTTGCCAACTTGGAATGGCCATAATTCTGAAAGTTCGAAGGCTATATGTCTGAAAGGTGGCAAATATTATTGTGCCGATCCTAGATCATGTGTACAAAATCTTATCAAATTTGGAGGTGATGAGGTCACAAATGTTAATATTTTCGGTTGATTTCATATGTTTTTACCCTGTGGAAAAATAAATTTGAAAATCTAATTACAGATTTGCAAATACAGGATTTCGAAAATATTTCTGCAATAAGAAAAAGGTATTCGAACCAAGAACTGATAATATAATATTAAAAGAATGGGACTCTTTAGCAGATACATTTAATATAATGAAAAAACTGGCAAATGCTCTTATAACAATGTTTGGTTCCACATATGTATGCGAAATTTTATTTTCATCAATGAATTTTATAAAATCCACGCAAAGAAATAGACTTGGTAATGAAATGACTGCCGCATGTGGAAAAATAATGAATTCCAAGTATAAACCAAATATACATCAATTATCTGAAAATAAACAACAACAAGTTTCGCATTAAATGTGTGTATATGTATAATTTTTTTGATATTAAATTTTTTTTTTTTTTTTATTTTAAAATAATAATCATATATATAATATGTGCGAATAATAAATAAAATCATATTTACATGTATTTTTTTAAAATCTTTAATTACTAAAATAATACTTGACCCGCAGGTTGATATTACAGAAAAATAAATTATATTTTGACTCACTTGTCAAAAAGGTTCGCCATCGCTGTACTAGAGATTTGATCTTTTTGTAAAAACTGTTCAATTAAATGTTTTATTGTGTTCTCCTTACAACCTCTATTTTCTTGGGGAGATTTGAAATTTTTATTTTTATTTTGTTGATAACGATTAACTATGTGTTATATTTCTTTAACCCTTTTCCAGAAACGATTTTGGAGTACATAGATTTTTCTTTATGAGCTACAATATTTTGTTTATTTTTAACCAATTGTTTTTCTAAAACCTCACAAAACATTAGTCACTTTTTCACAGCACTGTGTCTTTGTTTCATAAAGCAAAGGCTACTGTGATCATAGAGTTTTTATAATAAAGCAAGTTCTTTAAGGTATCATTGCATCGGCGGCAATTTGGCGGTTTTCGCGGTAGTATATTTCAATTGTTTTGTTGAAATTTGTTAAGGTGGCCCTCGTGAATATTGTATAAAAATATAGTCTCACTTTCTAGGGGTTAAAAAAAAAAACGGGTGTTTTTTTTGCAAATATTAATATTGGACCGATTATAAAATAATTGTTGGGATTCTGGGTTACTTATTAACCCGAATTCAAAAATAATTCTTTTAAATGTTCAAAATCAAATATTTCATACAAGGGTGATTTTTGAGGTTAGAAACATTTTGTTTCCGCCATAAAATTTTAAATCCTTAAAATTTTTTGGTGCGTTTTCGATTTTAGTATCAAGCTCAGTAAGGTCTTCTATTCGATGTATGTTTGAGCGGAATTGATACAGCGCTCGTAGAGGCGCCTGTAGCATTATTATTTTTTTTTGATTTTTTTTAAGAAGAAAAGAAACATTTATTTAATGAAATTAAAAAGATGAAAACAAAGGTTAATATCGATAAAACTGGGCAAATGTCAATAAAGGGTAATACGGTGCGTGTCAAAATTTTTGACGTTTGGGTAGTTCAGTGTTAACGAACGTATTCGTGTGTGTTGGTGATACCGCTGGATAACCGGTTCTTTTTCCAAAATTTCCAAAAGTTTTCCATTTTTTTCTTATGATTTCCAATCCCTTTTGGGGGTATATAAAGATTTTCGGGATGAAAAATCGTTCCTTTTTGCCGACTACTACCATCAAGTACGTTCTAATTAAACACCAATTTACGGAGAAAAAAAAAACATAAAAGATAACAAGTAAGTTTCTTAACAATTTTTTTTTTATATACTTTTTATCGGTTTCTTAATTTAAATAAAAAAAATTTTTTTTAAGCAAATTCTTCTTTCGAGACGCTATAAGTTTTTTTTATTTACTGAGGAAAAAGGAAAAAAAACTCCGTTTATAACCCCAAATGTGAGTTAAATTTTTGTTGAATTGTTCAGCCATTTCTTTTTCTCCTACTTTAAATACCTCAATATAATTTTCTTTATACAGATAAAATATTTTCCACCTATCAAGGGCTGGCCCTTCGTTAGTTTGGCTGGATCATTAATTTCCTTTAGTTCTTGGTGCCTGTCCAACGTTATTAACTATTATCTTTTTGTTCCTATACACCAACAGCCTTGATCGGAAGGGCAGCAAATTTTTTTTTGGGAACGGGAAACTCTTCAGTAAAATTCGGTCTTCAATTTTCATCACCATCATCATCATCAAAATCGACATAAGTATGTAGGCTGAAAAGTGTCAGTGAGAAAGTGCAAATAGTGTGAAGTTTTTTTTTTGCAAAAGTGACCAGAAAATTAAATTCAAAATTCAAAAAAAGAAAAAAAAACTCCAAAGAAAAAAAATAGATAAAAAATAACTTTCGTTACAATTGGTAATATCCAAAAAAAAATTTAGAACCTAAAATCCATAAATCCGCCAGAAAAAGTAATATTTTTGTTTAACCGCGTAATCCATAAAATCTTCCACAAAATACAAACAATCACGTTAAAATCGGGTTAATTTATTAAAAATACACTAATTTACAAGGCAACACGTAATAGCTTTCTCAATAACATTAACCATTATAACTAAATAGTTCACAAAGCACATAAAATCTAAAAAGGAAAAAAAAAATAGTTAAAAGAAATGGATAATTGAAAAACAAAATAATATTAGCTAATAAAATTATATGATAAGTGTTAGTTTATTTTTTTTTTATAAAGTGAGATTTTTTTTCTTATACATCCATTGTCCTGCAAAAATCCATCTAAAACGTCACCATCGTTATTAGTGTCGATGTACTAAAAGAATAACAGACGAGAAAAGAGAAAAAATTTAACATAAATACAAAATCCAAATGAATAAAAAAAATTTATTAATTACTTACCATAGATGACCAAATTAAAGTTGTAGTCACATAATCAACGTGTTAATGAAAAGATCGGACATATGTATGTCAAGATCAATAGCAAAACAAAAGGAAAAAAATTAAAAGCTCTAAAAGAAAGAGTAATGTGGTTGCAATTTCAGTTTTAAGTGTTATTGAATATTAATTAAAAAGACGAAACTCAAATAAATCGAGGTAAAATCACAAAAAAAAAAGTTTTAGTACAGTCATTAAAATTTCAGCGTTTTTATTTTTTATCCTCATCAACTGCATCTTCAGCACCATGTCGGCGTGAAAGATCTTTCATCGTTGGACTCCCAAAAAGCTGTAAGTTAATCTCAGACACCATATTTTATTAACCCATAGTTGAACTAGTGATCGTGTACTGTTAAAACCCTTGAAAGCTCTATTAAATTTTGGGAGCTCTGTTGCTAACAGAATGAAAGCTCTGGTAAGAGAATTCATCCTGTTAATATAGCAGGGACTTCTACGTGTTCTAAAAGTGATTAATTGTTTTCTTCCCTTAAGTGTACCACCTTATCAGAAATTAAAAATAACGCAGTTTGTTTTCCAATACGTTAAATAAAGTATTTTTGGATTTCTGATACATTTAAATAGAGATAACTAAATAATTAATATAAAGTAAAAGTATCGGAAAGGAAGAAGAAGTTCTCTTCACCGGCAAATTGGTGTGGAGAGTTTCTTTACTAACCAAATCATTTGAATGAATGAATTCTTCCTTCGGTAAGTGATCACTCTTTTAAACTCATCTCAGTTTTTATTTTATTTAAACGAAATACCGCGAGTTTAAATCTTTTTATCAAATTAAATTCTATTCGGAGATTTTTTTTAAATTATATTTTTTTTTACCTTGGCAACCGAACTGGATGCAGACGTGTTATAAATTTCTTTTCCAGCATTTTTATTTGGATTTTTGCAACCTTAAATTTAGTTTTGTCAATTATTTTTTTTTTTTTCAAATTAATGATAAACTGTGGTTTATATAAACGAAAATTTAAATTTCTTTAGTTATTTATTTTCTCTCTTTGCTTTTATTATAATTTTTTTTTATGTCAAATAAAATATTTTTCTACCCTCACTTCATATATTTCCTTATAAGCTGAAGTTATATTGTAATTATTAAGTTAGATCTTAACTTTTTTTTTGTTTCTTTAAATAAATTACTCATTTGAAAAATTAAGAGATAATTTTTTTTTGTCTTGATTTCCAGTTAACTGTTCGGATAGGGTCACCTTTTTTGGGACCATATAAAATATAAATAGCTTCCCGCTATATGGTCATTGGATGGGAGGGGTTTATGTGTTTAACACCAATACACATTGGGTTAAAGAAGTGGCATCCGTTTCCGGATTAAATAAATATTTGTTTTCCTTTTTTTTTAATTCCAATCAATTTCAAGCACGTAAAAATAAAATTGTTCTCATAGCATAATTCTTCCAGTAACTCTCAGGCGAGGTAGTGAAGAATCCTCCCCGTTTGCCGACGAGATAGAGGCCGGAATTTAATTACGTGCTGCCGCTAATATAACTTGAGAAAATATTGCAAATTGGTTAGACACCATGTTTGGTTACATGCTACACGCTTTAGTTGTTACAAAGCGAAATGTGTTTGGAAAAAACTGCCGCTTCACGCGCCAGGATTGAAAAAAATTATTTTTTTTGCACTTTATTAGTTTAGTCCGTCGCGAAGAATCTATTTAGATACCTAAATATGTTCCCATGCCATGTTTTGATATAAAAAAAGCTTACAAAAAAATTGTTTTTTTTGCAAAAATTTTCAAAAGTTCACAAAATTTTTTCTGAAAGCTAAAAACTGTTACAAAGAAAACGGAATGAATGAAAAAACTCTTTCAAGTTTCAAGTCGTTTATTTAATTTTTCGAATTTTAGATGACCACCAATTCTTAAGGTGAAGACTTTTCAACGTAAAACTGTGCACGTCAGATCCATCAAGTATAGTCATCCAACCCCTGTACAACATAGTATGTCGGTTTCAGCAGGTGCTCAAAAAATTTTAAATAGCCCACACAATATTGCGACAATCATCTATGATTGCAGAGAGCATAGCATAATTGCCGTGATCATGTTGTAACCATATCTTTTCTCTGCGTGAAAATACTAAAAGCTCCTTACCAAAACAACTCCCAATCGAATATTTAACTTATTCCCTGTTTGAATATTTACACAAAATTCATCTGCTGAGAATTATATTTATTATTTTTTTTTTTTTTTGAGTTGCGACCTCTCTTTTGTCTGTAAATTGATGTACAGACATAAATGAAACCAAACTACTAGTAATTTTTATTTGAATGGTATCGAGATTTAAACTGTGTCCGTCTGCAGCAGGTCATATGCTCTGTAGGATTATAAAAGTATTTGCATCTCCTATATTCTTAACTTCCTCTGCCAGATCAGATAAAAAGGCATAACATTATTTAAAGGGATTTTATGATTTGAAAGATGGGCCTTTAATTCATTTAGAGAGTCATTAATTTTTTGAAAACTGAGGTGCGCTGAAAGAAGTTCAGTTTTGTTGCCTTTTTTTTTGCTTATACTGAATAAGGACCAAGAACAACTTAGTGCACTTAAGTTACAAAAATCATATATATTACGAACACATTTCTGTTACTTTTTATGTTTTATTTAACAACCTACGCATAGAGCATCTCATTTTGGCTTTCGATAACATTTTACTTTCATATTTGTAAAGATGTTGGCCTTCAGTCTTCATCCATATCCCTTTCAACTTACATAACTTAAGTAATAAATTTTGGTTTTATTGTTTTGTCTGTCTGTACGTGTATGCCGGTATACTAATACATTTAATAAACTAAATCCAAAGCTGTCGGAAATAAGTAAAAGTAATAAAATTAGTAAAAATCCTAAAGTGTAAGAGATATACGAATAATGTTTCTAACCATAGTCACGTGTCAAGGAATAAAACAAAAAATCTATTAAATAAAATAAAGAAATAGAAAGTGGAATAAACCTAACAAAATCACATAAATACATGAATGAAAAACGATTTTGTATTGAACTGTTTACAGGTAGGCCAAGGTATATAAGGAACAAAGCCACTATAATGTTAAGCCTCGCATATATATTTCCAAAATAATGTTAGGGGCAGATTGATTTAGGTATCAAATTATTTAGATTAAAAGTTCTAATAACAAATACTGTATTAGCAAATTTTTCTCATATCTAAAGGAGCCATTGATTTTACATAAGTGGGACTCTCTGCTAAATATTCTATACTATATACTTAATATTTAATACACATGTTCATAATTTTCGTGTACGTTATTTATATAAGTTCGAAAAACGAACAGGGCCTTACGTCAACTAAGCCAATGAACCATCCTTTACATATTCGGATGACTAGCAATACCAACAATAGAAATATGTCATACCTGTCATACCAGCTTACATTTATTTGGAACAATATTCTTTTATATTCTAAATTAAATTAAATTAAATTAAAAAAAAAGCAAAAAAAAAAAAATCTCTTTCCTTAAAAATTTATCTTAAAGCAGTTCGCAGCCCTAATTAAAAGCATTATTTCTTCACGATATATTTTCACTTAATTGCTTATGTTTCCTCATAAATTGCTTTGAATCCCACACTTCTCCCAAAAGTTAAGTGCTGTTTTTTGTTTAAAGGAAATTGTTCTAAAATTGACAAACCATTTTCTGTATGTATTTTCCTATATACACACATCTTTTAAAATACATACAATACTACATGTTATTCTAGGAACAATATTTCAAAAGACAAAAGAAGACAAACAACGGTTGCCCAAGTTAAAACACAACAAACGTTTCAATTTTAAGCCATTGTCTAAAGAAACATGTATCCCAATACTCAACAATAAATGGCAACAATCTAAGTAAACAAGTTTTAATAAATAAAAAAATTATATATATGTATATTAGGGTGGCAGCAGGTTATATGGACGAAATTTTTTTTTTTAATTTTAATGGTTTTCGCGCGGAATATTGTGCCACTTGGTGTAAAAACTATATGGTAAAAATTTTAGGAAGATCGGACAAATATTTCCCGTGCCCCAAAGAGGTCAAAGGTCAGATTTTTTTAGCCCGATATTTTTAAAACGTTTTTTTTTAAGTAGTTGTTCGTTTTTGCCCGAATTTGTATAAAAAATCATTCCACTTCATTTACAATGTGCAATTATTAATAATTGTAAAAAAAATGAAAAATTTAACCCTTCCGTGCCCAGTGGGTTTTAAAGTTTAATATATTTTGTACTCTAAAACCGTAATATTTTGCACTTTTTTTTAATTATCTGAGATATGCTAACAAATTATCTACGACAATTTTAAATCATTAACCCTTTTTGCCCACCCGTGTCAAAAGTTTTATTAAATTGAACATTGAATATAAAATTAACATATAAAATTAACTTTTTTAATAAAAACAAAAATATTTAAACGTAAAAAATACGTAAATACGTAAAAAATAAAATATGGGACACTTTAATTATAACTAGTTCTTAAGTTTTGTAAATTTGCTTCTTTTGAAAATTGCTGTCTATAATTTTGTACAACCTGAAACAAATAGAAAAAAACCAATTTTATCATACAAATCTTTAATTAAAATTAATAAAACAAGTTGTCATTACTTTAAATAAATGCTGCCTCTGATCCTCATCTTTTGTAATTTTCTCGTGGAATTCTTGCACTAACTTAATTCCTCTTTCGGCGCAGTCATTGACAATTTTTAAGTTTGAAATTATGTTCTTTCCTTTACGATAGTCATCTAAAATTGGCCAACAACTTGAGTCTTTGTTTAAAAAGTCTGCAGAAATGTTAAACCTTTGTAAAAGCTTGTTGGTGTTTTTGGAAAATAATTCCTCCAAAATTACATTATTGTCTCTGGCAAGGAAATGGCTTAAATTTTGTTGGTTTATTGTTAGCCTTTTTGGATATTCCTCTCCTTCTTCTTCTAGATTTTGTTCAGATAAGTTTGTTACAAGCATCTTTGTAGCAAGTTTGGCTTTAGTTGCTAAATCGATTCTTTCGTCGAATAAGGCAAAACCTACACATTCTTCATTCAAATAATAAAGATGGTTAAGCAATTTCGATATGGCTTTTTCAGCTATAGGTTTGTTGATTTTTTATAATTTTCTAATTTCTTTAAAAATTCGATGTCATTTACAGGAGCTTGGTCTGCTTTATCAGCGCTAAACCAGAAAATCGAATAACACTTAATCACAAATCCAGCTACTTCAATCAAACCATTTATTTCAGTTTCGGTTATTTCGGGAAATTGGTCTCGAAATATAATAATTTTTAGGCAATAAATGGCCTTGGCCATCCATCTGGCTAAATGCAGTGCGCCAGGTTTTGTAAATTTAATTCCCCTAGGTGGAATTCCTCTTAAGAGTATTATTATTAATTCCAAAAATTCCTTGTAGTCATCACGAGGAAAGTCTTCCTTTATTTTATCGTTCGCGAATTTTAAAATATTAGCGCGATCACCACCTAAAATTTCATTGAATCTGGGGTGTGTCAATCCAGTCAAAAAAGCATCCTGCTGTATTTTAGGCCAATGTTTCTTAAATTTCTTAAATATTACTATTTCAGGACCAGTAGAAGCACTTATATTTGCTTCTATGAACACTGATGATAAAATAATTTCAAAGATATGATGTCTGCACCCTAGGTATAACACATCTCGACCAATTCTTTTTTCCAAAAGGTTACAAGCTCCTCTAAATTTCCCTGTGTTTGACGCGGTTGTGTCGAACACAAATGCCTCTACTTTGTCTAAAATATTATTTTCCTCCAAAGTATCATAAACGGCAGATGATATTTCTAACCCAGTTCCTGCTGGTATATCAGGCATATTTAGTACATGCTCAAGACCTGGAGCAGTTGCTATTATAGCAAGACGATCTTCAGTTTTTCCTGTAACACTAGTTAAAAGCTTGGTATCCCAATGAATTGTCAATGGTGTAGGGTTTGTTGTGAATTCAGACACGATTTGTTCGCTTTTTGTTTTTCTTAAAATATCTCTTTGTTTGCGAACATTATTACGATTTAAAATATATTCCGACGTGTTTAGCCCTGCTGCATCAAGAACTGCTACCAATAAATGGACTGCATCTCTGGAACTAATTTTTAGTTTATCCAAAACTGTTACAAGTCTTGGTGTCAATATCTCTTTAGTTCCCCTTATTCTTTGTGGTGCTTCGTTATGAATAGTTTCCAAAGGAGTTGGAGAATTAAGGTAAACTTCATATTCATCAGTTTCAACGGGTTCCGTGTTTTCTGATTCCTCGGAACTGAAAGTTTCATTTATAATATTTCCTAAAGAATAATATGAATTGTTTCTTAAAACTATAATTTTAAAGTCATTTTTGTAGGTAAAAAACGGTTAGCCGATTTATACCCTTTAGTAGGATTGTAACTTAAATACACAATATACGTTTTATTAAAAAAAAATAAAAAAAGTTTTTTCTTTGCACGAATATAATTAAGTGACAATATTGCAAAGTAACTAAAAAACTGGCATATCAAAAAAATCAAAAGCCAAAAAACTGCCCTGATCGTAAGTTTTGATAAACACAATACAAACTCACCTCTTGAGGTTGATGGGACTTCCTGAAGCATTTTTCGCCTGATCTCTTCTCGCTTTTGGCGGTTTGGTCGATATTCTTCATTTTTTCTTAATTTAACATCTACTCCAGCCATAGAACCTTGACGTCCTTTTAGCCTTTGCTTTATTAAAAACTGTTTGTCTTCTTCAATTTTAATAAGACCAATTGCGTTAGCTTTAGCGATATCAAATAGGTCGTTCAATGCTTCTTTCCATTCTTCACATTTTCTTTTAAATAATTCTGAATCTCTATTTTTGTGTTTTGACAAACTTCTTCACTCGCTATACAACTTCATCAATTTCTTCTCGCCATTCACTATTGTCATAATAGGGATACGTGCCTTTTCCCAAAAAATTGAACACTCTTTGATAACAAGACTCGCACTAGCTTTTATGTCTAATTTAGCAACTCTTAAATTATAAAAAAGTACTTTCAGGCACTCTCCCTTTGATGGCAGTTTACTACCACTTAATTGTAGTTTTGAATAACCAATTAGAAAAATCTCCTGTGTTAAAGATGGCATTTTTAAAATCAGAATTTGACAAAAATCACTAATAAAACATACACTTTCTACAGATTACACTCACGACTGATTACACCTTCAACTGTTTAACACTTTCAACTAAATGCATGATAGGGGATTTTTGCATTTTTATTTTTTATTTGAAAAATTTGAAAATCTAGTACTCCTTGACTTTTTTTTTTCTAAAATTCGTTAACTTTTGAGTTATCAGTGGTTGTTGTCTAAACTAACAGGCCCTGTTAAATTGTAATTACTTGTTTTAGTCTTCGTTATAACGTAAATTTTCACAAATAATAAATTTATGGTGGTTTTGAACGATCTAAAGCAATTTACATCCTCCCACCCCCAGAAAAGGGGGTAATATTAAAAGTTAATCTATATTAAATTTGTCCACAAAATATTTAACAAATAAAAAATTGTGTAATTTTAAAAGGGTCATTTAGACCCTCAGTGCACAGACGGGTTAATTTTTGAAAAAAAAAAATATTATGAAACATTTTTAATCACATTAGAAAGAAAAATTGTAATTGTTTATAAGATTAACAATAAAAATAAATAAAAAATACCTAAAAAATACACAATATACCATATTTTGACCTTTGACCTCTTTGGGGCACGGCTTAAAGTTGTCCGATTTTGCTCAAATTTTGATAATAGCCGTTTTATATCAACTGGATCGATATTCCGTGCGAAAACTATTGAAAATCGAAAGTTGAATTTTTAGTGCCACCCTAATGTATATATATATTTATATTGTCAAATGATGAAGAAAAAAAGGGTTTTACGCTGTCAGTGTTTTGAAAATGATTTAAGTTAAATATTTGCTAAAAGAATACACATCTTAAAGAAAAAATTTCTACAAAACAAACACAAATGTATTCTTGAATCCTTTAAAAACCCTTAGCAATAAAAGATGGTAAAAGAAAAAATAAAAAAATTATATTTAAAACAATCGTACTGATATAATAAAGAGGTAATGTGTGATTGTTTGTTTGTTTGTAGGAGGTAATTCCCGTAACTACTGATCTGATTATATATGTGCTGGTCTCAATATTTAGAAAGGTCCTTAAGGATACACATAAGCTATAACATTATTTGATATTTTTAGTGGGCGTGGCACTTCCGATATAAAGTGAACTTTTAATCTATACTAATATTATAAAGAGGTAATGTGTGTTTGTTTGTTTGTTTGTTTGTAGGAGGTAATCTCCGTAACTACTCATCTGATCTTCTTGAAATTTTCACAGAGTCTTACTGCGGATATGGGAAGTGCTATAGGCTATATTTTTTTAATATTTTTAGTGGGCGTGGCACCTCCTACACAAAGTAAATTTTTAATATCATATACATATATTGAGTACTATGATAGAGAGAGCTTTGCAAATTTGTGTGAGTGGGCGTGGTACCTCCCATACAAGTAATAGTTCAATATTATATTTATCGAGTGCTGTGATAGATAGAGCGTTTAAAATTTTTTTGATATCACCTATTATAAATGTGAGTAGTCGGATGCAAAATGGGCAGTATCGGACCAATAGGCGTGGCACCTGCCATACAAAGTAAATATAAAATGCCATATATCTGAAGTACTGTAATAGTGAGAGTCTTGGGACTTTGTGTGAGCCCATATGTTATTCATTTGATTAGTTAGACAAAAAATGGGCGTAATCGGAGCAGTGGGCGTGGCACCACCCATACAAAGTAAAAATTTAGTAACATATTTCTGGAGTACTGTAAAAGAGGGAGCTTTGTGGCTTTGCGTGAGCCCATAGATTCTTTGTGTGATTAGTCGAAGAAAAAAATGGGCGTGATCGAAGCAGTGGGCGTAGCACCGCCCATGCAAAGTAAATATCTAATATCATATAACTGGTGTAATATAAAAGGGAAAGACTCTACATTTTGCATGAGTCCATCAGATATTAATGTGAGTAGTCCAATAAAAATTGGGCGGGATGGGATTAGTGGGCGTGGCACCTCCTATGTAAAAAATATGAAGCACTACGAAAGCGACAGTCTTTTGACAAGTTCATTAGTTATCAATGTGATTTGTCGTGGAAAATATATCGCCAAAACCAAAAATGGCCAAACCCAAAAATCGAGAAAAATAAAAATCGCCCAAAAAACAAAAATCTTCAAAATCAAAAATGGACTATATCAAAAAACGCTAAAAAGAAAAATTGCCAAATGATATTCTAAGTTCAGGGCCAATAGTTAAGTGTTGCCAGATCTAATATGGATAATTCATCTTCTTTTCATGGGCAGATACATGTACCTTTTGCTACAGGGTAGGAACGCCGAAAAATCTGATAATTGTTGTACCGACTGAAAAAACAAAAAACATTGTATATCAGCATCAGCAAGCATTGAAATAAAAAAATCTATACTAATATTCTATACTAACATAACAAAGAGGTAATATTTGTTTGTTTGTTTGTTTGTAGGGGGTAATCTCCGTAACTACTCATATGATCTTCCTGAAATTTTCACATAGTCTTACCGCGGATATGTGAGTGCTACAGGCTTTAATTTTTTTAAATATTTTTAGTGGTCGTGGCACTCCCATACATAGTAAATTTTTAGTATCATATATATTAAGTACTACGATAGAGAAAGCTTTGCAAATTTGTCTCAAGTAATCTATTATTAACGTAAGTAGTCAGACAAAAAAATGGCCGGGATTAGACAAATGCGCGTGGTACCCCCACACAAACTTAATATTAAATGTGATACATCTGAATTACTGTATTAGTGATTAACGATTCCGAAGGGGGCGGGGTAGGGGGAGGGTGTAGCGAAGCACACCGGGTTACATCTAGTATCATATAAATTGAGTACTATGACAGGGAGAGCCTCGCAAACTTGAGTAATGTCACCTATTATTTGTGTTACTAGCTATGCCGAAAATGAGCGACATCGGAGAAGTGGGCGTGGCACGTCCCTTACAAAGTAATAATGCAATATTATATATATTGAGTACTATGACAGCGACAGCTTGGTAAATTTGTCTGAGGTCATCTATTATTAATGTGAGTAGTAGGACAAAAAATGTGCAGCATTATACCAATGGGCGTGGCACTGCTCATAAAAAGTAAATATAAATTATCATATATCTGGATTATTGTAATAGTGAGAGCCTTGGGACTTTTATTCATGTGGTTAAAAAACATGGGCGCTATCGAAATTAAATATATCACATAATTGTAGTACTATAAAAGGGGAAAGCCTCGACACCTTGCACGAGTCTATCAGATATTAATGTGAGTAGTCCGGTAAGAATTAGGCATGGTTGGATTAGTTGGCGTGGCACCTAATATACAAAAAAAATATGAAGTACTACGAAAGCAACAGTCTAGAAATTTCTGCCAAGTACATTAGTTACCAATGTGAGTGATCGTCAAACACAAAAAACACTAAAACCAAAAATCGTGGAAAAACCCCCATTAACGAAAGTTTTCAAAATCAAAAATCTTCAAAATCAAAAATCGCCAAAGTAACAAATCGCCAATATCAAATATCGCCAAAATCAAAAATTGCAAATATAAACAAGTAAGAAAATTATGGTCCGTCTAAGTCCAAAAATTTACAAATCCTGTTCATGTTTGGTAAAGTCTCTTGTATTTTGCAAAAATATATACAAACAAAATTTGAGAAGAATCAGTGCATTATTTTTGTTTTTAATAGATTTAAGTGAAGATCGGGAAGCAGTCTATATGGGGCCAAAGGGATCATTTTTGGACTACTCATTAATGGATGTAATAAACGCATACAAACCCAATTTGAGTAAGATCTATATGACAATTTGGACCTTATGGCAATTTATGTCGATTTCATAGGGGTATTTTGTATGGGGGCTAGGTCTGAACATGGACCGATTCTCACCAATTTCAATACTGTCCATCCCGTTTAAGGCTTATATACCAAATTTCATCAAAATATATTCATAATTGCGACCTGCTGTTTGATTACAAAGTTTACATGGACACTCAGACGGACGGACGGACATTGTTAAATCAACTCAAAAAGTGATTCTGATTCGATCGGTATAATTAAAGATGGGTCTAGGTCAAATATTTTTGGTTGTTACAAACGGCATCACAAAGTCATTATACCCTAACCACATAGAGGTATAGGGTATAAAAATATCCAAATGATATTCTAAATTCAAGGCCATCGCACATTGGGTTCAACGGTACCCAAAGTGGCGATTCATTCAGGGAAGCCGTAGTTTTAAAATGTTGCTATTTTTTATTGATGGATATTCATAAATATATATAAAAAAAAATTAGCATATAAAAAAAGGTGGACAAAAAAAATTTTTTATAGCTATTTGTTGCTTTTTTGTAGTTTGGTAAAAATGTTCTTATTTTACAACTTTGGCTGTAGCTTTAGAACGAAAGGCAGTAAATTAGCAAATAAAGTTGCAAATTGGAGCATATTTAAGGTGAAAAACCTTGTTTTTAAAAATAAGAAAATAACAGATGTTTAATATGTCTTTATACATATTAGGAAAATTTTAAATTAAAATTTTCTCCAAATTCCATAACTCTACAAATTTAACTCAAAAATATCACATAAGGGGAATTATATTCATTTGGTTGACGAATAAGGATAAACGCATAAAAAATGACAATTTCAGAAAAATATATAAAAAAATATGTCATTGGTAAGTCTTTTTTTGGAAAATCATAATATATCATTTTAGTTATCATTAATGTCAAAATTATTATTAACCCTTTCGCTACATTGTATCCATATGGATATACTCAATCTCAAAATCAATGAATCGATTTGGATATCGACGTATAATTGTTTTTTTAAGGTTTTGTGAATAATTTTCATAAACATTTTTTTTTTTGGATATTTACAAAATTGAGAAAAATTTTAAGAAAACTTTTTTTTTTTTTTGTAAAAAAAAGGTTTTTTTATTTTACAAATTACAGATATATAGGGCCATATTTTTTTTTTCAAAACTGATCAATCATAAAGAAAAATGTTTATTTTAATATTTTGCATTTATAGTTTTTTGTTTTATAACGAAAAAAGGCTCTGCGGATTTTTTAAACATTGTATGTATCCATATGGATAAAAACGTATGTTGTAGTTGTAAAAATTATACACACAATACAAATAAAATCAAAATCAACTCTTACGAAAACTGAGAATAGTGGAAATTAGAAGTATAAATGCAAAAGATATTCAAAATTCAAAAATAACGATTGTTTGTTTGGACAGAGTTGTATCTTCTGAAATTAATACAAAGTGAAGCTGTAGTGTACGAAAACTGAATCTAACCACACTGCTCGTAGGCCTGACTTTAGGTGAGTGTGTTAAAGCGCTGACCAAAAAGTGCAAGTACGAGTGTATGTGAAGGTTCATGGTTCAAAACCTCACGGCCGCTCTAAGTAGAAAAAATTTTCATATAGAAACAATCTATTCAATTAAAACATAACAATTATCACAATGTTCAATAAATCGCTGATGAAGGCTGAAATGCCAGAAACCGGTCCGATTAAGAATACAGTGCAGTTATGAATTTTTGAAATATATGCTTTCTTCTTCTTTACCACGCACCATTTAAACAAAATTAAAATTTGCATTAATTGCAATATGTCTGAAAAATGACTAAAACTAACAAAATCATTTTTCGTTTGATGCTGCTTTGATGCAGACGTTCTTTTTTTAGCTCTGATACCATTTAAATTTATTTTGAAAAATGGCAAGATGGCAGTTTTGCTGATTCCGATATTTCTGACTTGGAAGAGTCGGAAGAATCTGAAGTTATAAACAACTTATATGATGCTTTTGATAATAATAACAGCTTTTTATTTAAAGAGCTTTCTAGAGAAGGTCCATATGAGATCAACATTCAAGATATTAATGTTGATAATAATAATGATATAGGTAATAGGGTTATTGAGATCTAAGAAAGTCTTGCAGTTGATGAAACCGTTCAAGAGAGTCCCAAAGTTTTTCAATTTCCACAAGTTTCACTTACAAAGGCTGACCAATTTCGTTGGAAAAAATCTTCTTGGACTAATCCAGAGACTTCATTTTCTGAAACGTACCCAAAGAAAAATATTAAATTGCCTGTCGAGTATTTTTTGGAGTACTTTACAGAAGGCTTTCTTCAACAACTCGTATCTTCAACAAACAAGGCATCAATGACTAAATATGGGAAATCTCTCAGTTTAACTAAAGAAGAACTTTTAAAATTTCTAGCTCTAGAAATATTAATTGGTACCATTGGCTATCCGCGTTTGGAAATGTATTGGACAATGGACACCGTAATACCATCATTCCCAGAAAATATGACTAGGAATAGATTCCATTGTTTGCGAAATAATTTAAAGTTCACAATAGACCAATCAGGAAGCGACAAGCTTTACAAAAATCGCCCTATAATAAATATGTTTACAAAAAATCGTACGGTATTCCAAAAGATGAAAATCTTTGTGTGGATGAGATGATGGTTCCGTTTAAAGGAAGAACCACTCTGAGACAGTACATGCCTAAAAAACCCGTCAAATGGGGAATAAATATAATTTGCCTTTGTAGCTCCAAAGGCATAGTTTATGATTTTGAGATATATCAGGGAAAAGGAACAATATTAACTGGCTCAAAGCTAGGGTTTTGCTCTGCTATTGTGACTCATCTTGTAAAAACTGTTCCTGAGAAAAAAAATCATAAAATATATTTTGATAATTATTTTACAACTCTAAATTTGGTATTATATTTACGCCAAAAAGGAATTTGGGCTACAGGTACTATAAGAGGGAATAGATTTGGCAAAATTGATTTTAAGTCTGAAAAGAATTTGAAAAAAGAAGGCCGTGGAACTTCTGACTTCCGTATAGAAAGAGCAGACAATATTTTTCTTCTTAGATGGCTTGATGGAGGAATTGTGCAACTCGTGTCATCAATCCCTGGCCATGACCCCGTCAACGAAGTGTCACGATTTAGTGCTGAAAAAAAGAAAACTTTTAAGATAACACAACCAAAAATTGTATCAGAGTACAACATCAATATGGGAGGAGTAGACAAAATGGATTTTCTCCTTTCTTTATATCGAATTTCGATTAGATCTGGAAAGTGAACTCTTAAGATTTTTGACCACTTCATTGATTTAGTTGTATGTAACTCGTGGTTAGAGTATAGAATGAATTACGAAAACAATAATTTGAAAAATAAGTATATGGACTTACTAAGCTTTCGTAACGATATTTCGCATGTTTTTTAGCTCAGCCTAATCAACAGGCATGTTCTCGTAAGCGTGGACGCCCAACATTATGCCAAAATGAAGAAATTCCAATCAGTCCAACGACCTCCGATAATAAACGCAAAGCTACACCTTCAATTTCTGTTCGATTTGACGGAAATCAGCATTGGCCAGAATACTCGACGGATAAAGGTAGATGCAAAGTCAAAGGGTGTAAAGGACAAACTAGATACAAGTGTGCAAAGTGCAATGTTTTTCTGTGCATTCCCAATGGATCGAGAAATTGCTTCAAGGAATTCCATTATATATCAAATGAATAAATTGTTGATAAGATATTTTGTTTTTCAGATTATAAGTATTTTATATATTAAATATAGATTTACGTGTTATTTTTGTCTAAATTTATTGTAATTATATGAATTTTAGATTTATAATTTTTAGTTTGTGCATGTAAGTATATACAATGTATGCTTTTATTGAAAAAAAATTTAATTTTATGTGTTAAAACCAGAGTTCAGAAAAAAACACACACTGAATAAAAAACTCGTACATATATGTAAACAAACATAACTTAGACCAACACACACATATTTTTATTTTCATATCAATTATGTTTGTTTTTAAATTTTCTTCGGTGCCCCACACAACCATGACTGTGTTCGTTTTAATATTTCGTTATTTACACGAACATTTTTGAATCACATACTTTTTGTTTCAATCACACATAAAGCACACATTTTTGAGTGTTGCTTTATTTGAAGTTCATGTTCTGGTACGTGTACTGAAAAAAAAACACAGAACATGTACAATAAACAGGTTCGAGTATTGATCCAAAAAATTAGTTTTTTTAAGGAACCCAGGAAAAACTTGTAGCGAAAGGGTTAACTTCATAGCCAACATTTACATTACAATCAACATTAAATTCGTTATTTATCATTTTCATTTTGGGCAAAATATGTAACCGAAGGTAATATAATATTGGTGAATCCTACATACTGCAGTTTAATACAAAATTTACATGTTTAATTAATTTTACCATATTCCCATTTAAAATTACATATACGAATATATTTTAAAATAGCCTAAATTTAGCCATCTTTTAAAATTTCATTTTGTTTTTTTTTAACAAAATATTAATATAACTGGTATAGCCCAGCACTGGAAATTCGAGTGCAAATTCTAGGAAATATTATTTTTTCAATTCTTGTCTTCCAATGTTTTTTAATCTATTCATATAAAAAATTTATGAATATTTAAATGAGCCGAAAGGTATGTTAATCAATTTTAGCAATTCGCAATTCAACACAGAGGCTCTGATATATAATTTAAAACATTCGCATTAACAGGGTGTAACGAATTATTATAAATATTTTATTTTATTTTATTTAATATATTTTTAAGACAGATTAAACATAAATGTTATTACTCTCATCATCTCCTCTATATGAATATTTTCACACTTCTCCGTGCCGGTATATTGCTTAAAAAGGAAACTAAAAATTTACCTTCACTTATTCATATACAGATTAAAGAATTAACACTGTTCAAAGTTAATATGTTCCTTATTTTATAAAAAAAAACAAGTAAGAAAATTATAGTCGGTCTGGATCGACTTCACGATACCCTATTCCATGCGTTTAGAGACCCAATCTCTATGGCCCAACTAACTGGATATAGAAAATAAGCAAAAACCAAATTTGAGTGGGATTTTTATTAATTTTTTTGGCTGCAGATATGAAAAAGTTCATATCGGATGCTATATCTATATAGGGACTTGGTTCAAAAATGGACCGATCCTGATCATGTTTGGTAAAGTCTCTTGTATTTTGCAAAAATATATACAAACAAAATTTGAGAAGAATCAGTGCAATATTTTTGTTTTTTGATAGATTTGGGTGAAGATCGGGAAGCAGCTCTATATAACTAAGAGTTGTCTCATAGGGATCATTTTTGGACTACAGATTAATGGATGTAATAAACATATACAAACCCAATTTGACTAAGATTTATTTGATAATTTGGATCTTATGGCAATTTATGTTGATTTCATATGGGTCATTTGTATGGGGGCTTGGTCTGAACATAGATGGATTCTCACCAATTTTAAAAGCGCTCATCCTATGGCCAATAGAAGCTTATATAACAAATTTCATCAAAATATATTCATAGTTGCGACCTGCAGTTTGATTACAAGCTTTACATGGACACACAGACGGACGGACGGACGGACGGACATCGTTAATTCGAATCAGATAGTGATTCTGATTCGATCGGTGTAATAAAAGATGGGTCTAGGCCAAATATTTTTGGTAGTTATAAATAGCAGCACAAAGTCATTATACCCAAACCACATAGTGGTATAGGGTATAAAAACTCATTGCACTGAACACAGCTTTACGTTAACTTGCGTGTTGCATAATGTAAAGTTGATTGTACACACATAACTTTCCTCAAACTCAACGAATTAAAGCAGTTAATACCTCAAAAGAAAGAGCTTGTTTCATTGAGTGTTCTGAGAGTAAAACGACCGAGATCCATTCATCAGAAGAGGAGCTATGAGAATTCGAATTGCTTGAGTGAATGTGTCCCATAAGAAATGAACAGGGAAGAATCGCGTTTGAGTATAACTTGAGTAAGGTGGGAGTTGAGTAAATTTCAATGATTGACGACATATCTGTGTCTAAATACCTTTCATTAAAAAAAATGAAGGACATCGACCAGATAAAACGGCTACACGGACTGACTTTAGTTTTCATAAATTTTCTTTAATATATAAGATTCTGCATTATCAAACTAATCATAAATATCCCAATTATCATAATCTACATTATCATCATTTTATTCATCATCGTTATCACAGTCCTCAGCACCATTACCATTATCACTATCTTCGTCGCTATTATCATCATCTTTTTTATCACCACTTTCATTATCTTCATCATCGTTTCATAATTTCAGCACCATTATTATCATCACTTTCTTTATCGCAATTATCATCATCTTCCTTATCACCATCTTCATTATCATCATCTTTATCATAATTTTCATAATAAATATTTGGCAAAAATAATAACTCTAATTGCGAAGTTGATATTTTTTTTTCACTACAATAATAACAACAATAACAATTATAACAACGAAAACGAGAACAAAACAAATTAAAGACCCGTTTTTTTAAGAGTAACTATTTTCACATTATATTTAATAAATCTCGTTTGCGGAAAAACGCGCAACATATTCTTATTTACTATGAAACCTTACATATTGTAGTTTAATACATTATTTACTCTCATACCCAATTTTACCCTATTCCCATCTAAAACTCAACATATATTTTAAAAATAGGCCAAACTTAGGCAAATATTAAAAAAACATTTTAATATATTTCTACATGACTTTTGTTAACAGACTTTTGATGTGTAAACATCTATACGCACAGGGGGGTAAATTTCTATTTCACAATACAATCACAAAACCAGCGTACATGTGAGAGTCACTTCTTGCGCGTAAGATGTGACCATTAACACAAATCGGTATGACTTATGATTGTTTGGTGAAAAAATTATTATATGAAGTAACCTTTTTGTCGCTGTTTTCTGCATTTTATTTATTACCAGATGTTTACACATCTCCCCCTGTGATCGGACTCACATGATTTTTTTTTTTTTATAATTCACGCTTAAGTACCTGAAGTCGAAGATTCCATAATAGCTGTTTCACTTTTGACTGACATAAATAAAAATAGTAAACGCCAAATTAATAAAAAATTTCAACTTTCTCAACTAATGGCGGAAAAATTTAAAATTTCTTAGTTTTAAGACATGCAACAAGAGAATTAAAGAACTTACGACATTGTAAATTTCAGAGTTGATGCAGAACTTTTTACTCTTTAATCGGGAAATAAGTACTTTTTAAATAACATATTTTTTTATTTTTCAATTAGTCTCAATTTTTTGGAATTTCAACACACAGTGCTTCGTTAGAAATGCTGAAATTTTTACACCGAATGAAAAAACAAAAAATATTGTACATCGGAAAGCATTAAAAAAGTTTATGTATATATGGGGGGTTTCATGTCAGTGCACCAACTTTTGAAACCGATGTCTTCCGATCGGGATGAAATTTGAGCTAAGGTTAGTCCTATCAGATAGTAGTTTAGACACAATTTTTCAATAAGATCGGTCTAGATCTCTCTGAGTTAGAGCGGATCAAAATTTTACATTTTGGCCAAACAGGTGTTTCTTCTCATCCACGTAATTAATTACCTATTGTTCCTAGAAAATTTTCTCCCAAATAGTTTAGATAGCTATTTCTTCAATACTTCGGAAAAAAATACTTAAAAAAAAAAAAAAAAAAAATTTGACTTTTTTTTGCTAAATTAAAGCATTTTTTGCTTATTTTTTTAAAGGGCATTTTTTTTTTTTTTTTTTTTGATAAGAAAGCTTAGGATTTTTCCTTTAAGAGCTTTTTGGTCGCTTAGTGGGATGGGAGTGGGATATCTATCAAAATAAATGTTTTGTAACTCAAGACAACGGATTTTCAATTTTTCACAAATGCACTATTTTGAATTTTTTCCTATTTGTGTGTAAAACCTTACAAATAAAACTTATACTGAGAAACTAAACAAATTAACCTTTCCGAAGGTATGTAACATACCTTCATAACATAAAAGAAGAGAATGGTTATCTGTAACCTGAAAGAGTTATTTGCAACATTTCAATCTGAACACGAGGATGTTAGAATTGGCTTCACGAAATTAACCCAAATGAGGCCAAAACATTGCGTTTTGGCAGAAAGCAGCGGAACTCACACAGTATGCGTTTGCATTTACCATGAAAATGTTAAACTGATGTTGAAGGAAATCAACTTAAAGTATTTAACAGATGATTCGGCAGAAGATTTACACGATTACCGCGATTGCCTTAAATTGACTATGTGTCCTAATGCAACAACTTCTTGCCACTTAGGTGAATGTACCAATTGCCCGAAAACCACATTCATCAAAGAAAATTTAATCAACTCTTTAGATCGAGAATAAATAGAGGAGGTCAAATTTGATTCTTGGATTCAGACTGACAGATGCACATTGAAAACAATTATTTTAAATGTGGATGATTTTGTGGAAGAAATGTGTACAGGATTGCTAAACTTGAGAAACCATGACTTTTTAGTCAAAGAGCAATGGTCATTCTTCAAGGATTTGAAGATACATTTGAAGTTTGGTGAATTCGTTATTTCATATGATTTCGCAGAAAACTATAAATATGTTCTTCAGGATGCCATACAAGCATTCCACTTCAATAACGACCAAGCAACTATATTCACAGTAGTGAATATGAAAAAGTTTCTGCCTCCATTCAATGCGATTTCTTTCCAAAGACATCAAATAAACCAGCAGCGAAATCAACAGCTGAACCTTGTAACGCCAAGAAAGGATTGAAAAAAAAACGCAGTAAATAAAGGCGACAAAAAAGCTGGATGAAAGACTGGGTATTAAAAAATTTACAAGACTTAAATACTTCACCAGCTACAATAAATTAAGTATAAAAATAGTTATGATATAAATGGATCTAATGCAATTAAGATTAATTTTTAATAAATTATTTATCTTTTTATTTTTAATATTTTTATTATTATACAGTAATTTAATTATTATTAAAAATAAATAAAAAATAGCAATTTTTCAACATTTCTATAGAAAAAAAGCGATTTTTTTCCTGAGGTTAACATATTCTGGGTATTACAGTATCGAGGTTATAAAATTTTAGTTAGGTATGTCATATACCTTCGGAAAGTTTAGTTCATCTAGTTTCTCACTACAAGTTTTATTTGTAAGGTTTTAGACACAAATAGGAAAAACTTCAAAATAGTGCATTTGCGAAAAATTTAAAAACAGTTGTCTTCAGTTACAAAACATTTATTTTGATAGATATCCCACTCCCATCCCAAAAAGCTCTTAAAGGAAAAATCCTAAGCTTTCTTATGAAAAAAAAAATGCCCTTTTTGAAAAAAGGCAAAAAATGCTTTAATTTAGCAAAAAAAAAAAATTTTTTTTTTAAGTATTTTTTTCCGAAATATTGAAGAAATAGCTATCTAAACTCTTTGGGAGAAAATGTTATAAGAACAATAGGTAATAAGTTACATGGATGAGAAAAAACACCTGTTTGGCCAAAATGTCAAATTTTGATCCCCTCTAACTCAGAGAGATCTGGACCGATCTTGTTGAAAGATTGTGCCTAAAGCTACTATCCAATAGGACTAACCTTGGTGCAAATTTCATCCCGATCGGAGGACATCGGTTTCAAAAGTTGGTGCACTTGACATGAAATCCCCCATATATATGTAATAAACTAACTAAAATGTTTTAATTGTACAATACAAACTTATAAGGCAAAATTTATTATTCAAATTACATGTCAGCAAGTCTCGGAAGGTCGTAACGCTAAGCGATAAATAAATTCTTAATAACAATAATTGTATCCAATTATTATAAAAATATTAAGAATCGTTAGAACAGAATACATTATCATTGCATCCCATGGGTTATGCTCGAAACTTCGGATATCTAGATAATTTTACCTATCTAATAAAATTACGTTGGTAACTTTAACGTTTATTTTAGCTTAGTGTTTCTACCGAATAGAAATCTGCTAACGTGTGACACCATTCTCGTTTGACGTTAATTATACTGTGCAACCAACAAAGACTTGTTGAAGAATACACGGACTTGGCAGCAAAGGTTCCATTTTATCACCAAAGGGTAGTAAAATACTATATCCAGTTCACGAGATAGTTGACCAATTTTTGCTTCTAGAGGCCTCAAATATTATCAAAATCTGTGGGTCCCTCAAAAAAAAAGGTGTCATCAGTTTTTGTTCAACAGCTAATTCAGACTTGGTGATACCGCTTAACTATTTTTAGCAATGACGTATCTAAAAACAAATTTTATTAACACCTTATGAGAAAAATAGTCATTTTTAAACTCTTTCTTTTAACTCATACTCTCTGTCTGTCTGTTTATCTGTCTACCATGGGGCAACCGCATTCCCCTTCATTCAATTGATCTGAAACTTGGCCCATAGAATTGTTGTGGCGAAAGATCAATTTCGAGATAATCACATATAGTCACGCATAGTCACGGACTGATTTAAAACACATTTTCCCTCATCCAATCAATCTGAAACTCGGTACACAGAACTGTTGCTGCCAAATATTAACTTAAAGGTAGTCACGCGTAGTCACGCACAGTCACGGATTGATTTAAACCCCACTTCATCCAATCAATTTGAAACTTTTTCTATGATTCAAAATATATGCATAAGGAAAGAAAGACTTTAATAAAAACTTTGTTTTTATGGGTTAGATTATTTCATGCGGTTTTTTTTTTTTTTAAATATGGGAAAAAATTATTTATTGTTTTACGTTTCAGCATAACTTACAGGGACTCTTAATTTTTTACTAAAAATATTTAACAAAATTGTAGCCACGGCAAAGCTGATAAATTTTGTGAACATATAAATATAATATTAATGCGTTTAATCTCCCTAAAGAGCTCAAAAATATCACTTTATGTCTTAAAAATGGTCGTTTTTTATTATTTTTTTTAACGCTAAAGGCCTGTATGCAGCTTGCTAAGGAATCAAAAACTTCATATAAAAAAACGCTTCAGAAATGCTTAAGGAATTTTTCTGTCAAAAAAATTTCTGTTGATAGTCTGCAGCTTTTTAAAAAAGTAGTATTGTTTTTACTACTTTTTTTTTGACGTAAATTAAGTTAGGCAACCCAGGCTTTGAGCAGGAATATCAAATTTTTCGTTCTTTCTGAACGGAATTTTGACAGGAGAGGTAGGCATAAACAAAATGTAATATGCTAAAAAAATTAAAAGTTATTTTTCAGTTGAAAACATGGAAATAAACGAACAAAATTCGGCAAAATAAAACAAGAAGCGGGTGGGTAATTTTGATACTGAGCTTAAAAAGCGTTTAGCAGGCCTAATAAAGCAGAATTGATTTGTTTTCAATTTCACAATTCTTAATAATTGACAGAAAATAGCTGATTGCTAGCGTTACACTGAAAGGTACTTTTGTGCTTTCTTTAAGAAATATATGAAAATTTTCTGTTAAGATTCCTTAGCAAGCTGCGTACAGCTCTTAAAGCAATAGTTTTTTAGAAAAAAATGTGATCAAGTGCACGTTTTTTATTATGCTGTGTTTTGTTGTGTTGTGTAAGGCGTTGGGTACATTTTAGAATAATAAAAATTGCTAAAAATTTCTTCTACTCTCAAATTCAACAAGCAAAATGAAAATTAAGGTTAAGTGGCAAGAAACACTGTCTTCCCAGCTAGCTCTATATATGGTAGATTTTAGTTCTCAACCCTGGCTTTACAACGCACTACACATAACCTACTCTTCATGCCTATATCTGTGGTCGCAAGCGATAACCGCCTAAGTCGACTCAAGCATAAAAATAGAACAAAAGATTTGACAAGATTTAAGAATTTTAGCTTTTAACACAATGAAATACTAAATTTCAACATATTTTAAATTTATGTAAAAATTTAAAAAATTTGAATAGTTATTTTTTCGGTATCATCATTTTCAAATCGTTTTTTTTTTTTGTATTTACCATGATACTAAAAGTAAAATTTAGCTTTCATGATATTTAAAAATTCTTAGTAATTTTTTTAAATGTATTATATTATAATGTATCTTACTTTTTTTAATTATCATTACTTACAAAATTTCTAAGTTTGTTCAGAATTCGACAACAACAACAACAATATTATTCGATTGCTGGACTTATCAGTTGGAACGTTGTCGTAAGTGAAACACAAACGAAAAGTTAATAGGATTGTAAGTACTGATGTATTAATTTTATTTTTTTTATGAATTATATACTATTATTTATTGGTACGATTTTATTATGTTCCACTTTCTTTATTAAATATTCTCATAACTGGCTTATATAGTTCATTATATTTTTAAATAATTTAATATACTGGGAACACTGTTCCAGTAATGTTCGTCTATGATCATTAGCTAATGTTAAGGTTATTATTCCCTTCTGTTAGAAAAATTAATTTCATTATAAATTTCATTTTGAATTCTTATATTAAAAATATGAAACTCTAAGTTTTTTTTTTTTTTTGTTTTTGGCAATGACAATCCATTTAAAATGTGAGTTGCTATAGCGATAGTCGTGTATATTTTAAAGGGAAAGTATTAAAGTAAAGGTATTGTTACTGTCAAGACGTCTGACATACGGTCAGTTGGGTGGGAAAATTGTACCTAAATGGCATACCCTCTTGCCATCAAGCGATTTTCTTTCGATATTCTTTAAACTATTTTCTTTTTTTATATATATTTATTTGCCTACTCTATGGTACATATCTGTGGTCACAAGCAATAACCGCCTAAGTCGAAAATCATGCTTTAGAGAAAAATAACATTTTATATAAATGTAATGAGGCTTCATTACGACTTAGGCCAGGATATTTTTATTAATATCTTTTTAATAAGTAGTTTTAGTGAAATGGGGATTTCACGTAAATAAAAACCGTTTTAGTAGAACATGATAGCATACATAATCCAAATCGTCGAATATCATGCTTTTGAGAAAAATAACTTTTATATAAATGTAATGGGGCTTCATTACGACTTAGGTCAGTATATTTTTTATTAATAACTTTTTGATAAACAGTGATAGAGAAATGGGGATTTCACGTAAATATAAAGCGTTTTTAGTTTCTTTAACATTTCCGGTGATTAGACATAATCATTAATCTTACATATATTGTAATAATTATTAATTAAAACAAAATTAGATGAATTTTAATTAAAGCCATTTCTCAATTTTAAATTTCAAAATATTAAGAGTGTTTCTTTAGTTCTAAACTCTAGCTTAAAATATGATTAAGGTTAAATATTAAATTGAAATTATAAAATATGAGTTTAAATCGAAATATTGAAATTAGTTTTGGAAGTAAGGCTGGAGTAAAAAGTTAATTTTTTTTATGACGATCTTGATTACGTAATTCTAAAATTCTTTCAATAGCATGGTTGAATATTTCTAGGTTAAGATTATTTTTATGGTATTGAATCAATAATTCTAAATATGAGTAAATTGTATAATATTTACGTGAAAATTATTCCATTTAGGAATAATTTTTTTATTGATGGCGGAAAGTAACCAAACGATCATTATGGGTTGTTAAAGCTAGAGGATGATTTGATTAATGTATTTTTGCTCCAACCCCGTGATGGTCAAGGTAAAGTTGGGCAAACAAATAGCTCTATTCAAATTTCCACAATATCGATGAGTCCGCTTTATGAGAATTGTACAAAAGATTATATTCACCGGTATATATAAGCAAAATATACGTATAGCTCCGGCACACGTGTAGAATTAGTATATATATAAATCCCCAAAATCATCCAGAGGAGGGTACGAAAAGTTTAAAACCTTATGGTTGTCCTCCTATAAATTTACCACATGCAATTTTACAAAAATTCCTCCTATGGAAAAGTACAAAATAGTTTACTTACGATCACTTTACAATTTCCTTAATATTCTTACCCCAAATTTTAGAAGATAAAAAATATTCTTCCCTTAAATTAAATTAAAATCGGTGAAGTACTATTAAATTTTCGGATTAATATTTCAAAATAAAAATGTTGTCCAGTGACTTTAATTTAACTTTGAAAAAAAAAATAATATTTTCCTCTGTTTCAGTAACTTTATTTTTGACATTGACTTTTATGGAATTTACTCTAATAATTATTATATCGTAATATGCACTTTAATCTGTAATTAGAGTTCGACTTTTCTCACTTGATCACAAAATGTTAATGATTTTGTTTTTCAAGCATTAATGTCTGTTTGTTGCCAATCCATCAAAAGCATACATAAAAAATTAGAGAATAGATTTGTTCTTTTCTTTTACGCAATTCATCATGGTGAGAAATAATTGACAAATTAAAGTCTGTCTGCAAAAGCAAGACAGTGGATCTTACAACGTATGGTAATTAATTCGATACATAAAAATGTGCCATCAGAATATACCTAAAACATGCTGATATACATACAAATATTTGGGTTCATCACGGATCACCAAACAAAATAAGTTTTTTTCATCTCATGATAGAAATATGGGATATATACCTTTGTATAGTTAACGTAATATGAAAAGATTATTGACATACACGTTAAGCAAATTTGTAGGGAAAAATATAAAAGCTTTAGCATTTAGATAGAACTACGTTGTGGGTGTAATGTGGCAAAAAAATCGTAACAGTTTTGCTATTTATTTGGTATAGGGTAATTCCATGCAAAGGTCAATCTTAGGTCCTATTTTAAAACATGAATTTAAATAATTTTTATTGATACCATTTCAAAGAAACGGGTACGAAAATATGACGTTAGATGTATTCTTGAATAGTTTTATAACCCCCATTTTGCCAGTAAGGAAAATTGTTTTTAAGTAATTTGAAAATAGTGGCAGTTTCATGTCTGTCACATTACAAAATATTTCTCCTTACTATGATTTATTTTAGAATTCAAGTTTTTAAAATTTTTTTTTAAATTTTTTTATTTGCCATACAAATATGTTCATAGCTTTTCGGCCATGGGACGAATGCTGTTGAAATTGAATAAATTCTGTCCATGTTCAGACCTAGTCCCCATACAAATGCCCCTATGAAGTCGACATAAATTGACATAAGATCCAAATTATCATATAGATCTCAGTCAAATTGGGTTTGTATGTGTTCATTGTGTTCATTAATCAGTAGTCCAAAAATAGTCCCTATAGGACAATTATTAGTCATAAGTCCCATATAGAGCTGCTTCCCGAGCTTCACCTAAATCTACCAAAAAACAAAAATATTGCACAGATATTTCTCAAATGTGGTTTGTATATATTTTTTCAAAATATAAGTTACTACCAAATATTTTCTAGATCGGTCCATTTTTCGACCTAGTCCCCGTATAAGTATAACAACCGATATGAACTTTTACATATCTGCGGCAAAAAAATGAATAACAATGCCACTCAAATTTGGTTTATGCTTATTTTCTATATCCAATTAGTTGGACCGAAGAGAAAGAGTCACTAAACCATGGTATAGGGTATCGTATAGTCGGTTTAGGCCGACTATAATTCTTACTTGTTTTATTTATTTATTTATTTTGTAACTTCTACAACAAAACATTTATCTTAAAATGTAGAAATCTTATGGTTTTACAACAATTTATAAATAAATAATCTATTATAATAAAACATATTCTGTTGAACAAAAAAAGTTATATATGAATAAAATACAAATCATTTTTTGTTTTTTGTTTCTAACGAGTTGCTGGTTTCTTTAGTTGTTGAAGGAATAATATTCCAAAGACGTATTGTAGATATAAAAAACTGCCATTCGGATACCAATGTACGATGACTAAATTGAATTAAGTTTATATTTCTTCTGAGTTGACTGAATCTCATGAATGAATTTTTAGCAGGTCTTCGAACAACACACCAAATAATCTCTTAGGGTAAGGAGTTACATATATTGAGGCAATCTCCATTAGTTCTATAATTACTGTGACCATAAACGTATCTTGCAATGTTGTTATAAGTAACATTTAATTTTGATTTGCCAGTGCCAAATCTCTTGCAAAAATATCACATCCGTAGGTAAGTGTAGGAGTCAGATACGTTTTAGTAAGCACTAGCCTTATTTTTATTGGTATATAATATTGCGTAGGCCAAAGTGTTCTGAGCAGACCGTATGTTTTGCCACAGGCAGCTATTACGTGATCTGACAAGCTGAGAGTGTTATTAAATATGATACCAAGAATTTTTGCTTTATTAACCATTTCAATTTGTTGGTGGTTAATACAAACACTGGGACTTTCAATAACTTTCTTTGTCCTAAACCATTCACATCCGCCCAGAGAGAAACACGCTGCTGGTCATCATATAATTTTGCAGTACATTGTTCAATGTTTCCTTGTTTATTGCTTATGTACAATTGGACTTCATCAGCATACATTCTAATGTTTCAGTGGAGCAACTGTTCAGGAAGATCATTTGCATAGATGGAAAAGAGGAGAGGACCGAGAATGGAGCCCTGTGGAATACCCCTGACACCGGGAAGAAAGGTTGAGGTTGTTAATGGTCAATCAATTTGGTTGATGTTGAGGAAAAATTCATGATTTTTTTTAATTTTTGAATCAATATGGTGTGGTTAAGGGTACCAAAAGCCTTTGAATGATTTAACAACACCAACATTGCAACACAGCCATCGTCAATTTCATTTCATTTCATTTCATTTCATTTCATTTCATTTCATTTCATTTCATTTCATTTCATTTCATTTCATTTCATTTCATTTCATTTCATTTCATTTCATTTCCTTTCATTTCATTTCATTTCATTTCATTTTATTTTATTTTATTTTATTTCATTTCATTTCATTTCATTTCATTTCATTTCATTTCATTTCATTTCATTTCATTTCATTTCATTTCATTTCATTTCATTTCATTTCATTTCATTTCATTTCCTTTCATTTCATTTCATTCCATTATATTTCATTTCATTTCATTTCATTTCATTTCATTTCATTTCATTTCATTTCATTTCATTTCATTTCATTTCATTTCATTCCATTTCATTTCATTTCATTTCATTTCATTTCATTTCATTTCATTTCATTTCATTTCATTTCATTTCATTTCATTTCATTTCATTTCGTTTCATTTCATTTCGTTTCATTTCATTTCGTTTCATTTCATTTCATTTCATTTCATTTCGTTTCATTTCATTTCATTTCATTTCATTTCATTTCATTTCATTTCATTTCCTTTCATTTCATTTCATTTCATTTCATTTCATTTCATTTCATTTCATTCCATTTCATTTCATTTCATTTCATTTCATTCCATTTCATTTCATTTCATTTCATTTCATTTCATTTCTTTCAGTCAATGGAATATGATTTCCTTACAGCATATGATTAAAATAATTACATATGTATTAATTTATGTACAAAAATTTACAAACTAAATAATGTAAAGAGGAGTAATTTCAAACAATCTTTTGATGTACAAAACTCTATTAGCTGGTTTGGGATTCAATTTATAGCTATTTCATTAATAGCATTTATATCGGCACACGCGCGATTTAAAGTACTGTTTTGGGCATAGTTTATGCGATGGCATGGAATACAAAAAATATTATGGTGACATAGTACTCTACATGGAACATACAATTTTATTTGCGATAACAAATCTATACAGTCGATACCACCAGTAATTATATCAAAGACAAATAGTGCAGCTTGAAATCTACGACGATATTCTAATGTTTCGAGATCTAATAATAAACCTTTTGATCTATAAGAGGTTATAGGATCAACAAACTTAAGTGATGAAAGTGCGTACTTAAGAAAAATACGCTGCACTATCTCATTACGAGAGATGTATATTCCACAATGTGGGCTCCGAACAGCAGCAGCATATTCTAACTTTGATCTGACGTAAGATGTATAAAACAATTTAAACCTACATGGATCAGAAAAGTCAGAACAACTCCTTCTTATAAACGCAAGTAAGGCATAAGCTTGTGGAACAATATAATTAATATGTAGAATAAAAGACATTGTTGAGTCAAAAACAACACCTATATCAATTGTTGAGTCTGCAGTTTTCAATTTATAATTGCCAATTTTGAAGACCGATTGAATAGGGTTTCTAGATCTGGTGAAAGAGATATGAAGGCATTTATCCAGATGTAACTAAAGGTTATTGAATACACACCATTTGTGCAGGTTTTCCAAATCATTCTGAAGGTTTAATACATCATTAATAGAATTTATTTTTATATATATTTTTAAGTCATCAGCATATAACAAATAATTTACATTAGAAAAACAACTTGATACATCATTTATGAAAAGATTAAAAAACAGCGGACCTAAGATGCTACCTTGATGGACGCCTGATAATTGTTCATATGGCGAAGATTCATAACTCTACACATTCTATTTGATAGATGTGACTTTATCCACATTAAGAAATTTGACTGGAAACCCATCCCTTGCAAGTTAGAATAGAGAATATCTAAGGATACCTTATCAAAGGTCTTAGAGAAATCAGTATAAATGATCTGAACTTATTTGCCTAATTCTAAAGCTGATAAACAATACTCACTAAAAACTGTTAGGTTTGTGGTAGTTGACCTTCCTGAATAAAAGCCATGTTGACATGGGGATATAAGAGACTTGGTTAAGAAAAATATCTTTTTATACATCTCATGCTCAAAAACTTTCGAAACACATGACAACTTGGATAACTAGTTACGTCATCTTTCTACCAAATGGGTGGAATAAATGCCAACTTCCATCTATCATTAAACACTTCTTGGTTAAGTGACAAATTAAATATATAAGTAAGAGCAAAAGTTATTGATGGAGCGCATTTTTTTAATAAATAAGCACATAGACCGTTAGAGTCAGACGTTATATTGTTTTATGTTTGCATTATAGCATTATAAACGTCATATTCTGAAACTTCTAGGATAGCAATGTATAGCATATCAAGTAAATTTGAGTATCTAGCTGCATGGATCGTTGAAGATTCAAAATTTGAACAAAAATAATGTGCGAACATATTGGCGGCATCGTTCCCCGATTTAGAAACACGGCCTCCATACATAATTTTCGATGGAATATCCGAAACCTTTTTCTTCGGTTTTACGAAAGACCAGAAAGATTTCGGATTACTTCTTATTTGCTCCTCTTTCTGCAAAATAAATTGCTTATAAAAAAATTTGTTTAAAAAATTAAATTCTCTTTGATAATAGATAAACTTCCCATGGCTTTCTAGACTGCCATAATCAGTATAATGTTTATGAAATTTATTACGGTTTTTTTTTTAAGACCTGGAGTATACCAAGGTACCTTATATGGTTTTGCTTTCTTTAAAGGAATATTTACATTGCAAATCCCCAAAACAATACTTAAAAATTCCTCATAACACGATGATGCTGATTTGCACGAAAATATCTGTCCCCAAACAATATCACTAAGTAAAGTATTTGTCACATCAAAATTACATCGGTTAAAATTGAAATTAAGAGATACTGGACATTGTGAATATTTAAAGAAACAATACCATTCTATTTCAAATAATAAAGCACAATGGTGTACATTAGGAGTAGAAATTACCAGCAAACTCTCACATAGATAAAACTTGCTATCGTCTGGATCTTCGGCTACATCAGAAAGAGCAGTAATGCAACTATAATTGGTAATGCAGCTATGGCTATGGGCCGATACACAGTGGGTGACTTTGTTATGGGAAGAATTTTAGCCTGCTTCCATCTTAGTGGATAAGTGCTTGTCATGATTATATTATTGAATATATTTGTAATTATTGGTAGTAGTGACGGGAGAATATTTTTTATAAAAGCGGGCTAGATACCATCGATGCCTGTATCATTTGATTTTATGGGTAGACGGCTTTTGAGTACATCTAACGGACTTGAATAGGCTACGCGGAAGATTGGCAGCATGATAGTTAATATAATAACTACAGTCCGCTTGAGACATTTTTTTTTATTTATAACATCTGGATCTGATATGAAATTAACATGATTACATTTACTATTAAGTTTTCCAATTTCTTCAATGGTTTTCCATTTACTTTATGTAGAAATTGAATTTGAAAATTTGTTGTCATAGTATTTTGACTTTACGTATCTTATGGTTTTGGTTAAAATTTTTCTTGAGTTGCGATAAGTATTATTTCATTTTATTGTATGTTCGGAATTTATTTTTTACTATTTGCTTTTCTGTGAGTGTCTGCACTTATATGTATTTTTTGATAACAAAGAAATATATCTAGGAATACTTATTCCTGTATCACCCTTAAACTAAATAATAAATCCTTTTAACAAGCTTTTACTTTACTTACATGAAAAGCATCTAAAAAATAAGAACCTTTAGCATGCGTAGCTAGAAACGAATAGCTGTGTGAGTCTTTATAATTGTGTTAGTGTAATATATATGTAAATATGAATAAAGAATGTGTCACAGTGATAAGTGTTATTATTACAATGGCTTATATATGACTTTAGGTGTATATATACAATGTGCTAGTATGTTGACTACAAATATATCCTATCTAACATACGTACATTCATAAGTTCCAACACATACACTTATAATTTTTTATACCTCTTGTTATAATGATAATATATCATACACGATGAGAGGAGACTGAGCAAGTCGGTGTCATGCACAACACGCCAACGAACATATCAAAGATTTTCAAGTGTAAGTAAATGTTACTTTTTGTTGTTAGAAATTTGGTTTATGTCTGTCTGTCTGTCTCTGTTTATGTGCTTGTATATTTTCAAGATTGTTGATTTTTAATAAAGTACAAGATTTTGTAATTTTATGGCTTATTATGCAAATGACACTTAGGCATGTTACACAATATGTAGATATTTCTTGCTTTTCACTTAAAAACGTGTCAAATATATTTGAAAAAAGAAAATTAAAAAAAAAAAACATTATTCTAAACCTAAGTTGAATAATGTAGAAAGTGTGCGATGAGTTATATGAGACTGCGGAAGGCATTTCGAAAAAATATACATTTCAAAACAATAATTCAAGAAACATTTTCTGTCAGATTAACACTAAAGCCGGGCATATTTATTAACGGAATTTGAAAGAATTTAGTAAATGCCTTTACTTAAAACAGATTTTGGAATGAAACGAAAAATAACTGAAATTATTAAACTAGCTAACTGAGTTGAGTAATTGATTAATATTAAAATAATATAACATTCGTTTTTATTATAAACTAGCTTAACCCGGTGTGCTTCAATACCCCTCATCGTTATAAAATAAAATAAAATAAAATAAAATAAAAAAAAAATATTTATACATTAACAAAATATTATTTATTTAATTTAGAATTAATTATTGCAATGCTTTAGGATATACAATATTTTTAGTTTGTCCATCTGGAGCATAAACATAAAGCTGTCCATGCGAGAAACATGGATTTGCTAAATTTAAGCCGCAAACTTGAAGAGATTCACCTTGATCTTTGTTAACAGACATCGCAAATGCTAATCGAACAGGAAACTGTAATCGTTTGAAGTCGAATGCTAAATCTGTTGGGATCATTGGAATGCGTATCAAAAGTACATCTGTTCCTTTATATTTGAAAGTTTCACACTGTGAAAGTTTAAGGAAGAATGGTCTGGCTTCCTACAAATCGGAAACAAAGGGACGTGGCCCGCCGACATTCGCATGGAATGTATACCTATTTAAAAAAACACCTTATGCAGTAAATCAATCCATGCCAAATATTGAGTTATGTGGGCGGGGCCTCACGCCTTTGTCCACTAACAACTTTATATAGTCAAGGGCTTAATAGAAGTTATTATGGATTTTAATTTTTCTAAAAAGGGCGTGGTCCCGCCCAGTTCTCTTGTAGTACTATTTCTATTAATTTCAATACGCTATATACCAAATATCATCGCCGTAGGTTAAAAAATGGCCGAAATATGACGATTTTAAATTTTGGGTTATATGGGCGGGACCACGCCCCTTTGCCCACTAACAACTTTATATAGTAAAGGACTTATTATTTCGTAAAAATATCCTTTTGTGAAAATTTCATGACGATCCTTCCAGTAGTTTAGAAGATATTACGATTTTTTATTTTTCTAAAAAGGGGCGTGGTCCCGCCCACTTTTCTCCTGTATGTATTTCTATTCATGCCAATACCATATGTACCAAATATGACCGCAGTAAGTCAAAAGATATGACGATTTCAAGTTTTGGGTTATATGGGCGTGGCACCGCCCCTTTGTCCAATCAAAAATTTATATAGCCTATTATTCCTTCCAGAGTAACAGTAACACGCTGTGAAAATTTTAGGAAGATCGGTTCAGGGGTTTGGCCTCCTATAAAGCACAAACAAACACACATTCATTTTTATATATACATAGATAGATCGAAAGCAGATTAATTATAAATTAAGGTAAAATGGGCCGAAAAAGGGGGATTTGGTAATAAAAAAAATGTATGGCTACCTTACCTGTAGATAAAATGTGTATAAAACTTTAGGTAAATACATATTACAAAAAAAAGTATTTTGTATAGCAAACATTGTTAGTGGCATAAGTAAGTATCTGAATTAAAAACAAGTAAGAAAATTATAGTCGGTCGAGACCGACTATATGATACCCTATACCATGCGTTTAGAGACCCTATCTCTTAGGCCCAACTAACTGGAAATAGAAAATAAGCATAAGCCAAATTTGAGTGGGATTTTTATTAATTTTTTTGGCTGCAGATATGAAAAATTTCATATCGGATGCTATATCTATATGGGGACTAGGCCCAAAAATGGAACGATCCTAACTATGTTTGGTAAAGTCTCTTGTATTTTGCAAAAATATATACAAACAAAATTTGAGAAGAATCAGTGCAATATTTTTGTTTTTTGATAGATTTAAGTGAATATCGGGAAGCAGCTCTATATGGGGCCTATAACTAAGAGTTGTCCCAGGGATCATTTTTAGACTACTCATTAATGGATGTAATAAACGCATACAAACCCAATTTGAGTAAGATCTATATGACAATTTGGATCTTATGGCAATTTATGTCGATTTCATAGGGGTCATTTGTATGGGGACTAGGTCTGAACATGGACCGATTCTCACCAATTTCAATAGCGTTCATCCCCCGATCAAAGCTTATATACCAAATTTCATTAAAATATGTTCATATTTGCGACCTGTAGTTTGATTACAAAGTTTACATGGACAAACAGACGGACGGACGGACGGACGGACGGACGGACGGACGGACGGACGGACGGACGGACGGACGGACGGACATCGTTAATTCGAATCAGATAGTGATTCTGATTCGATCGGTATAATTAAAGATGGATGTAGGTCAAATATTTTTGGTTGTTACAAACAGCAGCACAAAGTCATTATACCCAAACCACATAGTGGTATAGGGTATAAAAAGGGGGCAGTGAAGTGTGCAGTTATATGCCGACGTTAACAGTATTAAGAGCAATATACTACGAAATAAAAAAAATCCGTTGGAAGGAACAAATTTGTACAGAGAACTAAAAGTTTAAAACTTTCAAACAAAATTTGGCGTGAAAGGGGGCGTGGCATAAGAAATGTTTATTTCTACCTCGCCTGGAGCATAATGTGTATACAATTTGAAGTAAATCTGTTAAAAACTATATGGGAGCAATTACATCAATTTAAAAAGTGAGCGTAAAAGTGGGCGTGGTCAAAGAAAGTACCCTATTAATCATGCCAGAGTCCCAGTTAAATGCTGTGAAAATTTCAGGAAGATCGGTCCAGAGGTTTGGTCTCCTATAAGGTACAAACAAACAATCAAATAAACAAATAAACAAACACACATTCCATTATATATATGTAGATAATAATTGTGATAGCAGCAAGTCATTTTCAACGAAACTGTTTGAGCCGAGCCAAGCATCCGTACTGAACATCATTCAAATATTTTTCCATTTGGTAACCATAAAAAACAGTAAAACCCAAGCTTGGGACTTAAAAAAAACTCTTAAAATTAAAAAAAAAACACTTCGATTGTTATTTTTTTTTTCTTTTATTCATTAAGTTCGTTATTAGCATGGATTAAGAATTGTTGGGAAAATTTTTGAAACAGAAAACTTTGTCTGTTTTGAGGCAACACATTCTATACATCGAAAAACTGCATTCTACATCTACAGATTTTACTGGTGCATATATAAAATTGATTATTTGTTCAGAACTCTAATATCTGCAATATCTGTTATAACAAAAAAAAATTACAGTATAAATTGCAATATGTCTGAAAAATGACATCAAATCTAACAAAATATTAAAAAAAATTTCTCTTCAGAACATCATATCAAATATGTGTAAAAAGTGCAATATATAGAATGTAGAAACCATATATCACATATGGCCACTCTGTAATGAACACGACAGTGCTTGTGTCAAGATTTTGTAGATGTTAGTTAGAGATTGTAAATATCTCAAACCTTGGTTATAGAAAAGCGGAACGATTTCTGCGGGAGCCATCAATTAGCTAGAAAGACAGTCGGGCGGGGAATTCATGACATAGTTCCCTTATCCTCAGTTTGACACTACAACATTATTATTAGGAGACTCCCTATTTTTATAAAAAAAAACACAATAAATCTTATAAAACTACGCGCCCTTGAAAGCTACAAGAAATGAATAACTCTTAGATTGTTTACATTACCTATCGAAATCTCCAGGTGATGTTGGCGAAATTGCCTCTAAACCCTCCCAAATCATTGCACATTGGGTTCGATCAGGGCAGAGTGCAAAAAAAAATGTTTCTTGTTATTTTTAAATATATGCCTTACTAAGTAAAAAACAAGTAAGAAAATTATAGTCGGTCTAGACCAACTATACGATACCCTATACCATGCGTTTAGAAACCCTATCTCTTAGGCCCAACTAACTGGACATTGAAAATTAGCAAAAACCAAATTTGAGTGGGATTTTTATTAATTTTTTTGGCTGCAGATATGAAAAAGTTCATATCGGATGCTATATCTATAAAGGGACTAGGTCCAAAAATGGACCGATCCTGATCATGTTTGGTAAAGTCTCTTGTATTTTGCAAAAATATATACAAACAAAATTTGAGAAGAATCAGTGCAATATTTTTGTTTTTTAATAGATTTAAGTGAAGATCGGGAAGCAGCTCTATATGGGGTCAAAGGGATCATTTTTGGACTACTCATTAGTGGATGTAGTGAACGCATACAAACCCAATTTGAGTAAGATCTATATGACAATTTGGATCTTATGGAAATTTATGTCGATTTCATATGGGTAACTTGTATGGGGGCTAGGTCTGAACATGGACCGATTCTCACCAATTTCAATAGCGTTCATCCCATGGCCGATAAAAGCTTATATACCAAATTTCATCAAAATATATTCATATTTGCGACCTGCAGACGGACGGACGGACGGACGGACGGACGGACGGACATTGTTAAATCAACTCAGAAAGTGATTCTGATTCGATCGGTATAATTAAAGATGGGTCTAGGTCAAATATTTTTGGTTGTTACAAACAGCAGCACAAAGTCATTATACCCAAACCACATAGTGGTATGGGGTATAAAAAGAATTTTGAATAAATTGGATTTTTTTGGATTTTTTTCTATAAGAGAAAAAAATGATGTAGACATACTACAAGCAATTAATTGATTTTCATATATAATGGAAGATATTTTTTTTTTCACTATCATATCTGTAATATTAATAGGCTAGGCGATTTCTTGTGACCGACGTCTTGGTCTACCGTTTTATCCCAATTTTGACCAAATGTATATTATTTGAAAGGATTTCTTTTTAGTCATTTTGCAGATTTACAGATTTTTTAATTTTTTTCCTTTATTTTGAGTAAATTGCATACTAACACATACATAAAATTATACAACGCCATGTGTGTGTTTATTAATTTGTTAATGCGTTTGTAATAGAAATGAGTTTGTTTTTTGTGTTGATATGTGAACTGGCTATAATTGATTACCATAACTTTAGGGTCTTTATTCAATGAAAAAATAAAATTTCCCAGAACTTGCACTCGAATTTCGAAGGCTGGAATCTGCTTTAATTTAATCATTGCGATCATCATCATCATCATCATAATTATCATCATTATCATCATCATCTTCATTATTAGAATTACTGGAAGGAATGAGTAATTCTAGTGCGGATTGCGGATATGTTTTTCTTCTTCTCATATTTTTTGCTCATTTGTGATATAATTGGGTCCGAGCTTAAATAAGCCTATTATAAATACCTTTATTAGACTTTTCTCGACTGCATTTACGGGAAAAATATTCTCTGTAATTTTTGAAGTCTTTGTTTCTGGCTTCCTGCGCTTCCTCTGATAGCTGTACAATTGACAAAAGTGCATGAGCTATTATTTCAAGACCATGAAAAAAAAAATTTTTGCAATTGGGGTGGCATGTAAAACCAAAACTTTTCAACATAATATTGGGCAGTATTGTGGGCGAAGTTTCGAAAACGTTCAATGTGGACTTCCTGACTACAAGAAAAGACAATGAGTTGTGTATGCATCTTTTTTATAAGCTCGATGTCAACTTTTGTAATTTCAGCAGAGATTTCTGCGTTTGTAAAAAATGTCTAGCTGTATTACCAGGTTTTGGCTGGTCAATAATTAGACCTGTTTTCTCTTTAAACTTTTTTTGAATTTGTGACTTAGTTTCAGCCACAACCTTCTTATCCACTTCTGACCTTGCTTGCAATTTTTTTTATTGGAAGTTTATATGATAGGTGTAAAAGACACTCGATAAATATAATACATCCATGAAGGACAGATAAACCAAACTGCAAATTTTCATTTTTATAGGCCTCGCAATCATATCTTCTACGAAGTTAAATTGCTTACAGATCGATAATATAAAAAGTTTTATGGGTATTACTAAAAAAAAAAGGTTAACAAGTAAGAAAATTATTATCGGTCTAAACACATACAAATCCAATTTGATTGAGATCTATATGATAATTTGGATCTTATGGCAATTTAAGTCGATTTAATAGGGGTCATTTGTATCGGGACTACGTCTGAACATGGACCGAATTTCAATAGCGGTCATCCCATGGCTGACAAAAATTTATATACCAAATTTCATCAAAATATATTCATATTTGCGACCTGGAGTTTGATTAAAAGTTTGATTTACATGGACACACAGACGGACAGACGGACAGACGGACGGACGGACGGACATCGCTAAATCGACTCAGAGAGTGATTCTGGGTCGATCGGTATAATAAAAGATGGGTCTAGGTCAAATATTTTTGGTAGTTACAAACTGCAGCACAAAGTCATTATACCCAAACCACATAGTGGTATAGGATATAAAAATTTCATGTACGTATATAATTTTTAAAAATTTAAATAAATCTCAAAAATACATTTTTTTCATAAAAAAAAACTACAATTACAGAGTATTTTCGATTTGTAGAAATTTGTGTTTTCTTCTTTAGCTTGCCAATAAATTCGGTAGTAACAAGAGACCTTTTTGTATATGTTACACATACCGAAATATAATTTTCGAAATGTGTTAGGATACTTTTAGATCTCAGGCATATTTTGGTTTAAACATTAACAAACCTTCGGGATGTTGTAAACCACCATGTCTCTCTTTTAACTTTTGAATGCTTTTGAGTTGTATTCCATTTAATTTTTGTTTTTCCTCCTGAACTGCTCTGAGTATTTTTATGTATTGACAAAAATAATCTCTGCCTAACAACCGTAAAATTATTCCAAAATTTTCAAATTAAAATCAACATCTTTTCAAAGTGGTAATTTTGACACAATTACCTTGACAACAGCGTTGTCATATAATACCAAAATTCTATAACAAAAAAAAATAATAAAAAAATTCTCACGTCGCAAATAAAAACCTGAACACTTAAGGATTTTCTTTGAAAAAAGATTTCTACATTTCTTATTTTGTTTCTGAAAAAAAAAAAAAACAGAAAATCAAATGCGATTGATATTGAAAAAAAGGAAAGATTGAACAATAACAAAAATACGCTGAAATGCGTAAAGCAATTTTTACACACGCATTGCCAAAGTCATTGGTTAGTTGCTAACAATGAAAGCTTTTCGTAGCTGGTGTTTCTTTTTGATATAATGGCACGACATGAACGGCTACATGACTACGTAAATGAATAGAGAGGGTGGGATGGATGGTTGGTTGGTTGTTTGAATGGTTGGTTGGTTGGTTGTTTGAATGGTTGACTGGTAAAGTTTGTGTTTAGGTATTTAGTATAAAGTACCTCCGCATAACTCAACTAACACATGCTAGCATTATTATGATCTCATTAACGTAATCCCAATGAAATTAAATTTCCTGTGTTTTGGTGTTGCTGCCGGTAATTGTTAGCAGAAAAAAGAAATAAACAAAAATAAATTACAAAAACGTCAGAAAATGAAGAAAATACAATAAAGTGTATGGAAAAAAAATTAAATATTAAGTTATTTTAAGAAGAGCCTGGGAAATTTAACGGCAACCGCATGTGAAACATTAAAAATTAAAGAGATTTATATACAATAACAAGTAAGAAAACTATAGTCGGGCAAGGTCGACTACACGATACCCTATACCAAGCATTGGCAGGCTCTATCTCTTAGGTCCAACTAATTAGATATAGAAAATAAGCATAAACCAACTTTGGGTGGCATTGTTATTAATTTGTTTGCTTTCGGATATGAAAAAGTTCATATCGGATGCTACATCTATATGGGGACTAGGTTATTTATTTTTTGCAAAAACATACATACGTAAACCAAATTTGAGAAAAACTTGTGTAAAATTTTTGTTTTTGATAGATTTTGGACTACTGATAAATGAATATAATAAACATACACAAACTCAATTTATTTGCGACCTGTAGTTTGATTAGAAGGTTTACATAGACACACAGACGGATGGACGGACATCACATAATCGACTCAGGAAATGATTCTAAGAAAATAATTTAGAGTCGATTGGAATAACAAAGGACGGGTCTAGGTCAAATATTTTTTGGTAGTTACAATCAGCAGCACAAAGTCATTACACCCTGACCGCATAGTGGAATGGTTAAAAAATAGTGTACTAAAGAGAAAATTACTAATTCGAAATGAAAGATAAATTGTTTGAAGGTGGTATTCCATTAAAAAAAAATTTCAAGCAAAATTCTAAAAATATATAATAAAAGAAGTAAGAAAATTACAGTCGGTCTAGAACGACTATACGATACCCTATACCGTGCGTTTAGAGACCCTATCTCTTAGACATACAAAATAAGCATAAAGCAAATTTGATTAGGATTTTTATTAATTTTTTTTGAAAAAGTTCATATCGGATGCTATATCTATATGGGGACTAGGCCCAAAAATGGACCGATCGTGACCATGTTCCGTAAAGTCTCTTGTATTTTGCAAAAATATATACAAACAAAATTTGAGAAAAATCTGTACAATATTTTTGTTTTTTGATAGATTTAAGTGAAGATCGGGAAGCAGCTCTATATGGGGCGTATGACTAAGAGTTGTCCCACAGAGATCATTTTTGGACTACTCATTACTGGATGTAATGAACGCATACAACCCCAATTTGAGTTAGATCTATATGACAATTTGGATCTTATGGCAATATATGTTGATTTCATAGGGGTCATTTGTATGGGGGCTAGGTGTGAACATGGACCGATTCTCACCAATAGCGTTCGTCCCATGGCCGATAAAAGATCAAATACCAAATTTCATCGAAATGTATTCATATTTGCGACCTGCAGTTTGATTACAAGCTTTACATGGACACACATACGGACGGACGGACGAACGGATTCGATCTGATTCGATCGGTATAATTAAAGGTGGGTGTAGGTCAAATATTTTTGGTTGTTACAAACAGCAGCACAAAGTCATTATACCTAAACCACATAGTGGTATAGGGTATAAAAATGTCCATGTAACCACTCTAGTCAATATCACTTGTTGTGGAAAAGCAGAAATATACAAATAAAATAAAAAATCTTTAGATATTCTATTATTCGTAAATTATTTAAACAAACAATTTCGTAAAAAATCCTTAAGCTGAAAGTTATTTTAGAAATTGTAGAAATTAAGCAGAAACTAACTAGTATAAATTAAAGCGCTGACAGGGCGTCAATTATTTGATGATGGCCTATTTCTCGGTCTAGCGATTTTTAAATTAAGCTTGAAAAAAATATTAATTTTATATAGAAACTTTCTTTTCCAAAGCATTCATTGTTAGTGTATCTTCTACTAAACATAGATAATATTTTGCAAAACATTTTCACACTGGATTTATTTTTTTCATAATATCTGTCTACTTAGACTTGAGAAATAATACAAGATGAAAAAATATTAATAAATAAAGAGCAAAAAAAAATATAAAAAAAAAACTTATGGCAAATACCCTCAAGTATATGCATCACCCCTTTAGTGGCTGACATTTTGTGTCACTGTGTCACTCAGAACTTTCAAGCAACATTTGAAATAAAACACTAGAAACTATAAGACACACAGACAACAAGCAACAACTACTTATGCTGGCATCACTAAAAACTCGAAACTATCAACAATGGCCGAAAGTAGCTAACCCAGCAAAGGTGTTAGGAAAACAAATTATTCTTATAGAAAAATAAAAAAACGCCATTTAAGTTTTAAAGCTTAAAAAACAATCTTACAGAATTTTATTTCCAACTGGTTGCCACAAATGTTTGCTGGGTTCTTGTACAATGTTGAGCATTATTTAAAATTATAAAAAAATCTTTATAATCGCCTTTTAGGCATTTGTCTGCCTCACTAGACTATGTAAACATTCTAAAACTGTAGCTGCTCAAATGTTTTGAAAGTAATAATCAGGAACAAAACCATCTTAGAGATTTTTATAAGATGCAAAGAAGACATCCAAAGACGACTTTTGAAATGGCAAAGAAAGAAGAAAAAAAAACTAAAAAAGTCAAGTAAAAGGTTTCCCATAACTTTTTTTTTATATGTTATGAAAATATCACAACAAGTCATAAGTTCAACAAACTTTACCCATTCATGATAAATGGAAAGAAATAAAAAATAATGTTGAATTTTTTTTTATCACGTTCTAGATTTACTTAGGAATATAAAAAATATACACATACAGAAAACCATCATAATTTTGTGTTAAACATTTTATTTTTTTTGTTTCGATTTTATTTTACGTTTTGTGCTGTTTTATATTCTATTTGCCTTTTTCCTAAGGTCAATCAATTGATTTTAATGATGCTACTGCTGCTGCTGTTGCTGATGATTATGTTGATAATATTATCCTACTGATTGCTGGCGTAATCTATTTAAATTTTAAATATCCTGCTGAACAGGCAACTTTTTAACCTATAATATAAAAATAAAATGCCTATAAGTAGACTATGCTAAATAGATATTTGATTAAATTTATATGTAAGAGCATTGAAGGAGGATATACGATAACATTCAATAACAAGCTAAATTTGTAAACGAATTTTATTTGAGTGGATTAGAAAGATTGTTGTTTTGTGTTTGTATTATATTTCCAATAGAATAAGATATTTGATTTGTTTAAAACTGGTATTTCTGCTTAGTATAAAAGAATTTAATTTAAAAAGGGGTTGAGGCCAAGAAAATAAAAAAAGGGCTTTTTTATCTAAAAAAAAAAATCAGAAATGCTCTTCAACTTTTTTATTAATTTCTAAATTTATTTTTTCACAATAATAAAACAAATATTTATATTCTAGAAAGTGCTTATTATAATTTCTATTAGGCATTTACTGTGTTTAAAAAATAAGCCTGAAGGTTTATATTATTTAATATATGGGAATTTATATATATGACACAGTGCAACAAATAAACCTTTTTGAAAATATATGGACTTGCCAGTATAGGTTCGATTTTACTACTGAAGGGTAGTAAAACTTTATACTCGGTTTCTCAAGTTTGGTGACCAATTTTTTATGGCACTAAAATATTATAAAAATCAGTAAGCCCCTCGAAAAAACGTTTCATCAGTTTTTAACCAACAGCTAATTCAGGATTAGTGCTACCGCTTAACTATGTTTGGCAATAATGTAGCTGGGAATCCGCTGAGCAAATTATATTAACAGTTTCATAGAAAAAAGAATTTCCTGCACTCTATTTTAATTCTTTATTAAAATATTTAGTTTAAAAATTGTATCCACAGTAAAGTTGAACAAGTTTTGTGGACATATCAATACAATCTAAACGTGTTACCCTAAATAGCTCATAAGGACCACTTTTTAGCTTAGAAATGGTAGTTTTTCACTACTGTTGGATGCTAAAATAACAAACAAATTTGTAAAATTATAAAAATCGAGTCCACACTTCTCTGTTGTTGTGTATTGTCCTGTACTATTAATTTAATATACTTCAAACATTTCTAATACTTTTGGTTTTCATCGGAAAAATCACTTGATATATAAAACTGTTCGCTTAGTCATATTTATGGAAACTTTAAATTCAAGCACCAATATGTTTTGTTCTTTCAAAATTATGTCAACTATTTAGATTTGCGTTGCAAGAGCTGCACTTCTCAAGCTATGAAATCAAGCTGATCTTGCGTGATAAATATTGGGCAACGGGATGGTCAAGGATCATATTAAGATTTTTCTATTCCATATATATCAAAATATAGTTAAGTGGTAGCACCAAGTCAGAATTAATTGTTCGACGAGAACTGAGGGTCCACTAATTTTCATAAAAATATCGGTTACCAAACTCGGGTTCAGAATCTTTCTAATATTTCTGACTCTAGCAATCTGTCTGATGCTACTTCTAACTTAATAATTGTTTTTAGTGAAGCAGTTCTAAGAAGCACAAGTGAAACTAGGCAAAAACAAGTCTATAAGACGTGATATTGCTCCTTGGATAAATAATAATTTATGGTGTTTAATGCAGGTAAAGAAGAAAATATTAACCAAGAGAAAGAAGAATAAGGAAGACAGTAGTATTAAAGAAAGACTAAAGAGAATTAATAAAGTCATTAGAAAAGCTACAAAGGAATCGATGAATGCCTATTATGAGACGAATGTATTAAGCTGTGGTGGAGACTTAAAGAAGTGTTGGAGATTTTCAAACAATATAACTGGTAGCTCTCAGAGGAAATTGTTAAACGTCGCAGATTCAATTGGACTGTGTATTGGAAACAGCATAGTGAAATCCACACTTTTTAGTGAATATTTTATTAATGTTATTGAACAGTTAAGGCGTAAAATCATTAAGTATCCTGATGATAACTGCAATTTCTTAAGATCTATGGACCGTCATGCAAACCATTTTATGTTTAATGAAGTTTCCTCTAATGAAATTGAAGACATTTTAAGAAACCTGAAAACATCAAATAGTAGTGGCCATGATAATATTTCATCAAATTTGCTCAAATGTTGTGGTCAAGCTGTATCACCTTACTTGTCGAAAATCTTTAATACCATGATATATACATCCATATATCCTGACGTTATAAAGCTGCACAAAGTTGTTCCCATTCGGAAAGATGGGCATGCAAACACAGTTGAAAAATACCGGGCAATATCGCTTCTTTCAACAATAGGCAAAATATTCGAGAAAATAATTCATTCACAACTAAATACATTTTTACAATGGATTTCATTGTTGTGTAAAAATCAATATGGTTTTGTGAAGGGAAGTGGTACTGATGAGGCTCTTGTTGATGTAGTAAATTCTATATGTACCGGTCTGGATAGTGGCTTCAACGGAGTTGCGGGCATTTTTTATGATTTCAGTAAAGCTTTTGACTTGGTTGATCACAAAATTATGTTAGAAAAGTTTTCATACTATGGTATTGTTGGTTCTGAACTTAATGGAGAAAAGAGTGAAGTTATATCTGTTAATTTTGGTGTACCATAGGGTAGTGTCTTAGGCCCTCTCTTGCTTATGATGTATGTCAACGACATAAATAATATTGGGTTCTTTGGTAAAATAATTATGTTTGCGGATGATATCTCTATTTTTTATCCATGTAACTATGATTTGGTCCTTAAAAGCCAAATGGAAATTAAATCGCTTAGTTTTAAATGCTGACAAAAGTAAGTTAATACGTTTTCGACAGTTTTTCGATTTATGGGGATGGTAATGTAATAAACGAGGAACATGAAATTAAATATTTGAGAATTATGTTGAAAAGCAATTTGTCATGGGATGGACACATGTAATGGTACGGCGTTGTTGGAAGATCCGCTTCCGTTTCCCTGAGCCTTTGCTGGTCGCACGTGCTGGCGTAGGAGCCTAGCTCGCCGGATGGGTGGGGTCTTGCTCAGGCCAGGGAAACCGCACTACAGACTTTCACGTGCGATTTAAAAAAAACTGTCAAAACACGGACGCTAAATGGATGGATGGCCATACTTACCTTGGGATTGGGGACTAGATGTTCTGCCCCTTTTGCCCTCCCTACCATGTTACCTCGACTCCATCTTACTTGGATGTAACCCACTTCAATGAAAAGATTTTGGTTTGGTTTGGTTTTCTACATTGGGTTTTATAAATTTTTATTTACCCTTCATTTTAAGGGTTTTAATTTTAATTTTAAATTCTTTTTCGTAACATTTTAATTTTTTTAGCCAATTTTTATTTTTAGCAAAATTTTAAGTTTAGCAAATTTTAATTTTATCTCAATTTGAATTTTAGCACTACAGAATAATAATAATATTTTAAATTAAATTTAGTTTTAATTTTAACTTTAACAAAATATTTTTCTTTTTAAATATGGTACCATTTTGTAAATTCTCTTAACTTTCTATATTGTTAAATTTAGGTTAATTTTAAATTTTAGCAAAATTTTGTTTTAGGAAAAATTTAGAAAAATTTTACCATTTTTTTTTTTTTTTTACAAAATTTTCATTTTTAGCTAAATTATATTTCTTATTATAATTTTTTAATTTTAGCTCAATTTTATTTTTATTTAGGAAAATTTTTAATGTAATTTTATATTTAGCAAATTTCTTAATTTATATTTAGAAAAAATTTTGATTTATAATTAGAAAAATCTTTAGAAAATAATTTTAATTTATAGTTAGACAAATCTTAGGAAATTTTTTATTTAATTTAGATTTAAGAAAACATTTTAATTAGTGTCTTTTAATTACCGCCATATGGTTGTTGGTGTTGAGGATGAAGCCAATTTGTTTTTGTAATCGGCTAAATGTATTCTTCTTTATTCTTATCACCATTAATTTTTTTATAGAGATTTTTTTTTTTTTTTTATTTAACGCAGTATTTTTTTTTATGTTTAATTTACAATTAAACAATATTTATATATTCTTAATTGTACATTTTGATTTTTATTTCGTTTTCTTAAATTTAAAACGGTTTTTTTTTTATACAACGTTTTTATCTGGAATTTTATTTTTTTATTCTTAAATCCATAATATTGTTTTTTTTTTTTTTTTTTAAACTTAAACATACGTATTTAGTTTTTTCTTCTTTAATATTAAGTTTGTTACAGTGTTTATAAATTTTACTTTTAAACTTTCTTAAAATTTAACTTTATTTCACTACAACTAATTTTATTTTAATTTTAATTTAAAGTCAGGTTTTTCCTCAACCTTTATGTTCAACTATTAATCTTCAACTCCGTTCATAAATTTTATATTTCTTTAATTAATTTTAATTTGTTAAGTCTTAAAATATTTCTCTTTTTTTTCATCTTATTTTTTTTTTTTTAAACTTTCACTTTAATTATAAGTAACACTCAGTTTGCTTAAATTTTCTTAACTTAATTTTTTTTTTTCTTAAACTTAATTTTGTCTTAAACTTTAAACTTTCGGAGGTTTTTCCTCAACCTTATTCTTTCATGGTCACATTTCAATTCCCTGATTTAAATTTTACTTTATTACATCAAACCTTCTCATCTTCATTCATTAATCTGCAGATAAAAACCTGTTTATTAATAAAAACAAAGTCACCACCAATTCAATGAGAACATTCATATGTAATCATAATATTCTCTAGTATTTATAACACTCACACTCATATATGACTATGAGAGCAAGTGAGATCAATACAAGAAAATACGTGGTTTGACCAGCATGATTGCATATGAATGTGTTCATGATTTACTTCAACACAATGAAGAGAAAAAACACGCCATAAAAAAAAATGCCATCAACCTATTACCATATAAGGTGTTGTTTATATGTACATACTTGAACTTGAAAATAATTTCAAGATCAAGGTTATTATTTTTTTCTTCTTTCTTATTCGGCCTGTACCAGAAATTCTTTTGCTACAGTGCAGAGCAAAAAAGATCACCGTCACACACATTAAATATTTGGAAGCCTGTATAGCTTCAGCCTCTGGTATACTGTTTAAATTAAAGAGAAAATGTTAATATATCGATCTATTATACATAGCCGGCTAGAGTATATTGCAATTATTTACGAATATAAAAATAGCAATGAATTGAAATAATTGCAATCAGCTCAGAATAAAGCACTTAAATGTGTATTTAGTTTAAATCTCACACATAATACTTTGTCCTTGTATCGAGTTTATGCTAAAGCTATTTTGCCAATACATGGTTTGTATGAAAAGCAAATTTTATACTACGTCTACAAATCTGTAAACAATATTGGATAGCGAGCAGTTCAGTTAAATATGACTCAAAGTGGATTTAATACAACGAGTGGGGCTAATCTTCGTATTGCAAGATGTCGGCTGGAGTCAACCAAGCAAAGAGTTGAATATGCTGGGAGTAAAAAATTTACAATTTACCAGAAGCCCTAAAAACAAACAATCGGCTATCAATTTTTAATAAAGGAATAAAAGAGTATCTTTTATAGAATGTTGAAATGCTTTTTCAGTAGTTTTATTTGCTGCGTTTTCAAATTTTATCATTAAGCAATATAAAAATCTTTTTTTGTTCTTTGGATTATGTAATTTTAACTTAATATTTTAATTGTACTATATGCCAACATGTCTCACAAAGCTATTTTAGGCGCGAGCCATCCTTAGCCATGAATTACAACGTAATAAATTTATAACCTTAATAAAAACAAGTAAGAAAATTATAGTCGGTCTAGACCGACTATATGACACCCTATACCATGCGTTTAGAGACCCTATCTCTCAGGCCCAACTAACTGCATATAGAAAATAGGCATAAACCAAATTTGAGTGGGATTTTTATTAATTTTTTCGGCTTTAGATATGAAAAAGTTCATATCGGATGCTCTATCTATATGGGGACTAGGCCCAAAAATGGACCGATCCTGACCGTGTCTGGTAAAGTCTCTTGTATTTTGCAAAAACACATGCAAACAAAATTTGAGAGGAATCAGTGCAATATTTTTTTTTTTTTGATAGATTTAAGTGAAGCTCGGGAATCAGCTCTATATGGGGGCTATTACTAAGAGTTGTCCAATAGGGATCATTTTTGGACTACTGATTAATGGATGTAATAAATATATACAAACCCAATTTGACTGAGATCTATACGATAATTTGGATCTTATGGCAATATATGTTGATTTCATAGGGGTCATTTGTATGGGGGCTAGGTCTGAACATGGACCGATTCTCACCAATTTCAATAGCGTTCATCCCATGGCGGATGAAAGATTAAATACCAAATTTCATCAAAATATATTCATATTTGCGACCTGCAGTTTGAATAAAAGCTTTACATGGACACACAGACGGACGGACGGACGGACGGACGGACGGACATCGTTAAATCGAATCAGATAGTGATTCTGATTCGATCGGTATAATTAAAGATGGGCGTAGGTCAAATATTTTTGGTTGTTACCAACAGCAGCACAAAGTCATTATACCCAAACCACATAGTGGTATAGGGTATAAAAATTGTGTATGCTCTCACTACCCTTTGTTAGTAAAATGGAACCTATTATGCCAAGTCCGTGTTTTATACCCTATAACACTATGTGGTCAGAGTATAATGACATTGTTCTGATGTTTGTAGCTACCAAAAATAGTCCCATCTTTTATTATACCGATTGATTCAGAATCAGTTTTTAAGCCGATTTAGTGATGTCCATCCGTTCGTCTGTCCATCTCAGTGTCCATGTAATCCTTTTATAAAGCTACAGATCGCAAATATGAATATATTTCGCTGAAATTCAGTACATAAGCTTCCACCGGCCATAGGATGAACTGTGTTGGAATCGGTGAAAATCAATTCATGTTCGGTCCTAGTCCCCATACAAATGAAACCTATGAGATCGACTTAAATGGTCATAATATCCAAACTGACATATATATCTCCGTAAAATTGGGTCTGTGTATGTTTATTATATCCGTTTATCAGTAGTCTTAAAATAAACTATATAAGACAATTATTAGTCAAAGCCCCTATATAAAGGTGCTTCTCGATCTTCACTTGAATCTATCATAAAACAAAAATTGCATATATTTTTCTCAAATTTGGTTGTTTTATGTTTTTTGAAAATATGAATGACTTTACCAAATTGGCCAGGACCGGTATGTTTAGTTCCCGTATAAATATAACATCCGGTATGAACTTTTTCATATCCGATAGCAACAAAATTAATAACAATGTCACTTTATTTGATTTCTGCTTATTTTCTGTATCCAATTAGTTGGATATCAGCGGTAGGGTCGCTAAGAGCATGGTATAGGGAATCGTATATCCGGTCTGGACCGACTATAATTTCCTTGGTTGCTTTTGTTTGTCATGTCTGCTAACACTGATAACACAGGGTTGCAAAGATCTCCTTGCATAGTACTCAATATAATTTATATTAAAAATTCGCTGTGCATAGCAGGTGCCACGTCGATTAAAAATATCGAAAAAAAAATATAGCCTATTTTTTCTTCAAACAAACAACCATACATACTTTTGCTTTTGTATGCTTAAGTTCACAATTATGAGTATGTTGTTTTTTCTAAACACCTTGTTCGATATATTTTTTGTAGCGAATTTAAGATAACTAGCAGATTCCAGCTTCTAGGAAGTTTTTTTTCAACTTAGCCAATTCCTAAACCAACACCTTTATGCTTTATTATTACTATGAATAAGATAACAAACTCATTAACAAACACATTAACAAATTTAATAAAACACACATAGCATATGTGTAATTTCATGTATGTGCTCGTAGCAACTTTAAATGCAAGAAATCGCCTAGCCTATTAATATTATAGATTTCTCTTAATTTGTAATCAACAGTTTTTGCTATATTGTATTTGATTTAAGTTTATGCAAAGCTTAAACTAACATTTTTATACCCTCCATTTGTAGCCCATCGCAATAAATTTCGGAAACCTTATAAATTATATATATTCATGATTCATACTTATAAAAGGTGAACGCAGTCTAGTGATGTCCGTCTGTCTGTCAGCCTGTTGAAAACATTCTCCTATCCGCAATAGGTCGATTAGGTTGTACTACTTAGTCTTACAATGTCCGTCATAATCAAAAGCAGTTTGGAAGTACACTTTGAGCTTTTAGACCCAACAAGCGAACTATAGCGGATGAAAATGTGTGAAATTTGATAAAAAAAAAAAGTAAATAAAAATAACAAAACGACATCAGACATATAACTTTTTGCAGTTTTTAAACTCTCTCTTTTAACTCATACTACCTGTAACGAGGCGAACACATTCCCCCCTATCCACTTGATACTTGGTCCATAGCCTTTTTTCGACTATAGATTAATTTTGTGGTAGTCATGCACAGTCACACATAATCCCGCACAGTCACGGAGAGATCAAAACCTCACTTCCCCTCATCCGATCGACCTGAAACTTGGTTCATGGACTTCCTGTGGCTAAAGGTTAATTTTAAGTCACATTGTGCATAAGGAAAGAAAGAGTTTTAATAAAAATTTATATAATTTATATAAGAAACATTTTTTTATTAGCAATTATTATTTTTAAGAATCAGAGGACTTAAAATAATACGAATCAAATAATAACAAATAAAAAAATCCACTTATTTTTCTATTTGAGTTTTATTTTCTGACAGAAAAATAAAATTCCTCAAAAGAGTTTCATTTTGGACGGCCAAATAAGGCTCTCTTTTTAAGGGTTCCATCCGACATTTTATTTTTAAAAAATGTAGATAATACAGGGATCCCGGTTTCCGGTTTCCGGGATCCCGGTATTGCAAGCCCTAGGTTCATCACTTCTGATGAAAATTCATGACGCAAATAACTATCAGTTTTAATAATTGCTGAAGAACCTTTGGCATACTTATCTTCCGGCTTATCATCCGATAATTTCATTAAAAATCCTGCCGAAGATTTCAAAATCATTGTTACTTTTTTTTTCTTCGCAGAAGTAGCTTTACAGTCCTCTGGTAAAGAAATGCGAGATACCTAATAAAAATAAATTTTACGAAAAATATAAATAATTTATTTCACTGAAAATGTATTTATAAGAAATATAAAATAAAATAATATGATATAATCATAAAATAATCTAACCCATAAAAACAAAACAAACTCTTTCTTTTCTTATGCATATGAGTTTTGAATATATCCGTGAATGTGCGTGATTGTATGAGAATATCTTTAAATTAATCTTTGGCCACAACAAGTCTATGGACAAAGTTTCGTATCCATCGGATGAGGGGAAGGGGGCATTCATCTCTCCTCTATATAATTAAAAAAGTTTACCTGGAAACGTGACGTCGAGGGCACTTCGTCAAGTTCCAATATTCATTTGTCATCTAAAATCTGAAAAAAGAAATTAACATACATAATTGCTACTTATGGTTTCTGACATATGAAAGGTTCGACTTCCCTCTCCGAGCCAGATACAGTCTTAACGTAATTTTCATCGGTTCCACAACCACTTTTCTTGAAGCTTTCAGTCGCTCGCAACAGTTCCCTTCCGTATTGCGAACAGAGATAAATAAGTTTTATCTGAAAACATGTGCATTTAATAATTTAGTAACAAAATATTATTTAAACAATTACCGTTACTTCAATTGCCGTTATATTTGACACAGTTGAACTATTTTTTTTTTTTTTTGTTATTTCTTCGAAGCCTCTTACTGTGGCGTGCTTACTGTGGTACAGAGGACTTTTCGCGTTGTAGAGGCATTCTTTTTCTTTAAATATGCCTATCACCTCCATTACCACCTCTCTGTTACAATCAATCTAAAAGAATAAAATATTCACAACACATTACAACCATGTCCACTGGCCAATGATAAATACACTTTGTTTAGATTTCGACAAAAAAAATAATGTTGGCCGGTTACACAAAAATCTTTTGAAACTTAAATACATACCTTTGAAGCTGGAGACACACTCATTTTCTTCGTTTTCTTTCGTATTTTTAATTAATTTTTTTTTTTTTTAATTTATATGTTATTTGCACTTTGCTTCTTGTTAACCTTTTTTTTTAATATTACCAAAAGACAACTCTGGGTCCGATGAAACTGACAAATTTTTAAAATGTTTCTAAACCCATCTTACTTGGAAAAAAAAATCTTACAGACCTCTCAATTTCATAACATGAGCTTTTTACATGATACGATTTTTTCATATAACTCGAATTTTTGATAGGTCATATTACAAGGTGTGACGGTGTAAATTGGGCTTTACAATTGAAAAAAATTTAAAATAAATATATTTTAAAAAACTGACTTTTTTAGAAATCGCGTTTAATGCGGAACATATTTGCTTTTTACTTTTTTTGGGTTTTTTTTTTTTCTTTCATCGCAAATAAACAAAGAAACAAAAATGTAATTGTATGTGCTTACATTCATGCTGACTGTAGTTAATAATTGCTTTCAATTAGAAAAGCACGAAAATATGTATACTTTTTTAATTATCTTATTAATTATAAATATTATTGAAGAAACTGTAGCCACAATGTTGTGAAATCTAGCATTTTTTGTGTCCTAGTGTTAACAACCTTGGTTATAATAATGTATTCAGAACACAGGTGGAAGATATTGAATATACGCTTAACTGCATTTAATACCTTTACTTTTTACATATAATCTTTACTCATCTACTATTATATTTTTTTAAAGCTTTTATGAAGATTTTCTAATGAAATTGATATATTTATCGCATTTCTTAATAAGGTTCTTCTTATCAGAAATGGTTACTTAAATGAATTTTGCTGACTGCATCACACTATTGATGTCGAATATTTACACGGAATTAATGTATTTTATTAAACTTCAGTAAAAACGACTTTCTTTAATAGAGTAGAATTAACTACTTTTCTAACCGAATCCTCAATTGTGTAATTACTTATTTTTTAAATATCGTCATAAAAGTTAACAAAAAAAACCCTGATAATATTTAAATTAAAATCCATCTTAATAAAAAACAAAATCCCTAAAGAACAGGTGGTGTTATTTTGCATGTCAAAACAGCAGCACAAGTGTAAAGGTATTTTTTTTTAATACAAAAGAACTAAAACGAAAAAAGGGAAACAAAAAATAACACTGTTGTCATCATTATTCTTAATGAAATCGGCAAACAAGCATTGGGTGACCGACAAACACCATGAAAAAAAACAACAATAAAATAACAACATTGCCTCCAACTACTTAGGGTAAAAAATACCCCCTCGTGTTCCTGTTCACAATGTTATGACGGACCAAGCGACCAGTCCTTGTTATCAATGTCAAAAAATACAATATAAAATACAATAACAAACTACAACAATATTGTTAGTTAAACTTTTTTCTCTGTTGCTGTTTTTGACACATTTTTTCATAGTCGAAATTTTCACTTTTTCCTCAAAGCTGTTGTTTTTTAGTAACTTTGTTTCGTGTCACTTGTTTTGTTTTTCAGGTTTTTTTTTTTCGTCATAATTTGTGGTCGTTTTTGATCGTTTTTTTTTTTTCTTAACGAATGTCATAATTTTTAGTTAATTTTTTTAGGGTGTATGTTGTTGTGACTGTTTTATTGTTGTTGTTGTTTTGTTAGTTTATGATACCCTTGTGTTTTGTTCATTATAATTGCTTGACGTTTAGCATTTATAATGAATTTGTTGTTATTGCTACTGTCTGTTGCTTCACTTCAGCTGTTGTTGTTGTCACAAGTAGTCCAATACAGAAGTTTTATGCATGAACATTTTATTACTCATTTCCTTTCGAGGGTAAAAAACAACAAAAACAACAAAAAGCAAGTAAGAAAGTTATAGATGGTCTAGACCGTCTATACGATATCCTTAACGTGCGTTTACGTCCAACTAATTGGATATAGAAAATAAGCATAAACCAAATTTGGGTAGCATTATTATTAATTTTTGCTTTTGAATATGAAAAAGTTTGTACGGGATGCTACATTAATGGGGGGACTAGTACCAAAATACGGCTGAGCCTTACCATATTTGGTAAAATCACTTATTTTTTTTGCAAAAATATATACAGACCAAGATTCAGAAAAATCTGTTCAATATTTTTGTTTTTAATAGATTTAAGTGATATATGGAAGTAATAACCATATACAAACCCAATTTGACCGATTTATATATGATAATTTGGATATTATGGCAATATAAGTCGATATAATAGGAGCCATTTGTATGGGGACTATTTCTGAGCATTACCCGATTTTCACCAATTTCAAACAAAGTTCATCCTAAGGCCAATGTAAGCTTATGTATTAAATTTCATCAAAATATATTCATATTTGCGACCAGTAGTTTGATTACAGGATTTGCATGGACACACAGACGGACAGACATCGCTTAGTCGACTCAGAAAGTTATTCTCAATCGTTGGCTATAATAAATACCTCAAATATTTTTGTAAGTTACAAACAACAGCACAGTCATTATGCCCTGACCAAATAGTGGTATAGGGTGTAATAAACATGAAAAGCCATAAAGAAGCAGTACTAATTTAAAGATAATATTTTATGTTCATGGAGGTCTTATAAAGAAAATTGATGCATACGCAAAATGTTGTAATATTTTTGATTGCGTTCGTGAGGTCAGGGAATATGTAAAATATTACATTTTAATATCTTGAAGTTATTAATATAATGATGTAAAATTTCTTGTTTTGGAAATTGGTTGACATTTTTTTTTTTTTTTTTTTGAAGACATAAAACATGGCGTAGACAATATAATCTGAAATTTTTTATACTTTAAATTGGGTAGAATATAAATGGTAAATTTCAAGGTCTTAAGAAATTCACTATTCCATAGCAATTTAGCAACTGTAATGTGATATACTAATTAGAGAATATATAAAGTGGCTCAGTTATCACAAAATGTTTAACACCTTAAATAAGAAATCTGCTTAAATTTTTTCAATCTATTTTTACTACAGATAATATGGCATTTACGAAACAGCACTAATTAAATAATAATTAAATAATAATAAATAATAATAATTAAATAATTATTAGTTTAATAATTAAACAGTTCGAATTGCAAAGAACTAAAAACAAAAAATAGTAATTTATCTTTTTACCAAACAAATTATCTAATACTTTTGATTACTAATGGGGGTTGGTGACTCGACCCGAAATAGCTGTATAACCTGTCATGCAGAATAGGGATCATTTTTTTAAACAAATGTGCCAATGTTTTTTTACTTTATTTAAAGTAAAAACATTTGATCTTGGGCCTGAATAACTTCTAACTCAATCAATTGTTTGTTGTGTACACTTTTTGAATTTCTATAGCTTGAAGCCTTTTTGGGATTTATTAATTTCATTCTTTGAAAAAGAAAACTACCAATGCAACTACCCAAGTAGACATAAGTTGTTGTTGCTTGAAAAATTGATTTTTTTGTTCGTCAACAAAAAATTAACGGGTCTTAGGATGAGAAAATCTGTGGTTTTCTGGGATAACCGCGTATGTCAATTTTTGTCAGTTTTGAGTTAACGATGCCATGTGTTAAATTAAAAAAAAAAAATATTGGCCATTTCTGAGTTATTTATTTAAATAACAACGTACCTGAAATGTTTATTAAATTAATTTGCAGCATTATCGACGTTTGATCGCTGACAAATTATTTTCTCAGAAAACGACACATAGCGACATACGTTGTTATTAATGAAAAAAAAAATGCAAAATAATTTTGGATTATTTTTCAGTATACAACCACTTATAAAAATTTGTGTGTTTATTTCTGTTATTTTTTGTCACTATTATTTTTGATACGTTGTTATATTCTCACACTAAGTCCCGTTAACTTTTTGTTGACGAACAAAACATTCAATTTTTCAAGCAACAAAAACTTATGTCTACATGGGTTGTTGCGTTGGTAGTTTCCTTTTTCAAGGAAAACGACGTTTGTCGACATAAGCTGTTTTATCTTCACACACTTTAAGTGTTGTCTACATATTGTTTTTTCGCCCTTCTCTAGGATCTATTCCTCTGAAGATTTTTGACTCAAAATTTTATATAAATTATTTATTGCCCATATATACAGGACTGTTAAATAAAAATCTATAAAAACTTTATAGCGAGCCCATAATTTCAAATAACGGGTGATTTTTTTGAGGTTAGGATTTTCATGCATTAGTATTTGACAGATCACGTGGGATTTCAGACATGGTGTCAAAGAGAAAGATGCTCAGTATGCTTTGACATTTCATCATGAATAGACTTACTAACGAGCAACGCTTGCAAATCATTGAATTTTATTACCAAAATCAGTGTTCGGTTCGAAATGTGTTTCGCGCTTTACGTCCGATTTATGGTCTACATAATCGACCAAGTGAGCAAACAATTAATGCGATTGTGACCAAGTTTCGCACTCAGTTTACTTTATTGGACATTAAACCAACCACACGAATGCGTACAGTGCGTACAGAAGAGAATATTGCGTCTGTTTCTGAGAGTGTTACTGAAGACCGTGAAATGTCGATTCGTCGCCGTTCGCAGCAATTGGGTTTGTGTTATTCGACCACATGGAAGATTTTACGCAAAGATCTTGGTGTAAAACCGTATAAAATACAGCTCGTGCAAGAACTGAAGCCGAACGATCTGCCACAACGTCTAATTTTCAGTGAATGGGCCCTAGAAAAGTTGGCAGAAAATCCGCTTTTTTATCGACAAATTTTGTTCAGCGATGAGGCTCATTTCTGGTTGAATGGCTTCGTAAATAAGCAAAATTGCCGTATTTGGAGTGAAGAGCAACCAGAAGCCGTTCAAGAACTGCCCATGCATCCCGAAAAATGCACTGTTTGGTGTGGTTTGTACGCTGGTGGAATCATTGGACCGTATTTTTTCAAAGATGCTGTTGGACGCAACGTTACGGTGAATGGCGATCGCTATCGTTCGATGCTAACAAACTTTTTGTTGCCAAAAATGGAAGAACTGAACTTGGTTGACATGTGGTTTCAACAAGATGGCGCTACATGCCACACAGCTCGCGATTCTATGGCCATTTTGAGGGAAAACTTCGGAGAACAATTCATCTCAAGAAATGGACCGGTAAGTTGGCCACCAAGATCATGCGATTTGACGCCTTTAGACTATTTTTTGTGGGGCTACGTCAAGTCTAAAGTCTACAGAAATAAGCCAGCAACTATTCCAGCTTTGGAAGACAACATTTCCGAAGAAATTCGGGCTATTCCGGCCGAAATGCTCGAAAAAGTTGCCCACAATTGGACTTTCCGAATGGACCACCTAAGACGCAGCCGCGGTCAACATTTAAATGAAATTATCTTCAAAAAGTAAATGTCATGGACCAATCTAACGTTTCAAATAAAGAACCGATGAGATTTTGCAAATTTTATGCGTTTTTTTTTAAAAAAAAGTTATCAAGCTCTTAAAAAATCACCCGTTATAACGTTTTTTGGCTCACCTGAACATTTTGGTTTTATGACATACGCGGTTATTCTAGAAAACCACAGATATAACAACGTACCAAGAATAATAGCGACAAAAAATAACAGAAATAAACACAAAAATTTTTTTAAGTGGTTATAAACTGAAAAATAATCCAAAATTATTTTGCATTATTTTTCATTAATAACAACGTATGCCGCTATGTGTCGTTTTCTGAGAAAATAATTTGTCAGCTATCAAACGTCTATAGTGCTGCAAATTAATTTAATAAACATTTCAGGTACGTCGTTATTTAAAGAAAAAACCAAGGTTCAGAAAATACACACATGAAACACACAATGTTCTGTTCAAAAGCAGCCAACACATATCTTTATTTTCATGTCAATTATGTGCGTTTCTAAATTTTCTACGGTGCCCAACACCATCATGACTGTGTTCGTTTTAATATTTCGTTATTTACACGAACATTTTTCTATCACGTACTTTTTGTTTCGATCACACATAAACCACACAGATTCGAGTGTTGCTTTATTTGAAGTTCGTGTTCTGGTACTTGTACTGAAAAAAAAACAGAACATGTACAATAAACTGGTTCGAGTTCAGTTATATTTTAAGTCATGTTCTGGCTCGTGTACTAAGAAAAAACAGAACATGTACAATAAACAGATTCGAGTTCAGTTATATTTTAAGTCGTGTTCTGGCTCGTGTACTAAGAAAAGTATAGAACATGTATAATAAACAGGTTCGAGTTCAGTTATATTTTAAGTCGTGTTCTGGTTCGTGTACTAAGAAAAAATAGAACATGTACAATAAACAGGTTCGAGTTCAGTTATATTTTAAGTCGTGTTCTGGCTCGTGTACTAAGAAAAATATAGAACATGTACAATAAACAGGTTCGAGTTCAGTTATATTTTAAGTCGTGTTCTGGCTCGTGTACTAAGAAAAATATAGAACATGTACAATAAACAGGTTCGAGTTCAGTTATATTTTAAGTCGTGTTCTGGTTCGTGTACTAAGAAAAAATAGAACATGTACAATAAACAGGTTCGAGTTCAGTTATATTTTAAATTCGTGTTCTGGCTCGTGTACTTCGAAAAATTGAAACATCAATTCGCGATCTGATACACACCGATAAAAATGACGACAATTGTTTCAACCAAATTTATTTAAATTTTATTGGCCCTTTTTTATGACTTACGTTGCAAATTGTTTACAATTGTCAAATATTTTAAAATTTTATTGGCCGTTTTTTTGTGATTTACGTTGAAATTATTTACAATTGTTTTTATTGGCTGGTTTTTATTTTAATAAAAGATGGTAATAAAATACTTAAGAGTTAAGCAGTCGTACAGACATTACAATATACAGACATCATTTTAGAGGATTTTTGTAAAACAGAGAAAACCTCTGAAGTATGACAAATAAGAATCAGTTCTTTATAGTAAACATAGGAACTAGCTTATTAATAAAGCATATAAAAACATGAATTCTAAAACAAAATAAAGTAAAAACAAGTAAGAGTTTTAAATTCGGCTGGGCCGAATTTTGATACGCTCCACCTCGGTTTGTGTATTGATAATAATTGTAAACAAAATGTTTGAAAAAGTAAACAATTTGTTAACCATAATACCAAATTATTTCAGCAAATTCTTTGGTTTGATGTGGATTTTTGTTTATTCCAAGAGTTGGTATATAAAGCTTTCTCACATTAGAAATTCGCGCTCGAACAAGGAAAGATCGTTTTCGTCTTTTCTATTATGTCAGATAAAAGAAAACACGTTTCGGTGTTTGTTTTTTGGGCACCGTGGTTGCTGATCGGCATGGTTTTAGGTTATATACCTATATGCATGGGTTTTCGGTTATATGACATAAGTAGTTAAATAATTTAGTTTAAGTCTTTGCAAATTAACTAGCGCGCCCTAACCTTCATTGGTTGTGTAGGGTGGCTATACGCATTACATCATGCTAATTGGAGATGGCTGTACAGTTTCTTTTAACTGGCCAAATAATTTTCATTGCGGCCGTATAGGTCGGATCGAGTAACAAAACAATAACCAAAGAAAAAAGCTCTCTCAATTTCTTGGTTCAAATATTGCCATATTTGGAAAATAAATTTTTTTTCACATACTAAAAGGAAGTTTTCATTATTTACACAATACAATACAAAATCTAACCCAGTGATGCCAACTTTTGATTTTGAATTAAATTATGTTAATAAAAAATATTTTCATTTATTGGCTCCAATACTACCTGGGAATTACTATTGAACTTCAATGCTTTGGGTTTTACCTTGCCTACCATGAAGATTGCCACCATGAAGTCAAATTTTGAAGTCATCATGAACACTGGTTCAAATTAGGGATGCCAAACGCATAAAACCAAATGTCCCAAAAATTTTAAATCAAATAATTTGTTATCTTATTTTCTGAAAAACTTAAAATTTTCATCCAAACAAATTGTGAAAAATAATATATAATATACATTCTCATCAAATTGCGCTTTATTTATGTAACAGTTTTTAGGTGAGCAATTTTTAAATATCAGTGGAGGTTTTCTAAACTTCATTGAATTGAATTTTATATTTTCTTATCCTGAAATGCTATTAATGTCTCCTCAATCGCAATATTTAATAAAGTGAGTCAGCCCAATTCTAAACAAAAATGGTGATTTTTTGAAATGTTTGTATGGGGAATCCCCCAGGGGGTTCCAGGGGGTATGCCACTGACATTAGTGGTTCAGCCCTCCAAAGTTAGTGGGGTCTATCATATATTTGGACTCGATTGGAGTACTCTAAATGGGTCAAAGTGAGACAGACACACAGACAGACAGGGCAAAAGTCGGGACATTAGAACCCGTTTTAAAAGTATGGTTCGTTGGGCAAAGTTTCTTATTTTCGTCCCTAGAATATGATTTTCACTTGAGCGATTTTTTTGCCTCCCTACAAATTGAGCCGCCCTAATGTACATATATGTAAATACTACACACAAAAAGTACAACATCAAAAGTTATTTCCGTGTTTTTCTTTAAATAAATTAATACATAAAATTTTGTTTATTAAATTTACATTTTTTTTTTATTAACAACTAGGTAGTTTAACATTATTTACTTTAGATGTTGGTGAATTTTTACTCCATTTATATTAACTCGTAGTGTCTGCTTGTCTGCCTGTAGTCAAAATTTTCCATTGTTTATTCCATTTTTGTTAAACAAGTTACTTTTTCGCTCAAATATTTAATTTTTCTTTTAAAATGTACTTTTTTCTTTATAAGCGTACTTTTTTAATGTGCTAGTTTTTCTTTTAACAAGATGTAAGAAGGTGTGTTTTCTTTTAAATCTGACTAGCAGATCTCAGCCCTCGAAATTCGAGTGCAAATTCCAGGTAGTTTTATTTGTTCATTTAAGAATTACCCTAAAGGTATGGTAACCAATTTCAGCCAATCCACAATTGAACACGTTTTAAATCTATAATATTAATAGGCAAGGCGATTTCTTGTGACCGATGTAAGTTTCACAGTTTTACCCCGATTTTGACAAAAAATTTATCATTTGAAAGGTATTTATTTTTAGCTATTACCCAGATTTACAGATTTTCATCGTCTGAAATATTGTTTTGGAGTTATGATCGTTTAAAGTTGCTACTAACATATACATAAAATTACACAAATTTGTTAATGTGTTTGTGTTTATGTGTTGAGTTCGTTTTCTTCATTTAAAATGAGTTGAATTGTGAAGCATGACTTTAGGGTCTTTGTTAAAAGAAAAAAAAAAAAAAAATTCCTAGAATTTGCACTCGAATTTCGAGTGCTGGAGTCTGCTGGTATTGGTATCCAAATTTGTTTTTTAATTCAACACAATTATTATTGTGAATGAAGAAAACAGACACACAAACACATTAACAAATATAAGAAATACACACATAGCATTGCATAATTTTATGTATGTATTAGTAGATATTTTAAATGCATTTTACTACGAAAAAAAATAAAAAAAATCTGTAAATCTGGTGGACAGATAAAAAGAAATACCTTTGAAATGAGATATTTTTCTTCAAAATCGGAAGAAAATTGTTGAACAAATTATCGTCACAAGAAATCGCCCTACCTATTAATATTATAGATATATAAAAATGGAGTTTTATATGTTTGTACGTTTGTTCGTACGTTTGTTTGTGGTTTATGGGAGAATACACCGCAGTAGGTAACTGCCTATCTGGAGGGAAAAATAGGCTATATAATTTTGGCACCTGCCATATAAAGTGAATTTTTAACATATAATATCTGGAGTACTATGACAACAAGAGTTGTGAAACTATGTACATGTATATATTAAACTAATTTGAAGAATCGCTGAAAAAATGGGCGGCATCGGACCAATGAACGTGGCAACCGCCATGCAAGGCAAATATTTAATGTCATATATAACTAGAGTATTGTAATAGATAAAGTTTTGAAACTTTATGTGAGTTCATGAGTTATTAATGTGAGTAGTCGGACAAGAATGGGCGGGATCAGATCAGCGGACGTGGCAGTCCCCATACAAAGTAAATATTTAATATCATTTAACTGGTGTAATATAATAGTGAAAGCCTTAGTACTCGCAAAATAAAGGGGCGGGATCAGATTAGTGGGCATGGCACCCCCCAGACAAAGTATATATTTAATGTAATATACCTAGAGTACTGTCGCTTCAAAAGCCTTGGGACTTTTTCTGAGTTCATTATTTAATAAAGTGAGTAGTTGCCCAAAAAATGGGCTGGATAGGACCAATGTGCATGACACCTCCTATACAAAAGAATATGAAGTACTATGAAAATGACAGTTGAAAATTTTGACAAGTTTTGAATAAGAAAAATCGCCAAAAAAAAAAACCGCGAAATAGAACAATCGCCAAAGTTAAAAACCGCCAAAACCAGAAACCGCTTAAATATCAAATACCAAAATCAAAAAACCCCAAAAACTAATATCGGCAAAATGAAAAATTGCAAAAATAAAATCGCCAAAACCGAAAATCGCGAATAACAAAAAAACAATACATGCCAAAATAAAAAAATCGCTGGAACCGAAAATCGCGTATAACGAAAATCGCCAAAATCTAAAAACGTCAAAGTCAAAAAACGCCAAAATCAATAATCGCAAAAAACAAAAATCGCCAGAATCAAAATCGCAAGAGAAAAACAAAAATCGACAGAATCAAAAATCGCCAAAAATTAATAATATAGTTTTCTACAAAATGTATTGGCACTTTCTTATTTAGTTACGATGAGTGTAACGCAGCATATCGGACTACAGCTTGTATTTAATATTTCCTTTGAATTATACTTTTTTTTTTTAAATGACTCATTCCTTCTAACTATTTATTCTTTCCTTTAAGAAGTATTTTTTTTTTCTTAACCCTTATGTGTGTGGAAAAAAAACACCTTCTATAGGGTGGATAGGTACCTGGGTACCTTCATGCAAATTGTATGTGAAATGTAATTTTTTGTCTTGTATTGTACAAAAAATCGATGGTTAATGGTATAATATTAGAATTTTGCTCAATGTGGGATTCCCTTTTAAATAGATTTTTAAATCTGAAGCAAAAAAATAAAAATCTTATTATGTGATTCCCCGTATAATGAATGAGCAAACACTACGTATTTTCTTTTGTTGCACATATGAGATACGCACATCTCCACATTTTGACATTGATTTTGCATGAAGAGTTTCATTCGAAATAATTTTTCACCAAGTAAAGGTGCCTAGTTTTTTAAAAGTGCATTTTTTATTTCCGCAAAATGGATCAAAATATAAGAACACGTTCTAATAGATTTTCGTCAACCGAAATTCGTGAGATGTTGTGTGAATGTGAAAGTAATGAAGACAAATTTTCACCATCTGATATCGACAATGAATACATTCCACCAGCTAACGACGCAGCATCGGAAGGTTCAGATGCTGAGCAGGTGGGATGCATTGAGGCTGCTGAAGATTCATATGATTCAGATGATAGTGAGGAAGAAGAGCCAAACAATGAACTCTGTGGTAAAGATGGCACTGTTTGGGATCCTAAACCTTTTACTGAATCGCAACCAATAAACCGAAACATTTTACGTCAGCGTAGCGGCGCAGCCCTTGGCAGCAATATTTTAACAGCACAGCAAATATTTAAAAGCTTTTTGTCGACCGAAATGTGTGACATAATTTTACGCGAAACAAACCGAAAAGGAAAAAAATTTATTGATGATTACAATCTTAACATGACACAAAAGTTTCCAAACGTGGCCGACCGGCCAAAAACAAAAATATTCCAACCATTTACAGAAGAAGAACGCCTTTTTTGGAATTTTAATTTTTTGTGGAGTGAACAAATTTAATAATGCGAATTTGTCAGAATTATGGAAACCTATTCATCTACCACTGATTCGAGCTGCAATGCCTCTTGATAGATTTAGAATGATGTTGCGTGTCATCAGATTTGACAACGATGCCACTCGTACTTCACGTGCCGCAACTGATAAAGCTGCAGCCATTCGAGATATTTGGGCAATGCTTAATGACAATTTACGTAGAAATTATAAGCCAGGCGAATGTATAACAGTTGACGAGCAGCTATATGGTTATCGTGGACGAACGCGCTTCATACAGTACATGCCGTCTAAGCCTGAGAAGTACGGAATAAAAATATTTTGGGCTTGTGACGCAAGTAATTCCTACCCCTTACAAGGTCAGTTATATACAGGTAAACCAAGAGAAGGCGAGCATCAAACAAATATAGGGGATAGAACAGTTTTAGATCTTGTTAGCCCATATAAAATCTCTGGAAGAAATGTTACTACAGATAACTTTTTTACATCTTTACAACTGGCTCGAAAACTTAACTCCTGGAATTTAACTCTAGTTGGAACAGTAAGAAAGAACAAAAGATTTTTACCAGCAAATATGCAGCCACATAAAGACAGGTAAGTTTAATTTTACACATAAAAAGAAATGCGTGCATGATACACTGACTATGCAAAAATAAAATTAAATTAACAAGCAAATATTATTTCAGGCAAATAAATTCCACCAACTTTGCCTTCAGAAATGAGGCAACTTTGTGCTCCTACGTTCCTAAAAAGAAAAAAGCAGTAGTAATGTTATCTACTATGCACACAAAGCCTGTAACAGAACCAACTACAGCCGCTAAACCAGAAATTATAACATATTACAACCAAACTAAAGGAGGTGTCGACAATATGGATAAGCTATTGGGAGAATATACTTCTAAACATAAGACATGTCTATGGCCGTTAGGATTATTTTTCAATATTATCGATGTAGCAGCATTAGCAGCATACATCGTTTACATGGAGTACAATGCCCAATTTATTTCAACTGACCGTCGCAGACTATTTTAGAAAGATTTAAGTTTTGAACTATGTAAGGACAACATTGAACGAAGTGCCAAAGATTCAAATGTAATAAAAATCGATTCCACTCGATCAGCAATACAGCACTCCATCAATCGTCCCATATGTAACAACTGTTTGGATTAATTTTTCTATGTCTTTTATTTATATTTAAGTTATAATTTTTTTTGTGTTAAACCTTGAAATAAATTTTTTTATGAAAAATAATTTTTTTTTATTAAAAATACACCTTGAATAAATTTTTTTTTATTGTAAAACAATTTTTCTTTTTTCAAATAAAGTTTTATTTATTGGTATTTCTAAAAACCAAGTCAAATAATTTAGATTATCACACGTTAGTAAAGCAACTATTTAATTTTTTTTCATGTGCCTCCATATAAATCGTATACAGGTACCCAGGTACCTATTCACCCTATTAAGGGTGCAAAAAGCAAATTGTTATGCCACGACCCCCCCCCCCCCCAACTGATATTGTATATAAACACCTATGAAAATATAATAATAACAAAAAGTTAGGAGTTCTCACGAAATTGTAGAATTGTAGACTAAAATCTTATATAAAAAATTTCGATTTGAAAACGCAATAGGTACACAGGTACCGGTCCACACACATATGGGTTAAAAATAGTAATTTTTCGACTAGCTTTTCCGTTTAGAAGATTTCAGAAGTTACGGTTTCTTTTAAATATATACGTTTGCCTTTTAACTTGGTACTTTCTCTATTAAACAGGTTTGGCAAGGAATTTTTGGCTAAAATATTTACCTTTTTCTTTAAAAAAAACTTTTTCTATGAAAATTTAGATTTTCTATCAAAATGTAGTTTATCTATGGAAATGTACTTTTTCTTAAAAAAAATTTAAGTAGAAAAATTATATATTTTTTAGTATTTACTTACTTCTTTTAGTTCAAAAATTATTTATAAATGTTTTAGGATCAATATGGAAAGCTGGCGGTCTTACTCTTTTGTATTAATTTTTATTCAAACCTGATAAATAGTTTTTATTATAGTTAGGACTCGATTGCGTTATTTTATCGTTGGCTTTTATTATTCCAATCTCAGTGTACAGGATTATTTTAGCTACTGGTTAGACCATACTCAGTTTAGTTTGTCAGTGGATCACAGAGCATATTTTTATAATATTTTTTTAATTTTCTTATTGTGTAAGGAACAGTAAAGCGATCTCCTTTAAAATTCCATTAACTGTACAACGTAAAATTTATATTGTTTTAACTTATGTTGTATGGAAAGAGTGAATGAAGGTCAAGCGCTTCTTTATTTTAATGCGAAATTTTACATTTTTATAATTTTTGTTTTTAAATAGCAACTCACTATATCATCCAAGAATCCTAAGGTGTGTTTCATTAAATTTAATTGCTCTAAAAAAAATATGAAAATGTAATTTCATTTTTCCTTCTTTTTTACTTTACAATTATATGAACAATAAAATTGTCCACAGTGTGGACATGACATGTTTTTAGGTTTATTTTATTTTATTTTTTATGTACTTTTTTATATTTTTATGAGATCTCTGGGACTTGTTTTATTTAGAATAATGTGTAAAACATAACAAATTAAATTCTTAAATTGGATGTGTTATTTTTGTTGTTATTTTTTTTTTTTTTTTTATTTTTTTTTTGTATTTGACTTCGACCGTGTTTTTATGACAGCTGTCACTAGAAGAAATTGAAAAAAGCATAATAATACTGTTGTAGCCCATTTTATTTATTTAAATAAACAATAAAGTTTTAAATTTGTTTATGAAAACAAATCATAAAACACGGAGTGATTAATTTGGCTCTTCAAAATCATTGACAACATCTATCAATAAGCCGTAGTAACAATTTGAGGTGATGTACTTGAGATGAGAATATAGCATATTTTGTTCTTCTAATAGCCAAAAATTGTTTTTCTTGGAGGCAAATAATATTTGATTTTAAATTTTTAAGAGAAAAACATTTTGTAAAAGTAAACATTTTTTGGGGGAAAAATTAATTTTTGGAAAATAAAATTAAAAAACCTTTGACAACCTTCCAGAAATATTATTTAGCAAAACAATTATTTATTTATTAGATGAAAATTTTTCAAAAGCACAAAAACTTTTAAGGGAAAAATTGTTTTTTGAGGTGATATTTGAGTTGAAGTTAATGTAAATTTTGTTATTATATATAGCAAAAAAAATTTTCTTGGAGTTAAACAATGTTTGATTCCAAATTTTTAAGGGGAAAAAATTTTTAGAAGAAAAATTTAGAAGAAAAAACTTTTTGAGGTGAAAAATAATTTTTGAAAAAAAAATTCTATACAATCTTTAACAATATTTACCAAATATTTTTAACAACAAAATTATTTCATCATTATTATAAACTTTTATTAAGGGAAAAAAATTGTTGAGGTGTAAAATTATTTTTTGAAAAAAATTATATAAACACTTTGACAAAGAATTTTTGGCAAACCAAAATTATTTTGTTCTGAGAAGAAAAATGTTATTAAAACAAAAAATTTTTAGAGTGAAAAATAATTCTTTCATGTGAAAACTAATTTTTTGATAAAAAAAATTATAAAAATCGTTGAAACCTCCACCATTTTTTTATATTTTATTAAAAAAAACAAAAAAAGGTGAAGTGAAAAGTAATTAAGAAAACAAAGTATATTAAATTTAACAATCCCATCATTTTTTTAAATATTTTTTTTACAAGAAAACATGTTTAGAATAAAAAAATTTTTAAGGTAGCAAAATGTTTTGAAGTGAACACTACTTAAAAATATTAATATGTATATGTATTAGCGCTTATATTCCCTTTTACGGGAAAAATAGCAAAAAAATTTTTGCACAAAAAACCAGATTGTGCAACCAGATTGCAATCCTAGTGTATTAAAAAAAAAATATTTTTGATTTTCAAAAAAGTAACGGCAAAACTTGCGCAATACAGAATATATTTCGGGAAAAATATTATTAAAATTTCCCTAGAGCAATTTTGGTGCAGCGTCGCATCTTAAAGATGGCAAGTGAGTATATGTTTTTTCTTTCTTTCCTTCCAACTAAATTAGTATCAAAAGCTGCGCAAACTAGAGGATATTAGTTAAAACTATTTCAAAAAACTGATAGAACTTTTCTGGTCCAGCGCACAGTGGAACGAGATGGCCTTTTTTGTAAAATTTACTTGCAGGCCGCTTGTACTTTATTTAATTTCGCATTGACCCATCAAGTCAGATTTGTTAATTTAAACTTTTAATTTGATTAAATCCTGTAGCGAAGGTCATGAAAAAGAGTACATTTCTTGTTTTTTTTCTTTTCTGTAAAACTTTTAAAAGGTATCGCATAAAAATGATTTTGTAATTCATTTAGAATTGATTTGCATTTCGAACGTCAACAAAAGTTTCCACTGTTGTTGAAATTTTGAAAATTTCCAGCTGTAGTAATAATAGTAAAAAGCAGAAGATTATAACATGGTAATCAAACATACCTAATAAAGTTTGAAATATTTTTAATCAGTTTAAAAAATTTTTGTTCTCATACAAGAAAATTACAAAAAAAAAAATAAAAACAAATCGGAATAATTTTAAATAAGAGGATCATATTCAAAAAAGCAATTTGAAAAATAACCAACCGTAAGAGTTAAAAAAAATAACGAGCAAAAAAAAATAAAATTTCGAATATTTTCTTAAATATACAAAGTGGAACATATATGGTTAAACACAGCAATTGCTATTCTAAAAAAGAGAGAGTAATGAACTTGTTAAAAAAGATAAGTAAAAAATATACTTTTTTATAGAAAATATCCAACATCAAAAAAAGGGGACAAATTTAGAACAAATTTGACCAAGTATACTGCTCTCTGTGAAAGCAGCGGTTTTGATATTGCAGCTTGTAACTCCACCACATTTGAAAAATGTAATTGTTCACATGATTAACAGATCAAAGAAACGATCGTGTATTAACTGTTAAGAAAGAAAAACGTTTACAGTTAAATAACGCTTAGAGCAACGAATTACAAATCGACAAGCTCCAAAACTTACAAAGTCCGCAACGCCTGAGATACAAATCTTACCAATGTCACCACTGCCAAAACTGGAAAAAAAGATTTTAAAGCTATGTTATTCATTTGAAAGTAAATACTAGTAAACCTCGGGAGCCAAAAAATTGCGACTATATCTCAACTATATCACAGCGAACAGGGTCTTCGAAAATGGGCTTTCTCAGTATTTTGCTAAAATTAAAAATTTCTTTGTAAATTTTTATTTTTGAATGACTGTAACTGTTTTGATTTAAAAGATTTTGAAGTGAAATGAATTTTGCGTAATTTTGTGGCTTCCGTGCTATTAATGTTCAAAATGTAAAATCACTGGGTCATTCCGAAATTAAAAAAAAAAAAAATTTTAAAAAAGATCCAAATTTTCCGAAAATCTCGGACTTAATAGAGCATAACTCCTGCCATTCAAAAGCAGTCAGAAAAAATCTTGCACTCTTCTATAGTCCGAACACTCCCCTATACTCCTATGCCCTATTATAAACCCACCAGTTTCCGCCCGTGTGCACCAGAACAATTTTTCTGACCCAAGGTTAGATATTTTCTGCAAAATTTATGAATACAAAAGTTGTCCACTATGTGGTTAGGATATATTAAGTTTGAGGTGATGTTTGTAACTGCCAAAAATATTGGACCTTTATCCAACTTTTATTATACGGATCGACTCAAAAACACTTGCTGAGTCGATTAAACGATGTCTGTCCGTCCGTCTGAGTGTTATGAATACAAAAGTTGGTCGTACCGGTGCACCGCGGTGTATTTTTTTGCGTGTCGATAGAGTGTCAGGAGTTGTCCAACTTTTATTATACGGATCGACTCAAAAACACTTTCTGAGTCGATTAAACGATGTCTGTCCGTCCGTCTGAGTGTTATGAATACAAAAGTTGGTCGTACCGGTGCACCGCGGTGTATTTTTTTGCGTGTCGATAGATTGTCAGGAGTTGTTATATACTAATAAAAAAGGGTTGAGATATAATGCGCTTAAGTGTTACAGGTACATTAACATAGGTATCTTTCAAAAACATTAATAGTCTGAATTAGAGTTATATAGTTGAAATAACTGACAAAATGGGAAATAATTTAAATAACAGGTAAATTATAAAAAAATCTATTGCGACATAGCCCTTTAAGATATGAGCAGGTATGCTTCACCTTTTAAAAGGGGTTAGGGTGTGGGTTTTTATGCTTCTAAAAGTGGTAATAAAAGATAAAAAATTTTATTTTACATAATTGCAAGAAAGAGTATTTATAATAATGTTTCCACAATTATTATTCATTACAATTTGTGCAATGGCTAAATACTGTTGCAGAGATCTGGCAGATATTTATTTTCAACGAAATGATGTAGACGATGTAATTTTGCACATAGTGAGCAACGACTTCTTTAAGAATTTTAACCTAGAAGACATTGAAATGCACAAAGGAAAAATTACTAATTTTGCATCGAATTTGAAAAGACGGTACATTGAATGCTCTCATAGCAAGGCAAAGATGTACAAACGTTACCAAGACTGGTTAATAAAGGAACTTATTTTTGAGAGCGCATCTACAACTCCCAACGAAAGTGGAAAAAAGGGTCGACCAGCAAAACCAATTGACGGATGTAGTGAAAGATCTCGAAGGCGCAAATCAATGAAGGAATTTCTCAAAGAATTATTAAGGATTCATTTTTGCACCAAATTTAACCAACCCAAATTAAAAAAAAATAAAATTGAAATAATTGAAAAAATAGTAGAAGCGAGCCTAAGGCGCACAACGAGGATTTTGAAAAGCATTCCTACACCAATGGAAGGTAAGAAATTTACGCCGCAAGAAGCGTTCGCCCTATTTTTGGATTCGAAATTGACCAAAAATCAATATAAGGGATTGCGGAAGCGAAACAATGAAGAGAATTTGTGGGATTTTTCCAGAGTATCGAGATTTAGTTTCTGCCAAAAAAGAATGCTTACCTTCTGTCTGCTATTAGTGTCACTTCAACATCAGCAGAAATAAAATTGCAAGATCTCCTTGAACATACTGCAGAACGATTGCTAAATACGCTTGATACTGATCGTTTAAAAAAAAATGGTAATGGCAGCATTACTTTAATTTCTAAATGGTGATGTGACGGATCCTCTGGTCAGAAACAATACAAGCAAATATATGCCGAAAATTCATCAGATGTTAATTTATTTATGCTATCTTTCGTTCCATTGCGCTCAACAAAAAGGTATAGCGTATTAGAGCCGTCAACTAGTAGAGCAACAGAAATTGATATATGGAAAAATTAAGTCCTTCTTCAACAAGGTATTGCAGACCAATAAAATTAAAATACAAAAAGGAAATCAAAGATGTCATAACTGAAGAAGTTCAAAAAATAAAAGATCAAATTAAGAAACTTCAACCAGTAATGTTTAAATTTGATGACCAAGACATTGAAGTACATTTTAGAATGTGTCTCACAATGATTGATGGAAAAGTTGCCAAAAGACATCATGTCAATAAAGCCAACCCCCACCAGAAGACGATAGTCGTAAGGAAGCCTACGAATTTGGAATATACCCTCTTCATGCTAGAATACGTTTCATGGAACATATTTTTAAATTGGGTTATGATTTGGAATTTGGTTCGTTAGGCGAAACAGTGAGAAAAAACAAAGAAAATGAAGAAAAAAGGAAGCAAAAAAAAAAACAAATTCAACAAAAATATCTACAGCTAGGCCTCGTAATCGACCAACCAAAACAAGGGGAAGGAAACACAAATGATGGAGATACTGCAAGGAGATTTTTTTCCGATCCGGAAACTGCAGCATCTATCACAGGTGTAGATCATGAATTAATAAGACGATTCAAAATCATATTACAAGTTTTAGCATGCAGCAGAAAGATAAATGCAAAAAAATTTGGAGAGTACGCCAATAAAACAGCTATACTTTATAATGAAAAATACTCTTGGAGATATATGCCATCCACAGTTCATAAAATGTTGTACCATGGGGAACAAATAATTCAAAACAATATGCTACCAATGGGAGATCCATCTGAAGAAGCGCAAGAAAAAAGGAACAAAAACTACAGATTCTTTCGCGAGCACAACACAAGGAAAATGTCCAGTTGTTGTACTAATGAAGACCTTATCACTATTTTGTTGTGCACTTCAGATCCACATATGTCCAACATTCGTCAAAAATGGAAAACTACCTCTATTGAATTAGACGAAGAAGCTAAACAACTTCTAGAAGATGAAAATCAAGGCTATTTAGAAAAAATTTTATATTGTATATAGTTAAAAAATTTTCTCGATTTAAAAATTTATATATTTTGTAACTTTACAATAAAAATTGTTATATTTCATAAATTTACCATAAAAATTGATATAGAAATATTTAAAAAGACAATAAAAAAAAATAACTAAAGCAAAAACATACGATTTTTTCATTGAAACTTCTCTATCTTGAACCAATATAAGGTAACTTTTACGTTCGCTGCTTAATAAATTACATTTTAACTCGGGATCTTTCAGAAAAAAAAAACCACCCCTGGCCCTTGTGCACATTAGGACTAAAAAGTTTACGGGGGCCAAACTTTGGCATTTTCTGAAAAAATTAAGTTACAAAATTTTTAAAAAGTATTAGTTGTAAAATTAACTGAAAAAATAAGACATTATATTAAAGAAAACCTTTTTTACCTTTTAACACTTCACTTTTGTACTAAAATTCAACTACAAATGAAAATGTATTTTAAACCCTCCGTAACTTTTTTTATTTTCAGTCGAGAATTACATTTTATAGCAAAACTCAAAGGATAGGATTTCACCTACCAAACCAAAAAACCGCATATCAAATTTCCAAACCAATCAAAAGTTATAGATTTTTGACTGCCTTCTCGTCAAATGGTCCACTGTGCGTCGTTAGAGTTCGGAGCTCAACATGTTTTTGAAATGATCAGTATCCATAATTTTTTACCACCACATTTGAAATCATGCACTGATTATCTTATCCAAAGAAATTCGGTTTTTGCACATCTGGAGAACCTTTTGGTAGCAATGTTATTTGATACTAGAGAGCATATACGGGATATTTCTCTCAATCGAAAAATTAAAGCTAGGAATAATGGTGGATCCTCATCCGTAAGAACATTTACTTGCCCGTTTTAAACTTTTTTGCACAAGATTATACGGAGACAATCGATTTGAAAAATTGCGACATTACTTCCCCTCCATTTCTTTCAAAAATATCTGATAAGGATCTAAAAATAATGCTAAAAAATAACTGCTTAGAATTACTCAATTTACTATGCCACACAGAAAACGTAGAAAGGTGCGTCAAGTCAGTCACGCAGGCTTCTCTTAGCGTAGTAGGACCAGAATCAAGAGATGTATTAAATCTTAATAGAATTCAATCTAGAAAGGAAATGCCTGCTTTCGAATTTAAAGAACATTTTTTTTTTTTCAAATTGTTAACTACTGTTTTTTTTTTTGCTTTAGCATAATCGTTAATTATTTTTGTTTTTATACTAAAAAAATTATATTGTTGCTTTTTTATAATAATGAATTATTTGTTAATTTTTTGTCTTTGTAAAAATATTTAATAAAAATATTAAAACAAATATTTTTATTATGTTTGTACTTTTTTGCAATATATAAATTAACTAATATAAAAAAAAAACAAGTGAGAAAATTATAGTCGGTCGAGACCGACTATATGATACCCTATACCATGCGTTTAGAGACCCTATCTCTTAGGCCCAACTAACTGTATATAGAAAATTAGCATAAGCCAAATTTGAGTGGGTTTTTATTATTTTTTTTGGCTGCAGATATGAAAACGTTCATATCGGATGCTATACCTATATGGGGACTAAGCCCAAAAATGGACCGATCTTGACTATGTTTGGTAAAGTCTCTTGTATTTTGCAAAAATATATACAAACAAAATTTGAGAAGAATCAGTGCAAAATTTTTGTTTTTTGATAGATTTAAGTCAAAATCGGGAAGCAGCTCTATATGGGGCCTATGACTAAGAGTTATCCAATAGGGATCATTTTTGGACAGCTGATTAATGGATGCAATATATACATACAAACCCAATTTGATGAAGATTTGTATGATAATTTGGATCTTATGGCAATATATGTTGATTTCATAGGGGTCATTTGTACGGGGGCTAGGTCTTAACATGTACCGATTCTCACCAATTTCTATGGCGTTCATCCCATGGCCGACAAAAGATCAAATACCAAATTTCATCAAAATATATTCATATTTGCGACCTGCAGTTTGATTACAAGCTTTACGTGGACACACAGACGGACGGACGGGCGGACGGACGGACATCGTTAAATCGAATCACATAGTGATTCTGATTCGATCGGTATAATTAAAGATGGGTGTAGGTCAAATATTTTTGGTTGTTACAAACAGCAGCACAAAGTCAATAATTGAGAGCCAATTAACATTTTTATACCCTATACCACTATGTGGTTTGGGTATAGTGACTTTGTGCTGCTGTTTGTAACAACCAAAAATATTTGACCTAGACCCACCTTTTATTATACCGATCGAATCAGAATCACTATCTGATTCGATTTAACGATGTCCGTCCGTCTGTGTGTCAATGTAAAGCTTGTAATCAAACTGCAGGTCGCAAATATGAATATATTTTGATGAAATTTGGGATATAAGCTTTTATCAGCCACGGGATGAACCCTGTTGAAATTGGTGAGAATCGGTCCATGTTCAGACCTAGCCCCCGTACAAATGACCCCTATGAAATCAACATATATTGCCATAAGATCCAAATTATCATACAAATCTTCATCAAATTGGGTTTGTATGTATATACTACATCCATTAATCAGCAGTCCAAAAATGATACCTATTGGATAACTCTTAGTCATAGGCCCCATATAGAGCTGCTTCCCGATTTTGACTTAAATCTATCAAAAAACAAAAATTTTGCACTGATTCTTCTCAAATTTTGTTTGTATATATTTTTGCAAAATACAAGAGACTTTACCAAACATAGTCAAGATCGGTCCATTTTTGGGCTTAGTCCCCATATAGGTATAGCATCCGATATGAACTTTTTCATATCTGCAGCCAAAAAAATTAATAAAAACCCACTCAAATTTGGCTTATGCTTATTTTCTATGTCCAGTTAGTTGGGGTAATGAGATAGGGTATCTAGACGCATGTTATAGGGTATCATGTAGTCGATCTAGACCGACTATAATTTTCTTACTTGTTTTAAATAGTTTTAACGAAAGCGCTCTGTTTTTCGTAGCTTTTGAGACTAATTATTAATATTTTTCCCGGAATGTACTCTGTATTACGCTACTTTTGGCGTCAATTTTTTGAAAATCAAAAATATTTTTTTTTTTTTTAAATGCACTAAGATTGCAATATTTAAGATCCGGTAGCCATCTGATTTTTTGTTAAAAATTTTTTTGCTATTTTTCCCGTAAAAGGGTCTTAAATCCCCATCATTTGAGGGGGCCAAGCCAAAAAAAAAATAATTCGGGACACGCTAATGTATATATAATTTTTGACGACCTCCACTAAATATTAAAAAAAAATTATTTTATTTTTAGAAGAGATATTTTGAGATGATGAAAGAAAGAAAATGAGATGAAAATTAATTCTTGGAAAAAATATATTATTATAGTATACGACAGACCGGCATGCCCAGAGGTTTCTTATCGAAGTGTAAACGCTAATACATATAAGGAAAACAATTTTTTTCATATTTTTATTCCCTACATGTAAACGAAAAACAAGAAATTTTTTTTTCTGAAATTAAATGCCTTAAAATGTTTTTCAAAATGATATTTTTTTGTTAATTTGAAAGCATATCAAACATTCTGCTTAAGCCTTAAGGTTATAAGTGAAAAAAAAAATTACTTTCTCTCTTCTGGTCTGAATATATGTAGCTCATTTTGTAAAGTAATAATTTGAATTTTGAACTATTTTTAAATGGAATCATACGTTAGAAAACAACAAAACCTAGATTCAATATTTCGGTCGCTAATGTGTACCCACAAAGCATACGAAAATCTTGTTGCTTTGCTTTTTCGTATCAGCAAGAAAAAACAACAAAAAACGAAAAAGACACAATTTATCGAGTAATTTGTATTGCTTAATGCTAAAGCACTGTGTATGTAAACTAGAACGCACTTCCTGTGCCAAAGTGCTTTTACAAAAACAACATTGTATTGAGTGTATAGGCTCTGGGCACTACTGTTTTACGACAATCACAAGTATTATTTATTATTACTAGAGGACCCGTGCTGCTCCGCAGCGTTATATCTGTGGTTTTCTGGAATAACCGCGTATGTCCATTTTTGTCAGTTTTGAGTTAACGATGCCAAATATATTAATTTTTAACGCTCTGTACATGTGCTAAGTTTTTCTTTAATTAACGACGTAACTTAAATGTTTACTAAATTAATTTGCAGCACTATCGACGTATGTCAACATAAGTTTGATCGCTGACAAATTATTTTCTCAGAAAACGACACATATGGCCATACGCTGTTATTATTGAAAAAAAATGCAAAATAATTTTGCACTATTTTTCAGTTTATAACCACTTACAAAAATTTGTGTGTTTATTTCTGCTATTTTTTGTCAGTATTATTCTTCATACGTTGTTATATTCTCATACTAAGTCCCGTTAACTTTTTGTTGACGAACAAAAAAATCCATTTTTCGAGCAACAAAAACTTATGTCTACATGGGTTGTTGCGTTGGTAGTTTTCTTTTTCAAAGAAAACGACTTTTGTCGACATAAGTTGTTTTATCTACACACACTTTATGTGTTATTTACATATTGTTTTTTCGTCCTTCTCTAGGATCTATTCCTTTGAACATTTTTTACTCAAAATTTTTTATAAAGTATTTATTGCCCATATCTATAGGACTGTTAAATAAAAAGCTTTAAAAACTTTATATCGAGCCCATAATTTCAAATAAAGCGTTTTTTGGCTCCCCTGAACATTTTGATTTTATGACATACGCGGTTATTTTAGAAAACTACAGATATTACATTATATTAATTTTTATAATTATTTTGTGGGTTTTTAATTAAAACTTGAAACTTCTTTTATTTTTTCAATTTTCCTTTTTTATTTTTTCAATTTGTTTTTATTTGATATACATATTTTTTTTAGTTTTTAATACTTTTTGGTATTTTTTTTTTGCTGGCGTTTTAAAACTTGCGGGGCCCTTAATTTATTTTATGCTTTTTTGTGAAAAAATCTTTTAGTTTTTTGCGAATCGCTTTTTTTGCCCTTTTTTGAGCCGGGGTTTTTTAACCCCAGAACACTAATACCTTTTTATACCCTATACCACTATGTGGTTTGGGTATAATGACTTTGTGCTGCTGTTTGTAACAACCAAAAATATTTGACCTAGACCCATCTTTAATTATACCGATCGAATCAGAATCACTTTCTGAGTTGATTTAACAATGTCCGTCCGTCCGTCCGTCCGTCCGTCCGTCCGTCTGTGTGTCCATGTAAAGCTTGTAACCAAACTGCAGGTCGCAAATATGAATATATTTTGATGAAATTTGGTATATAAGCTTTTATCAGCTATGGAATGAACGATATTGAAATTGGTGAGAATCGGTCCATGTTCAGACCTAGCCCCCATACAAATTACCCATATGAAATCGACATAAATTGCCATAAGATCCAAATTGTCATATAGATCTTACTCAAATTGGGTTTGTATGCCTTCATTACATCCACTAATGAGTAGTCCAAAAATGCGCCCTTTGACCCCATATAGAGCTGCTTCCCGATCTTCACTTAAATATATTAAAAACAAACACTGATTCTTCTCAAATTTTGTTTGTATATATTTTTGCAAAATACAAGAGACTTTACCAAACATGATCAGGATCGGTCCATTTTCGGACCTATTCCCTTTACAGATATAGCATCCGATATGAAGTTTTTCATATCTGCAGCCAAAAAAATTAATAAAAATCCCACTCAAATTTGGTTTTTGCTTATTTTCAATGTCCAGTTAGTTGGGCCTAAGAGATAGGGTTTCTAAACGCATGGTATAGGGTATCGTATAGTCGGTCTAGACCGACTATAATTTTCTTACTTGTTTATACGTTAACACTAATTATTAGTCGAATCGACTAACATATATCTAAATCCGATTTTTTCTAAAGCCATATATCATCATTATAGAAATCTTTTAGAACTCTATATTTTGTTTTATTTTTAATGTAAATAACACAAAAAATTTTAAGTTTTATTATAAAATTCATTTAAATATTATATTTATATAAAAGTACATTTTAAGGAACACTTTTTGAGATCAATTGTATAAAATAGCTTAAAAATAAAAAAAATACATAACTAAAATCAGAAAATTCATTAAAAACAGAAAAAAATATATTTAATAAAAACTAAATACCAAAAAAATTTATTTGTTTTTACTTTAAAAACATTTGTTGCAGACTTATATTTTGTGTTCCCCGCAAACACTTTTACCACACTTCGCTCATGTGGACTTCGTCATTCGGTGCTTCTGGTAAAGACAAAAACTGCAAATTTTTCGCTTTTTGGTGATTTTTAAAACACTTGTATTACTTCTGGTCTCCACACTATTTTTTGATGTTATATTTTGAGTATCTTCCCGTTTTGAGGCACTTAAGTTTGGCACATCCATGCGTTTATTCAAGGAAGTACTAACTTAGCATGTAGCTCTTTCATGTAATTTTTACGATTTAAGGGTCTTTTACCATCTTTATGCATGTTATGGCAATAAATTACATAGCTGTTAATACTTGCCATATTTATCATTCCATAGAATATGCGCATAGGCCATCTTTTGGTTTTTCTACTACATGACATAGTACTACACATTTGGTCAAAGGTATCGACAGCGCCCTTGGATTGGTTGAAGAATTCTACAATGTGCGGTTTATTTGATTGACTATTAACAGTCGCTTCCTCACCGCAAGGGGATAGCATGTAAACCATTTTATTTGGTTTTGGATGATAGCAGAGTTAATTCGTTGTCAAAGCAAAATTTTGATGTTCCAACCCGACGGTCTGTAGAATTAAACATTTCTTTGGGAATTTCTTTTTTGTTTGATCGCAAAGTTCCTAAAATGGTAAGTTTGTAAGGCTGGAGAAGAAGAGACTTAGCTAGGGGAATGGACGCTAACCAATTGTCCATGGTTACATTCCGGTTAGACCCATGCATAGCTCGTGTAAGCTCTTTTACAAAGTATTCAACAAGAGGCAGGCCACCTGTATTTGTAATCTTTCCTAAATAAGGGATTGCATCTACCATATACTTGGTACCACTATCGCATATCATCACAATTTTAAGCCCATATTTAGCCGGCTTATTTGGTATAAACATCCGAAAGGAACATCTGCCTCGAAATGCTAGAAGTTGTTCATCAATTGTGACATATAAACCAGGATCGTAATTTTTTGTACATTTTTCAATAAAAATATTACTGATATTTTTTAATTGGCGTAAATTTATCATTGATTATATTATTAGATCTTTCAGACTTATCACCAAATCTTAGACAAACTGTCAAAAATTCGAATCTCGCTTTAGACATTGTAGAAACATATCTGTTTCCGGAATATGATGCGTCAAACATTTCGCTTACATTTAGGTGATTATCTTTAAGGGCGGCGGATAAAATCAGCAATCCTATGAACGCCTTTATTTCATCCTTTTCTGTTTTTTCTTTGAGTATTCCCACTAACCTCATAGTTTGCCTGCTTCATTTCGATTTCAACATTTGTCCATTTAATAATTTCGTTTATAATTTCATCATTTAGAAATAACTCAAAACAGGGAAATGGATAAATATTTTTGCTTTGGTGCGCAGATCCTTGTGGTTTGTGAACAATATTTATAGCTGCTTGCCTAGTTGAAGTTTTGGGCTTCTCTGTACTACATACTGTTTGTTTTTTCCACGGTCAACTCTTGCTGTTAACTTTATAATTGAGGAATTAGTAGAATTACTGCATATTGATTCATCCGCTGAGAGTAAATTGTCCAATGACCTTTCTGTTGCCGGATCTTCGTCGTCCGAATCTAACTCCCCATCTGAGTCATCATAATCGTTTACTTCAAGAACGTCTTCTTCATCACTACAATCAGGTTCTTTTGCATCGCTTTCGTCGCACAATTCTAAAAATATTGTTATAAAATTGTCACGTAAACCTTTTCTGTAACTCATTTTTTTCGTTCTGTAACAAACCATAAAATAATAATAAAAAATATTAAAAGCTAAAAGTAACGTTAACACTAATTATTAGTCGTTGCGACTAACACAAGCTCTATAACTAAAAAAACAACAATACCTACTTCAAATATGCGACTGTCCACAACAAGAGAACACCGACGACTGAGTATACACGAGCGCTAACAGCGATCAACAAAATAAACAAAAAGCTATGTCAGAAAATATGAGTGAGAAGTTAACGTACAGTAATGCCAAAATATGCCAAGAGAAGTTAACGTACAGTAAAAGTAAAGCTTATTGTCCACGCATAACTTTCCTCAAACCCAACGAATTTAAGCTTAGCTCAAAAGAAAGAGCTTGATCCACTGAGTGTTCCTAGACTCATGCCAACAGCCTACGTTAATTAGAACTCTAGTTATAGAGGTTTGAGTGAAGGAATATATTGAAAAAATCTTGAAAAAAGTACAACGTGGGAGTTGATTAAATTCCAATGCTTGATGAGATATCTGTGTCCAAATACCTTTCATTTAACAAAAAATGAAGGAAATCGGCCAGATAGAACGGCCAGACGGACTGACTTTAGTTTTCATAAGTTCTTTTAATATATAAGATTATTTTTTTTTTTTTAGGTGAAAAAAAATTAGACGAAAAATAATTTTTCGGAAAAAAAATTATATATAATTCTAGAAAACTGCCACTAAATATTATTTTGCTACAAAAAAAAATATTTTTTTGTTTCTAAAAAACAAAATATTTATAGAAAATAATTTTTGAAAACAAAAATTTTAGAAATAGAATAGAAAAAAAATTTTTAAATAAAAAAAAATGTATAAAAAAGATTTTTTTAAATGGTGCGTGGTAAAGAAGAAGAAAGCATATATTTCAAAAATTCATAACTGCACTGTATTCTTAATCGGACCGGTTTCTGGCATTTCAGCCTTCATCAGCGATGTATTGAACATTGTGATAATTGTTATGTTTTAATTGAATAGATTGTTTCTATATGAAAATTTTTTTTAATTGAAAATTTTTTTTTTTTAATTTTAAGTGAAAAAAAAATTTTTTTTAGTAGAAAATAATTTGTAGCAAAAAAAGTTATAGAATACTTGACAATTTCCACTAAATTCTTGTATATAAAAAAATATTTTGTTTTCAGAAAATAATTATTTATAAATAGAAAATAAAAATTTTTTGAAATAAAAATAATTTGCGGAAAAAAAATATATCAATTCCTTGACAACAAAATATTTTTTGCAAAAGAAAATTATTTTACTTAAACAAAAAAAAACTATTTTTTAAAGAAAGAAATTTGAGTTGATGTGGTAAAAAAAAAAATTTGGAAAAAGTAATAGAAAACCAAAAAATCCTCAAGATCATATGTTTTTACTTTAAATAAAACAAAAACATTAGCATATTTGTTTATAAAATTGATCTGCATAATGCATGACAAGTTATACAGCTGTTTTGGGAAGAGTCACTAACCTCATCAGTAACCAAAAGCAGGAGATAGTTTGTTTGGTAAAAAGTTAATTTCATATACATTTGCTGAAAACCACCAAATGAGAATTCAAGCAAAGACTTACACTATTTAAGCCTCTCCCTATATAAACAAATGTGCTAATGTTTTTGCTTTATTTAAAGTAAAAACATTTGATCTTGAGCCTGAATAATTTCAAACCCAATCATTAAATTGATAAAGATCGAAAATAAGATTATTTATTTTAAGAGAAAATAAAAAAATTTTTTGTCGATGTGAAAAATTGCCTTTGCGTTAAAACAAAATATTTTTTGCAAAAAAAATTATTTTACTTAAAGAAAAAAATTTGAGTTGAAACAATAATTTTGATGTGGTAAAAAATATTTTTTTTGAAAAAACTAATAGAAAAAAATGTTTGGTTGATGTGGAAAATTGTCTTCGCGTTAAAATGTATTTAAAATTTGGATGTGGTGCACAACATTTGGCTGGGATACACGTAATTCTTATTATAGCTCATTTCACATTTTTATTACAACAATAATAAACGATTTCATACCTTTAACGTGTCAAAATATGCAAATAATGTGCAAACACACATTGAAAGTAAGTACGTGTGTTTGTGTGTGTGTGCGTAACTATGGTGGCAAATGCGTGTTTTAAAGCAATTCATATTGCGTGTACTGTGTAACGGAAAACCACCACTAACAATAGTAAAAACATACAAACTCAAAATTAATCACATACTATTCTCTAAGTATAACAAACATTATTTAGCCACGTACACGCACACTGTGGTATGTGAAAATATAAACATTTAGCCCCACACTTTCAATTCCAAAGCTTTCATATACATAGTTGCATAGGTGCGAATTCATAGAATACACGTACTTAAAAAACATTATTAACAACAAAATTTACTAACGAAGTAACAATATGAGGATCGTTAAAAAGTTACATCAAATCAAAGGCACTAAATCTTAAATTCAAAGATGAAACTTTAAAAAATTCTCAAAAGGTAAATTTTTGGTTGACAGATAAATATCTAGATAAATTTGACAGCGTTTTTAGCTATCTGTTAAGATGTCAAATAAGATAACCATCTATGGTCAGATTATAAGCGGGTATTTATATTCTGTAGTTAGGATAGAATGAGTTTGTGCTGATGCTCGTAATTAATAGAAATATTTGCCTACGCAACTTTTATTATAAAAATCAACAGACTAATTTTCTGAGTGGATTTAGCGATGTTTGATGTAGTTTATTAGAAATAAAAAAATAATTCAGCTTAAACCTGCTGTTAAGTTAGAAAATACTTACGAATGTTAGCTTAGAAGACAATTTGGTCCATACAGCAATTTTCATACGAAATGATAATTTATTTTTATTATTTGAATTTATTTTGGTTTAATACTTCCTATATATTTTAAATTTATTCTTATAGCTTTATTATTAAATATAGCTAATGTTGAAATTAGTGGAGGGCTTCCCCTTTGTTGCATTTTTTTTTACTCCACGTAGTAAATGTAAAAAACAATTATGAATATTTTCACTGCTTCATTCAATTTGTGTTTTGCTATCAGTAGTTTGAACTTGTTTTACTTATGGAATACCATACATGAACGATTTAATTTTTAATTTTTAATTTTTAATTTTTAATTTTTAATTTTTAATTTTTAATTTTTAATTTTTAATTTTTAATTTTTAATTTTTAATTTTTAATTTTTAATTTTTAATTTTTAATTTTTAATTTTTAATTTTTAATTTTTAATTTTTAATTTTTAATTTTTAATTTTTAATTTTTAATTTTTAATTTTTAATTTTTAATTTTTAATTTTTAATTTTTAATTTTTAATTTTTAATTTTTAATTTTTAATTTTTAATTTTTAATTTTTAATTTTTAATTTTTAATTTTTAATTTTTAATTTTTAATTTTTAATTTTTAATTTTTAATTTTTAATTTTTAATTTTTAATTTTTAATTTTTAATTTTTAATTTTTAATTTTTAATTTTTAATTTTTAATTTTTAATTTTTAATTTTTAATTTTTAATTTTTAATTTTTAATTTTTAATTTTTAATTTTTAATTATTAATTTTTAATTTTTAATTTTTAATTTTTAATTTTTAATTTTTAATTTTTAATTTTTAATTTTAAATTTTTAATTTTTAATTTTTAATTTTTAATTTTTAATTTTTAATTTTTAATTTTTAATTTTTAATTTTTAATTTTTAATTTTTAATTTTTAATTTTTAATTTTTAATTTTTAATTTTTAATTTTTAATTTTTAATTTTTAATTTTTAATTTTTAATTTTTAATTTTTAATTTTTAATTTTTAATTTTTAATTTTTAATTTTTAATTTTTAATTTTTAATTTTTAATTTTTAATTTTTAATTTTTAATTTTTAATTTTTAATTTTTAATTTTTAATTTTTAATTTTTAATTTTTAATTTTTAATTTTTAATTTTTAATTTTTAATTTTTAATTTTTAATTTTTAATTTTTAATTTTTAATTTTTAATTTTTAATTTTTAATTTTAATTTTTAATTTTTAATTTTTAATTTTTAATTTTTAATTTTTAATTTTTAATTTTTAATTTTTAATTTTTAATTTTTAATTTTTAATTTTTAATTTTTAATTTTTAATTTTAATTTTTAATTTTTAATTTTTAATTTTTAATTTTTAATTTTTAATTTTTAATTTTTAATTTTTAATTTTTAATTTTTAATTTTTAATTTTTAATTTTTAATTTTTAATTTTTAATTTTTAATTTTTAATTTTTAATTTTTAATTTTTAATTTTTAATTTTTAATTTTTAATTTTTAATTTTTAATTTTTAATTTTTAATTTTTAATTTTTAATTTTTAATTTTTAATTTTTAATTTTTAATTTTTAATTTTTAATTTTTAATTTTTAATTTTTAATTTTTAATTTTTAATTTTTAATTTTTAATTTTTAATTTTTAATTTTAATTTTTAATTTTTAATTTTTAATTTTTAATTTTTAATTTTTAATTTTTAATTTTTAATTTTTAATTTTTAATTTTTAATTTTTAATTTTTAATTTTAATTTTTAATTTTTAATTTTTAATTTTTAATTTTTAATTTTTAATTTTTAATTTTTAATTTTTAATTTTTAATTTTTAATTTTTAATTTTTAATTTTTAATTTTTAATTTTTAATTTTTAATTTTTAATTTTTAATTTTAATTTTTAATTTTTAATTTTTAATTTTTAATTTTTAATTTTAATTTTTAATTTTTAATTTTTAATTTTTAATTTTTAATTTTTAATTTTTAATTTTTAATTTTTAATTTTTAATTTTTAATTTTTAATTTTTAATTTTTAATTTTTAATTTTAATTTTTAATTTTTAATTTTTAATTTTTAATTTTTAATTTTTAATTTTTTAATTTTTAATTTTTAATTTTAATTTTTAATTTTTAATTTTTAATTTTTAATTTTTAATTTTTAATTTTTAATTTTTAATTTTTAATTTTTAATTTTTAATTTTTAATTTTTAATTTTTAATTTTTAATTTTAATTTTTAATTTTTAATTTTTAATTTTTAATTTTTAATTTTTAATTTTTAATTTTTAATTTTTAATTTTTAATTTTTAATTTTAATTTTTAATTTTTAATTTTTAATTTTTAATTTTTAATTTTTAATTTTTAATTTTTAATTTTTAATTTTTAATTTTTAATTTTTAATTTTAATTTTTAATTTTTAATTTTTAATTTTTAATTTTTAATTTTTAATTTTTAATTTTTAATTTTTAATTTTTAATTTTTAATTTTTAATTTTTAATTTTTTAATTTTTAATTTTTAATTTTTAATTTTTAATTTTTAATTTTTAATTTTTAATTTTTAATTTTTAATTTTTAATTTTTAATTTTTAATTTTTAATTTTTAATTTTTAATTTTTAATTTTTAATTTTTAATTTTTAATTTTTAATTTTTAATTTTTAATTTTTAATTTTTAATTTTTAATTTTTAATTTTTAATTTTTTAATTTTTAATTTTTAATTTTTAATTTTTAATTTTTAATTTTTAATTTTTAATTTTTAATTTTTAATTTTTAATTTTTAATTTTTAATTTTTAATTTTTAATTTTTAATTTTTAATTTTTAATTTTTAATTTTTAATTTTTAATTTTTAATTTTTAATTTTTAATTTTTAATTTTTAATTTTTAATTTTTAATTTTTAATTTTTAATTTTTAATTTTTAATTTTTAATTTTTAATTTTTAATTTTTAATTTTTAATTTTTAATTTTTAATTTTAATTTTTAATTTTTAATTTTTAATTTTTAATTTTTAATTTTTAATTTAAATTTTTAATTTTTAATTTTTTAATTTTTAATTTTTAATTTTTAATTTTAATTTTTAATTTTTAATTTTTAATTTTTAATTTTTAATTTTTAATTTTTTAATTTTTAATTTTTTAATTTTTAATTTTTAATTTTTAATTTTTAATTTTTAATTTTTAATTTTTAATTTTTTAATTTTTAATTTTTAATTTTTAATTTTTAATTTTTAATTTTTAATTTTTAATTTTTAATTTTTAATTTTTAATTTTTAATTTTTAATTTTTAATTTTTAATTTTTAATTTTTAATTTTTAATTTTTAATTTTTAATTTTTAATTTTTAATTTTTAATTTTTAATTTTTAATTTTTAATTTTTAATTTTTAATTTTTAATTTTTAATTTTTAATTTTTAATTTTTAATTTTTAATTTTTAATTTTTAATTTTTAATTTTTAATTTTTAATTTTTAATTTTTAATTTTTAATTTTTAATTTTTAATTTTTAATTTTTAATTTTTAATTTTTAATTTTTAATTTTTAATTTTTAATTTTAAGTTTTAATTTTTAATTTTTAATTTTTAATTTTTAATTTTTAATTTTTAATTTTTAATTTTTAATTTTTAATTTTTAATTTTTAATTTTTAATTTTTAATTTTTAATTTTTAATTTTTAATTTTTAATTTTTAATTTTTAATTTTTAATTTTTAATTTTTAATTTTTAATTTTTAATTTTTAATTTTTAATTTTTAATTTTTAATTTTTAATTTTTAATTTTTAATTTTTAATTTTTAATTTTAATTTTTAATTTTTAATTTTTAATTTTTAATTTTTAATTTTTAATTTTTAATTTTTAATTTTTAATTTTTAATTTTTAATTTTTAATTTTAATTTTTAATTTTTAATTTTTAATTTTTAATTTTTAATTTTTAATTTTTAATTTTAATTTTTAATTTTTAATTTTTAATTTTTAATTTTTAATTTTAATTTTTAATTTTTAATTTTTAATTTTTAATTTTTAATTTTTAATTTTTAATTTTTAATTTTTAATTTTTAATTTTTAATTTTTAATTTTTAATTTTTAATTTTTAATTTTTAATTTTTAATTTTTAATTTTTAATTTTTAATTTTTAATTTTTAATTTTTAATTTTTAATTTTTAATTTTTAATTTTTAATTTTTAATTTTTAATTTTTAATTTTTAATTTTTAATTTTTAATTTTTAATTTTTAATTTTTAATTTTTAATTTTTAATTTTTTAATTTTTAATTTTTAATTTTTAATTTTTAATTTTTAATTTTTAATTTTTAATTTTTAATTTTTAATGTTTAATTTTTAATTTTTAATTTTTAATTTTTAATTTTTAATTTTTAATTTTTAATTTTTAATTTTTAATTTTTAATTTTTAATTTTTAATTTTTAATTTTTAATTTTTAATTTTTAATTTTTAATTTTTAATTTTTAATTTTTAATTTTTAATTTTTAATTTTTAATTTTTAATTTTTAATTTTTAATTTTTAATTTTTAATTTTTAATTTTTAATTTTTAATCTTTAATTTTTAATTTTTAATTTTTAATTTTTAATTTTAATTTTTAATTTTTAATTTTTAATTTTTAATTTTTAACTTTTAATTTTTAATTTTTAATTTTTAATTTTTAATTTTTAATTTTTAATTTTTAATTTTTAATTTTTAATTTTTAATTTTTAATTTTTAATTTTTAATTTTTAATTTTTAATTTTTAATTTTTAATTTTTAATTTTTAATTTTTAATTTTTAATTTTTAATTTTTAATTTTTAATTTTTAATTTTTAATTTTTAATTTTTAATTTTTAATTTTTAATTTTTAATTTTTAATTTTTAATTTTTAATTTTTAATTTTTAATTTTTAATTTTTAATTTTTAATTTTTAATTTTTAATTTTTAATTTTTAATTTTTAATTTTTAATTTTGAATTTTTAATTTTTACGTTTTAATATATAATTTTTTATTATTCATTTTTTATTTTTTATTTTTCGTTTTTCATTTTTTGTTTATAATTTTTTATTTTTTAATTTTTATTTATCATTTTCTACTTTTATTTTGCATTTTCTATTTATCATTTTTCTTCTTCATTTTTCATTTTTCCTTTTTCTTTTTCATTTTTCATTTTTCATGCTCAAACAGGTTAATACTTATCGTAATTTTTTCACCAATACAATCATAATTCACACCGATTTTGTCTTACGGCTCACATGTTACGCTGTTTTTGTGATTATATTGTGAATTAGATATTTACCCCCCTGCTCGTATAGATGTTTACAGATCAAAAACTCATCCTTGATTGCGGGAAAAAATAATATGTTCATGGTAGATTTGACGCAAAATTTGTTCGTGCAGTCTCCGATAAATAATGCCTGAAAATAAATTCCATATGATTACTAGTGCGCTCCGTTTCGAAGATATTTGGAGTCGACGAAAATGGGTAGTAGCGATAAAATTGCCGCTATTCTTGAACTGTGCGACCATTGGCAACAACTTCTTCCAATGTTTTACAACTGTCACGATTATGTCACCATTAATGAGCATGATGCTGCATTCAGGGGGTGAAGTTTATGCCATTAACCAGCAAAATATGTTTTGAAGTTTTGGGTTTCGGTGGACTAAAATTCACGCTACGTATGTGAAATACAATCATACCTTGGTAAACGAAACTATGCAAAGCCTGAAAAATCAAGGAAACAGAAGAGGGCTTTAAAAGACTAAATGTAAAAGGCAACAATTTTTTTTACATTTGAATTGGTAAAAAAAAACCTTATAACAGATATATGGTAACAGTATGCAAAAGTAAAACTTGTATTCATCCGAAATAGCTGACTGTCAAAAACTCCCTTAATACAACTTTTCGTTTGCATGCAATCACATTGATACAATAGTATTGTATATCAGCCACAAAAACCAAGCCATGATATTGATTAGTGCAATGCAGAAGACAGCTGCAGTTGATGAAAGTAGATCAAGAAAAAACCAAACATTGTTTCAATGTACAATTACACAAAAGGTAGTTTTTAGTTCGCCTGTAGTTTCTTTGCTTCAGAACACATCGATAGCCAAGCTTTGTATATGCAATCATACTTAAAATATGCGCTTTGAATGCGTAGATACTGTATTTTGAAATCGATGCTTCTTGGGCTCCATCTGATCGGAATCGCAAAGTTTTTGCGGAAACCAGTAATTCCTTTGGCAAAAGCGCATATGAATGGATTAGATTACCTCAAAACCAGCCAATTTTTAAGTAGCCCCGTCTAATTCAGGGTCACGGAAGCATGAACTATTTAGTTGCTCCAAGCGTGATATAGTTTATTCCATTTGCAGCAAGTTTATTTAAAAAACTAAGTGGAAAAAATTTTGCTCGTCATGCAGTGATAAATATTATCGAACAAACTAACAAATGGTAACATTTTTAAAATAAATTAAAGCAAAATCAAAGAAAATATACTACGGACCAAATGGTCCTTTAATTTAAGGTTCGTAATTTTTTATTTTTCTCAGTCCTGGTTTAACTCAAAAAATTTATTTTTTGCACACAATATTGTTTTTTTAACGGACCACATGAACTGAAAAATTAAATCAGTATATCTCACCGTTCAAGTTTTTATTATTTTTGTTCGTAGTATGATATTTTCTAGCAAGTGTGCCTTTCTGTATGGAGTTACCCAAAAGGTTGCCATTAGTCTTAGTTGCCAAACATTTGTAGAGTTGATTTATTTTGGCTAAACTTGAAACAGAATTTAACTTTATCAAGTTAGTGATGTTTCGCTTTAATTTTCTGTAAAGCTGTAATATATTTTCATTATAAATTTGCGCACTGATAGTTCAGTTACGGCCAACCATAATAAAACCTTTCCTGGGAACTTAGCCTTACATTTTTTGAGTTTGGTAGACTGAAGACCACAGTAAATTTTCATTTGTTGCGTTCAATGATAAAGAGTGGCTCGCCATCCATTATATTTATATTCAAACTGAGGTGAAGAGGAGATGAAATATTGATAAATTTAAATTTGATCGTTTAAAAACCTGCATCTGCATAACTGTGCGTTTGGATAACTGTGTTTTTTTTTTTTTGGTGGGTACATAAGAGAGCATTAATAAAAATAAAAAAAATGGCGTAATCCTTAAGGTGGCATAACAAAACCAAAAGTTTTTGTACGTTTTTGTTCTTTAATGCCCCAAGCTACAACATAATGATCTTGTGGTTTTATATAAATACTTAAAAATATACTACATAAGCACTGAATCCGCTGAAACTGTTTGTATCCTGAGATATAATAAACACTAAATCGAGCTATCATTAATTAACCCAAAATGACTTAAGTGACAATATTTTTGCTTAATGTTTAGTGTCCTTTATCTTTGGAGTTCTAGCCACTTGAATAATATACCCAACAATATATTTTTCCAAGCTTAATATAGTCACCTCAGATGCCTTTTTTCTTTTAAATCCAATAAATTACGAGAAGCTTTAGTGTCCGTAAAAGTTAATGTGACAAATTTTTTTTTTTTTTTGCTAATTCCATAGTGACAGACATGACATTCAGAGATTTTTCTAATCTAATATTAATCAGTAAAAGTTTATCGTTGTTCATAAAAATATAAAAAAATTATACAGGTGAACTTGACTAACACATTTACCATTCGAAAAAGTCGGAAATTATTATTGTTATTAATAATTGGGGTCAAAAAGCAGTCGTGACAGACATGTCCACAAACAATTGTTTATAGTTAATATAAGAAATAGTTTATTAATAAAGTATATAAAATGCATGAATTCTAAAATAAATTATAGCAAATAGAAGTATTTTGCAATGCAACAGACATGACACTAATTAAAGTTTCAAAATTACTTAACTACACTTTTCCTTTCTTACCGGAAAAATCGGGGCTGTAAAATTATTAAAAATACATATAACAAACTATTTTCATATTTTCATGCCACTTGATCTATTTTCTTTGAAATGGTATCACTAAAAATAATTTAAATTAAAATATAAAAATTGGATCTAAGGTTGACCTTTGCATGGAATTACTCTTTTTAGATAATTAAAACAAAAAATGACTATGAAATTTTGCGTGATTTGAGTTGAACACCCCATATAAACAAATGTATTTTATGAAATATTTTGCTTCTTAAATCCTTTTATTATAATAATTTTTAAATTTTTATTTAAATTTAATTATTTTAATAAATGGCTGCACCACCTTTGTTGACCAATACTTTACAGATCCTGTTTGGTATGAATTCATGTAATTTGGCTTCATAATCAAGTGAAATGGAGCTCCATGCAAGTTTGGTAGCATCATTAAACTTGTCGTGAAAACCATCTTTAAACACTTTTTGATTATATTTATATCCGGTGGGTATGAGGGCCGGTTAAACGGCGCACAGTGGCGCCATTTGAATTTTTTCGTTGCAAAAATCATATCTTTTGAACCGAATAACATAGTTGAACAGTTTAAACAGCATATGATAGATAACTGTTCAGCCTATGAAATGAGCGTTTTGAAAGGGTGCTACGCTTTGCAGGGGCCTACTTATGGGTTATCAAAGTTAAAATTTGTAGAAAAATCAATTTTATGGTAACTAAAAAAAATTATTTTTACATTTTTAGATTGTTTTTATTTTTTTTCTTTAGTGTTTTATGTTTTAAATTATTGCCCAACAAATTAAAAAAAATTACTTCTTTTTTAAATCTATTTTTTCAATTTTCTGTTAAATATTCATCACAATTCGTAAAAGAAGGTATATCTAAAAGACTAATCATTTCTAAACTATAATTATTTTCTAACTCTATTCATGACTTCACATGCCGCAGGGAAGAAATAAGTAGATCGGAAGATGCTGCCAACATGTTGAAGAGGTCCTCATTTTGCCTTACCCTTGATGCTTTGAATGTGTTTTGCAATCTATATTTTTTATAAAATTTGTTAAGAGACTCCTGTGCTTCTTCAGAAAGCTCTCCAATTGGCAACGACTGTTACTCAATTATATCTTTGCCATGCGCCAATATTTTATGGACGGTCGGGGTCAACTTCTTCTGTAGATACATTTCTGCTAAAAGAGATGCAGTTTTCGATGCATATTCTCCATATTTTGTAGAATTGACATTTTCTTTGCAGTTTAAAACATTCAAGATCGTTCCCAATCTTTTCACGATTTGATTGTTAATTCCAGTGTTTCTAGTTACTGCCTCATCATTTTCAAAAAATCTCCTAGAAGTGTTTCCATCATTTGAGTTACCTTATCCGTGCTTAGGACAGTCTACTTTTAGTCCAACTTGTTTAAAAAAAGCAACCTTTATTTGCTTCTTTCTGATCTTTTCCTTATCCTTTATTGATGTATTTTCATCGAAGTTTCCTCCTCTTGTGGTAGAGTATACGCCAGTTTTAGCAAGAACTCCATACACCTTATCCTTGCGTGCAATGGTGACATTCCATATTCGTAATTCTCCTCGTTTGTAGAATCATTTAAATTACCAAAGTTCTTCTGACTCTTTTTGCAAATCGGGCATGACAGTGTTGAGGTTGTTGCTGTCAGTTCGTTTACGACTTTTCCGTCAACCATAGTCAGGTGGAACTCGTAATTGCATTCAATATATTTTCTTTCTCCAATTTGCAGCTTTGTAGGCTTAATCTTGCTTATTTGTTCTTCAATGTCCTTCACCGTGGTCCTTATGAGTTCTGCCGATTCCCTTAAAAACTGAAACATTATTGGTCGGCAATAATGCACTGATGACGGACGTGGATTTTTCCAGTGTAGAGAAACATCAGATTTTAGCCGCAAAGGAACAACAGATGCCATAAACATATTTGCGTTTGTGGGCGTGGGAATGCTTTCCTTAATCCTTTTTAGTCGCAGTGGGCTTGCATCAGCAACAGATTTTGTAATCTGCGACCTAACTCTTTCACTATCCTTTGTATATTTAATAGACAGCGCGTCCGATAAATGCTTCGTGGTCAAGTCATTGGTGGCATCGTTTCCTCTTTCTTGTGAAAATTGAACACTCCTTAATACTTTTTTTTGGCCTTCCTTTTGCTCCTCTGGTTGATGTGGTGGGTTTATCTACTGCCAATTTATCCAGGATGGTGTCTTCATTAAGTCAGTCCTCGTATTTGGAGGTGAAGTTCTGAGCGGTTCGATTAGATTTCACCCATTTTGCCTTAATATTTGCATATATCAGATAAAAATTATTTTTTATAATTTCGCTTCTCTCAGTATTTCCGTATAAGCTATCAAGTTCTTCTAAAGCACCTTCCGTGAAAAACTTTGGTGTGGTTGACCTTGTAAACAGTTCAAATAATTTTAGATTGTTTAACGCCATGGTTTCAGTACTTGTTGCGCCAACTTTCAGTCGTAGACTAATCCAGGCATTATGCTTATTTTGCAATATATAGGCTTATGCTACCATGCCTACAAATTTACCTGTTCCCTGCATACATATGGATTTAGGCTGAATTATGCAATTTTGATGTTATGCTCGTGTCTAAATAAGATTTGTGCCTACCTGGAGGGACCATAAATCAATATTGTTCTTGACCATTTGTACTCCAAAGTAATTTTTAAGTGAGGTGCGTACCTGCGAATTTAAATGAGTATTTTTTTGTGTTTCCTGTGTCTGTAAAAGAATATTGGGAGTAGACTTTGGCAGCGGGTAGACAACCGACTTAAAATGCAATTTTCAAACTATTAGATCAAACTACTGTCAGTCAAAACATGTAAGGGATGCACGCCATACAATTTCTGCAACCATGTCTTTTTAAACTTTTTTACCTCTAGAAGCCAAACGGGCACGTACGGGCCGATAAAGCCTTTTGAATTATGTAGAGAAATAATCAAAGAACATGTTTTGCAAATACATGTATGTATGGCAAATATAGAAAAATATAGATTTTTTATTTTCCGTCAAAGTTGAAAAATAGTGAAGTAGTGACTTACCAGGAGAAACACAAAGCAAACTGTTAATTTTTTTTATCATTATACATCTAATAAATACACCAATGAATACAAACAAAAAATAAGGCGATTCGTTACCTATTTTTCGTGATATTACACCTGAAATCGCAACAAATTGACTAAAAATTGTGTGTTTTTTTGAAAACCGAGAGTCGGTCAACTTTGAACAGTTATATCTTTTAAACTAAAAATGTTATATTATTAAGAGTAGCATATTTGAAATCGTTGAAAAGTTTCCTATAACATGGGTTTATTCAAAACTTCGTCGGCGCACATGAAAATTTTGATTTTTGCAACCTCGTTTGCTCTACGAGCGCCACTGTGCGGCGCTAGAGTTGGGCTTTCTATATAGGATGTCACGATCAGCACATTTTCATGTTGATACGTCCAAGACAGAGTTTAAAAAATATTGTTAAAGATTGGAAAGGCCGTTCGTGGTACACCGATGTACACAGTTGCTTCTGTCGTCATCTTCAAAATTTGCAGTTCACATGACTATAGTGATACCGCTCGATACCGCTGTTGTCATCGAAACCTACAGGGAAGACAACACAAAGCCACTATGTGGTCCATCTTGTCTTAGTGCGGAAAGGCTGAAGCATTGCGACTTATGAGAAGCATTAAGTTGGAGTTTTTTATGTTCGTACTTTCTTTATAGGCTCGGCTTTCGCAATAACTCGTCAGGTAGTTGTTACGCTTACACTAATACCAATTTTTGCCTTATTTTTGCTATTGGGTCATGCTAATTTGATGCTTTTCCCAACATAAGTCATCTGTCTGCCTTAGACATAACATTAGTGAACCACCTTACATGATTTCCGAACCTAGACTAATTACATAAAAATTCAGATAAAAACTTTCGATTCCTTTCGATATTTTTTTTATATTTTTCCAATAAATAACCACATTGGGCTTTTTCTTGTTTATCTGCTGTTCTGCTAATGTATATTTTGGCTAGAACTTTGTTTTCCGAAGAACATGCAATTTTTCTCACGGCTATAACTCGATAACCGTTTGGAATTTTATTTTCCAATTGTAGCTATAGACTAGCAGAAAAAAATTTAGAACAAACTAACACGAAAAACCTGCCGATAGTTCCTCAAAATAACTAAATAATTCGAAAATTTTTCATCCACAAAGCTCTCATATTTTAGACCTTACTACACGGAGTGAAAACTCCGTGGCCTAATATAAAGATGGCGTGACATGTCCCAATTGTTTTTCTGTTTGTTCAGTAGGGCCAACCAATTGTATAATGACATACATATCATTAATTAATTATTGGACAGATTTGATAAAGAAATCAAGAAAAAAAAACCCACTTAAGGGGGGGGCAGGGTATTAATGGTGAAAATAGGCGTATTTTCATACTTTTATTTTTATTTTTTTTTAAATATGAATAATGTTATGCCGTTTTATTTTCTAGCAAAAAATGCCGCATTTTATTTGCACTTTTTTCAAAAAGTGAATTCTTTGTATATTCTGAATTAAGACCAACATTATCTTACACATCAATCGAAAGATCCCAAAATGCTGTGTTCATAAATTGCACAAAATTTGATTATTATCCTCTTTGAAAAAAAAAGGGAACAATGGAGAAATATTCTCATACTATGACGTGAAAGAAGTCAATGACTGCAATTTTATGCGATTTTCGAGGGCTTGACTTTGAAACCTTTCGACTGATATATAAGATAAGGTTACTCTTAATTCAGAATATACAAAAAAAAATACACTTTTTGAAAAAAGTTCAAATAAAATGCGACATTTTTTGTCAGAAAAGAAAACGGCATTAGATTATTTGTTTTACATCGACGTTACAGTATCTTTGAAAAAAATTTCTATTAAAAAGTTTAATAAATAAGTCCGTGGCAGCGAATATCCGGAGGCGCCTCGAAAAAAAGTTTTTTTGAAGTCATTTTTCGAAATGCGTTAAAAAGGTGATATGTTTCACGGTGCGCCTGAACCATTTTAAATAAAAAGTTCGTGTTACTCCAAAATTTCTTTTGAAATCGTTAGGGGGACCCTCAAGGAACATTTCAAAGCAATTTTCAAAAAAATCGAATAGGCGCTTTTTTTTAAATCGCGAAATACTAATTTTTAGGGTCTAAGCGTATTTTCTGTGTTTTGTATATATGTATGCGTGAAGATATGTGTATGTGGGCCATATTCAGATTGGTTTTGGTTACTTGGCAAGAGACTAGCGGCTTTGTTTCTGTGGAGTAAACTTACAAAACTCTGACAGGGATGTAAAAAACAGAAGTCTTGAGCAATATTATGCTTTATTCAATGAATGTAGACTAGAAAACACTATAGAAACAGTTTACAAATAGAGAGTGTTATATTCGCATACAGCGCGCAATAACTTGACCGGGTAATCTGGATGACTCTTGAGGACTTTGTATCGTGTCCAAGTTTTTGTGAAATTTGAATGAGTTAATTCTACAGATTGTTCGCTGTAGAAACCTAAATCTCTCTTATTATTCGAACAGAATTCTTCTACGTGGTGCAATATGCAGTGTATTTTCGGAGTAACTGTCACCCCGAGATCTTCATAACTCAAATGGAATTTTCATATATGTGCCTTAAAATCCGGATCAAGGTTGACAGAAAAACAAGATTTAACAACTTTCTTCAATGTCCTAAATGCTTCTACGTATTTGACACAACTGCGACATTTCTTTGCCTCTAATATATCGGCCTTATCAAGCAGTGTTTCACACGTATTTCCTTCGTACATGGGACTACCGTACGTACATTGACGGTCTACGTGACAATCACGAGCCCACTGAAGACTGACATCTTTATTTTCATGCATCATATGCTGGAATAGCGTGCTGATAGCTCCCAATAATAAGTGTAATTCTGGAGGCGGAATTACGTCAAGTATTCGTTGATTCAAACCTGATTCAAATAAAGGAGGATATATGCAGTTTTTGAAGAATTTTCCTCGAATCTTGAGTACTCCATCTAAATTCCACATGTCCGAATTCTCTTTGCAATTTCCAACAGTTCCGTAATTTCCGCAGTAAATTAAACTTCTTTGTTCAGCATCGCACCATGTATATGGATGGTGACACGTTGTTCTCCTTGGAGTAAATATCTACAGTAAACTGTTGCCCATGCTGCTGGGGCAAAACCAGGCCGCCATGTCCAGGTGAATCCGAATTTTGAGTCACGTCACCCATTCTGTCTTTCAATAGTCTTGAGGCTAGTTGGCCCTTTTGTCTAGAATTTATGGGCAAGGTCTGAACAATGACCATGAGATTCATCATATTGCATACATGAATGATACCCCGGATTAATAAGCCCATGCATTTCACACAACGTTTATTTGGAAATGATTGTTCTTGCACTCTATTAACTGGGCCGTAAGCTGCTTCTTTACGAGTTTCACTTTTACGGACGACCACTGGTTTAGACTGAGCCGAAAAATTGACCACAGATCTACTCACTAGAGTGCACTGAATTTAATAGACACAAATTTTTCCATTTCTGGTATCACGCACATCTGTTCTTCTTTCAACGACCTTCTCAACCGAGTATCACAAGCTAGGCATAATACGGCAGGCACATTCAAATCACTTGCATCGAAGCCCGGGAATAATTTCTTCAATCTTAATTGAACTTTTCCTTGAATGACGATAATTTTTTTCGACTTCTTGCAACAATAAAAGCAAATCTTGTATCGGTTATCCTCGTGATTTCCACGTTTCTTATAACTCGGATAGAACATTGCGATTTTAGATGGATTTTGATGGTTACTCACGTAAACCCACTTTAACACTGACATCTTACAAGGAAAATTAAAATTTTTGAGAATGACAAATAAATAAGCTCTATCTTTGTTGTTTTCTTGAAAGGGCAAACAAAATAAAATTGAAACGGGGTCCTACCATTTGTTTGGAAAAATAGAGAGAATATTCTGGCGCTTTCTCTCTCTCTCTCTCTAACCCTATAAGTCAGTACTTCGCGATTTAAAAAAAAGCGCCGAGTAGATTTTTTTGAAAGTTGCTTTGAAATGTTCATTGAAGGTCCCCCTAACGATTCCAGAAGAAATTTTGGAGTGAAACGAACTTTTTATTTAAAATGGTCCAGGCGCGCCGTTATTTCCCGAGGTAATCACGAAAAGTTTAAAAAAATTTTATTTTTTGCAGAATTTTGAAGTGAAAACACGATTTTTGTATAAAATTTCGGTGAATGTCTTGTTTAAAAATGGGAAAAAGAATTCTGCATGATTATCTGGCAATTTATATGTAGAAATAGTGTATACAATTTCAAAAGAATCGGTCAAGTAAAATTTGAGTTATGATGTTCGCGGGCTTCAAACATGTCAAATATTTTTGGTAGTAAGAAACATCAGCACAAAGTCATTATACCCTGACCACATATGTGTATAGGGTATAAAACTTATTAATTTTTCAGCTGTACTTTACATCGAAAATTCGAGAAATGTATAAAAAATATAGCAAAAGGTAAAATAAAACTTTAATTAATCAATACTTCGGAAACCCGCATACGAGAAGATCATAAATTATAGAGTTTCAAAAAAAAAAAAAAAAAACGAAAATCGAATATTAAATCACTTAACCTATTTTTGCGATCATGGCACGAAAGAGATGGCGCTTTATGTATTTGAAGAATGAAAGATATTGCTTATGTTTTGTAGTCTTTGTGACAGAAAATAAAGGTTTTTTTTTTGTTGTTGTAAGCTCTCCACGATAATGACACTGGCGGATTATTTTAATAGAATGACTGAATTTAACATGTTTACATTACACGAGTATGTTCTCCTTTTTTTTTGTTTTTGGTAGAATATATTAACCGTTACTTTACCTTTGGCGTGTCAAATAAGCGTAATGAATGTAATCTGCATATTTTTTTAAGGCTTTTGTATAGCGTTTCGAAAATATTTAGCAATGCGACTCATTTCATATGTACAAGTGTTTTTGAGTGCATTAAATTTTCATATTTATATATTTTTTTTTACTGTTTTTTTTTGTGAAACCTTTAAAAGTACTTTTCGCACACAAATTGGACACAGAATGTTAGCAGTTTTGTTTTTATATTTTTTTTTGTGTTTCTGCAAATTTGCATAATTTTTTTTTTATTTATTTAGAGAGTATTAAGACTACACAAATATTTTAATGTCGTTTTTTGGAGGGATTTTTTTTAATGATCTAATACATGTGTACTTTTAAGACTATTAAAACAGTTTTATTTTATTACAAACTTTTGAACTTAATAATAATTATCATAAAATTACAATACTTAAATGCATTTTAGCATAAATTTGCAAAAAAAAGTTTGGTTTAACTTTATAACTTAATTGCTTTAAATATATATTAAAAAATAATGTTATGAACTTATTCAGGAGTATAGTTATGTACAAAAGCTGCTAGCCTTGGTTATTTTTGGAATTATAACATACAAAATAAATATCGTTTAGCTATTGCTTTGGTTATAATTTAAATTTCGAGGCTTCATTGGCCTGCGCAATTCTGTTTTTAGGCTTCTAGTCCCTTTTTTGATATCAATACCAAATTTCTTAAACAAATAAAAGTGAATATGAGTCCGATTACAGGGGAGATGTGCAAACATCTTGTAATTAAAATTTTTTTTTTATATCACTGCAATCAACTGCAGGGGATCTGCAAATATAAACATATTTATAATTATTTATAATTTCAACCGGTTTATTTTTCAGTTTTCGCTTTTTATTTTTCATATTTCATTTTTTATTTTTCATTATTTAATTTTTATTTTATTTTTTTTTATTTTTTACTTTTCATTTTATTTTTCATTTTTAATATTTCATTATTAATTTTTTGTTTTTCATTTTCTATTTTGAATTTTTATTTTTAATTTTTTGTTTTTAATTTTTTATTTTTTAGTTTTGATTTTTCGTTTTTAATTTTTTTATTTTTCATTTTTAATTTTTCATTTTTTATTTTTCATTTTTTACTTTTCATTTTTTTTCATTTTTCTTCTTTAATATTTCATTTTTCAATTTTTATTTTTCAGTTTTTTAATTTTCAAATTTTTATTTTTCATTTTCGTTTTTTATTTTTCATTTTTTATTATTCATTTTTCATTTTCTATATTTCATTTTTTATTTTTTATTTTGCATTCTTTATTATTAATTTTTTATTATTAATTTTTATTTTTTATTTTTTATTTTTTATTTTTTTTTTTATTTTTTATTTTTCAAATTTCATTTTTTATTTTTTATTTTTCATTTTTAATTTTTTATTTTTCATTGTTTATTTTTCATTTTTTATTTTTTATTTTTCAGAATTCATTTTTCATTTCTTATTTATCAGTTTTCATTTTTCATTTTATATTTTTCAGTTTTAATTTTTTTTTATTCATTTTTCATATTCAGTTTTTATTTTTCATTTTTATTCTTCATTTTTCGTTTTTATTTCCCATTTTTCGTTTTTATTCTTCATTTTTATTTTTCATTTTTCATTTTTATTTTTCATTTTTCATGTTCAAACAGGTTATTACATATCGTAATTTTTTCACCAATACAATCATAAGTCACACCGATTTTGTCTTACAGCTCCCATGTTACGTTGTTTTATGACTGTATTGTGAAATAGAAATTTACCCACTGCACGTATAGATGTTTACAGAGTACGAAAATATATGAACAGTGTAATTAGAGATCTTGATGACACTGTCGATATTTTTACAGAACCAATTTACACAATTTTATAAAATACTTTTGTTCGGATCAATGGGCGTGGCACCGCATGTACAAGTTGAATATCTAATAGCATATAAGTGGAGTATTATAACAGGGAAAGCCTTGATATTACTGTGGTTTTCTAGAATAACCGCATATGTCATAAAATCAAAATGTTCTGGGGAGCCAAAAAACGTTATATTTGAAATTTTGGGCTCGATATAAAGTTTTTAGAACTTATTATTCAACAGTCCTGCAGATATGGGCAATAAATTCTTTATAAAAAATTTTGAGTCAAAAATTTTTAGAGGAATAGATCCTAGAGAAGGACGAAAAACAATATGTAAATTACACTTAAAGTGTGTGCAGATAAAACAACTTATGTCGACAAACGTCGTTTTCTTTGAAAAAGAAAACTACCAACGCAACCACCCATGTAGAAATAAGTTGTTGTTGCTCGAAAACTGGTTTTTTTTTTTGTTAATAAATAAAAGTTAACGGGACTTAGGATGAGAATATAACAACGCTTCAAGAATAATAGTGAAAAAAATAACAGAAATAAACACACAAGTTTTTATTAGTGGTTGTAAACTAAAAACTAATCCAAAATTATTTTGCATTTTTTTTTTCATTAATAACAGCGTATGTCGCTATGTGTCGTTTTCTGAGAAAACAATTTGTCAGCGGTCAAACGTAGGTTACGTCGTTATTTAAAGAAAAAACTTAGAAATGGTCAACGTTAAAAAAAAAAAAATTGAACGCATGTAAAGAGCGTTAAAAATTAATATATTTTGCATCTTAACTCAAAACTGACAAAAATGGACATACGCGGTTATTCCAGAAAACCACAGATTAATGCGAGTAGGCCGATAAAATATGGGCGGTATGGGATTAGTGAGCGTTGCAACTCCTACACAAAAAATATGAAGACCTACGAAAATATCAGAAAAACAAAAATCGCCAAAAACCAAAAACCTTCAGAACCACAATCGCCAAAATAGCTAAAATAAAAACTTGCCATATTATATTTTAAAATCGGGGCCAATCTTTAAGTGCTGCCGGATTTAATTTGAAAAATCCATATTTTTCTCATGGGCACGCATGTGTAGCTAGCTCCAGAGTAGGAACCCCGAAAAATTTGAAATTTGAAATTTGCAACCAATGAAAAAATCATTCAAATAAGAAAACAAGTAAGAAAATTATAGTCGGTCTAGACCGACTATACGATACCCTATACCATGCGTTTAGAAACCCTATCTCTTAGGCCCAACTAACTGGACATAGAAAATAAGCAAAAACCAAATTTGTGTGGGATTTTTATTAATTTTTTTGGCTGCAGATATGAAAAAGTTCATATCGGATGCTATATCTGTATGGGGACTATGTCCAAAAATTGACCGATCCTGATCATGTTTCGTAAAGTCTCTTGTATTTTGCAAAAATATATACAAACAAAATTTGAGAAGAATCAGTGCAATATTTTTGTTTTTTAATAGATTTAAGTGAAGATCGGGAAGCAGCTCTATATGGGGTCAAAGGGATCATTTTTCGACTACTCATTAGTGGATGTAATGAACGCATACAAACCCAATTTGAGTAAGATCTATATGACAATTTGGTTCTTATGGCAATTTATGTCGATTTCATATGGGTAATTTGTATGGGGGCTAGGTCTGAACATGGACCGATTCTCACCAATTTCAATAGCGTTCATCCCATGGCCGATAAAAGCTTATATACCAAATTTCATCAAAATATATTCATATTTGCGACCTGCAGTTTGATTACAAGCTTTACATGGACACACAGACGGACGGACGGACGGACGGACGGACATTGTTAAATCAACTCAGAAAGTGATTCTGATTCGATCGGTATAATTAAAGATGGGTCTAGGTCAAATATTTTTGGTTGTTACAAACAGCAGCACAAAGTCATTATACCCAAACCACATAGTAGTATAGGGTATAAAAAAACAAAATTTAATTGATTACAAAAATATACGCATCAGTAAATCTCGGTAAGCTGTGGCGGGCCACAATATGTCATGCTAAAGCATTTTTCAGAATCTGTAAACTATAATATTTTTCAAACTAATTATCCATTTTTGAATAACTCCTTAAAATTTTCTTAAATTTTGCCATGATATCAGAAATAAAATAATTTTTTAGGTATATACTCTATGTTCGGAACTTATTGAAAAGATAATATATCGCATTAACGAAAGCAAAAAGAGTGGGACTTTTTTTTTTTTTTTTGATTTGAAAAATTTAATTTTTGAAAATAATTTTTTTTCTGAAATACAATGGAACACATTTGATATTTTCTGAAATACATTTGTTGTATTCAGAAATGCAATTGATACTTTCTAAAATTCAATTGGTATTTCTGAACTAAAATTGATACTTCCTGAAATACAGTTGATAATCAATTGATATTTTCTGAAACACAATTGGTAAATAATGGTACGATATAATCAACCATTATTTTCGAGAAAGGAGTTTAGATTCAACTTATATCAGGTCATTATTGAATATAAAAAATAAGTAAGAAAATTGTAATCCGTCTAGACCGACGATACCCTATACCATGGTTTAGAGACCCTATCTCTTCGGTCCAACTAATTCGATATAGGAAAGAAGCATAAACCAAATTTGAGTGGCATTGTTATTAATTTTTTTGGCTGCAGATATGAAAAAGTTCTTATCGGATGTTATTTTTACAGGGGGACCAGTTCGGAAAATGGACCGATCCACACCATATTTAGTAAAGTCACTTATATTTCGAAAAAATATATACAAACCAAATTTGAGAAAAATGTGCGCAATGTTTTTGTTTTTTGATAAATTTAAGTGAAGATCGGGAAGCAGCTCTATATGAGGCCTATGACTAAGAATTGTCCTATATGTATTTTATTTGGACTACTCATTAATGGATATAATTAACACATACAAAGCCAATTTGACTGAGATCTATATGATAATTTGAATCTTATGGCAATTTATGTCGATTTTATAGGGGTCATTTGTATGGGGCTAGGTCTAAACATGAACCGAATTTCACCAATTTCAATAGCTTACCAAATTTCATCAAAATATGTTCATATTTGTGACCTATACTTTGATTGCAATGTTTACATGGACACACAGACGGACGGATGGACGGACGGACATCGCCAAATCGACTCGGAAAGTGATTATGAGTCGATCGGTATAATAAAAGATGGGTCTAGGTCAAGTATTTTTGGTAGTAACAAACAGCAGCACAAAGTCATTATTCCCAAACCACATATGGTATAGGGTATAATTAGAATAAACCAAATTTGAGCGGCAGTGGTATATACTTGTGGCCCTCATCGGATGAATGGAAATCGACATATTAAAAGGTGGAACTTATTAATAGGGTATAATGATATTTGTTTTATTAGAAGGGGAATTTAATTACGAATCCAATGATGTCAATTTACCACAATGTGGTGAGGGAATAATGGGCCCGTTGTGATACATATAACTACTACAAATATTTGACTGGGAACCACCTTTGTTAAACCGACTGACTCAGAATAATTTTCCGAGACGATTTAGTGACGTCCGTCCGTCCGTCTATCTGTCTGTCTGTCCGTCCGTCGCTCTGTGTGTCCATGGGAAACCTGTAATCAAACTACAGGCAGCAAATATAAATCGATTTTGTTGGCCATAGGACGATCGCTTTGAAAATTATCTAAAATTCGGTTTATCTATGCTTATTACACATATAAATAAGTGGTCTAAAAATATATCCAATAGGATGACTTTAAGTCGTAGTTCCCATGTAGAGCTGCATCCCCACCTTCTCTTTAAGTAAATATTATCGATGCTTTCTATTGTTGACTTGGTCTTTGTCTGTTCTGCAGGCCTCACCTTACTAAAAATGCCACACACTTCTCGATCCAATTATTACGTCAGCATAGTTGTATCTAAGAGCAATTCTCGTAACTCATGTCGGTCTAAACCGACTATATTTTTCTTTCTTATTTTAATTTGGTTTCGAATGAGCTCTTTGCATTTAGTATTTATATAAGCTTTAGCACTATGTGATCAGGGTAGAATAAGAAAAATTTTGACCTAGACCCATCTTTTGTTATACTGATCGACTTAGAATTAGTTAGTGATTCCATTTGGTGATGTGATGTCCGTGCATACATCTGTCCGCATACCCATGTAAACATTTCACATTTTGACGAAATTTGATACGTAAGCTTTTTATCGATCACAGGTAAAAAGCTATCGAACCGGTCGAAAATTAGTGCATCTTCAAATGTAGTCCCTTAAAATAACCCCATTAGATCGGCCAAAATTACCATAATATAATATATATATCGACCAAATTAGATCTGTATGCCTTTATTACATATAGTATCCCCATATAAAGCTGCTCCCCGATCTTTACTTAAATCTATCCAAAAACAAAAATATTTCATAGGCATTTCTCAAATTAATTTTGAATATGTTTTTTAAAAAAAGTGTGACTTTGTGGTCAGGACATATATATATGACTTAGTCCCCGAAGCAAAAAAATTAATAACTCTGCTACTCCATTAGCTGGACCTAAGATAAAGGATCTTATGATACAGTCGGTCTAATTCGACGATATGCCAAATCCTTTGAAGGTTTTACTATAATGGCCTAGTAGTTTTACACTGGCTTGGAATTTTCCAACCGCAGAATGGTTATAAAAGGAGCTAAAAGGTAACAAAAACTAATTCCAGAGACATTGTTGACAATCTAAGCATTTCATGACTACATTCAGAAAATTCCTGAAACAAAAATTTATTATTTATCATTATTTTGAAAATATGCTTGCACTATGATATAACTCCTAAATCATTCTTTTGATTTTCATTTTTCTTACAGAATGGACTATCAACGTCCTCAATTGTTAATCATCTCCATATCATTACTGTATTGGTTTCGGAACACGGCCGATTGTTGGAAATTTGATGGCGGTGGTCCGGGAGCACTTGGTCCTGGCCCCCTTTACCACCAACTAACACGAGTGCCACGCAGTGCCAACACACTGCTAACGGCACGAGGACCACCACCTGTAGTACACAATAGTGGCGGTGGTGGTAGTGGCGGATTTTCCGCCTTACTAAATGCCCAGCAACAAGACATGCTCTATGCCTGTCCGCTCAACAGTATGTGCCAGTGTGCAGGTATGCCCAATGAAACATCCACTCTAATTGAGATTAATTGCAATGAAGTGGCATTGTATAAATTTCCAGGTAAGTTCCCAAAACAATTTTCTAATTTTTCTTACACGAATGTACATGAATGTACTTATTTAGTGATTGTTAAACATGTCAAAAATATTTAATTAAAGGAAAAATCACGTTATTTAAGAAAACGAGACGACAATGTTGCTAAAGCTCGGTTATGTGTAAATTGTTAATTGGCTTTATGGTTAAGCACGCATTTTAAAATGACTGGTTTTGTTTGTATGGTTTTGTATATATGCTCGTATTTGAGCAGACTGGGCTAGGCCTTTAGTCATAGAGACCAAAGTTAGAAAAAAAAAAACATGTGTGTAAATAATTTTGTATAGTTACAGGTACTAATGCAGGGTAACATAACAACGATGTATTGTAGATTTTCAAACTCAAAGCCCAGCAAATATTTTTGTGAAAGCTAAACTGTAGACTAAAGTTGGAGTAAAAATCCGACTTCCCACAAGCGTGCATATTTATGGAACAAAAAACTAATTCTTAAATTTCCAACTGGTTTCTTTTTTTTCATACATTGATCTTTTAGAAATTTATTAATTTTAGGCAACCCCTCTAAAAATGTTCGCTGGCACATTATCCACTTAAAACCTGTACGTATACCAAGTGTGTTTGCGAACCGTTTTAAAGGCTTTTGATTTATTTTTTTTTTTGTTTGCGGTCAGCGCTGTGCATTCATCAGTGAATGCGCTGAGAAGGGGAAGTACAAAGATATAGACAGATAATGGTTTTTGAATGTAAAAGGGCTTTGCTGCAGCAGCAACACAACTTTGATGATTGAATTGAAAGGATGGGCCACAAATGAGGGGAGAGAACTAGAAGTAATATAAACAAGGCCCAGACAAAAGGAATGCCAAATTTCAAAGAAACATTAAATTACATAAAATTTATGAATATTAACAAACTCTTTGTCATGTATGTAAAGCTAATAATTGCTAACTTTTCTCTTAGTATGAACAGCTTATAAATTTAGGGGGATCATTTTATAAAGTTTGAATGAACTATTTTTATAAATTTCTCTACATAAATATTAATACGGCACCCTATACCATGAGTTTCGAGATCCTATCTCATAGTTCAAACTAATTGGATATAGAAAATAAGCACAGAGCAAATTTGAGTGATATTTTTATTAATTTTTTCCTGATAGTTATAGTCTTGAAAAATTTAAGTCTAATATCCACAAACACTGCTCCCTCTTTCCTCCTTCCCATAAACTATTTTCCTGAGATCAACACAATGCACTGCATCTGTAGGGCCATCCCCTGAGTGTTGCTCAATAAATGAAAAAAAAAAAAAATATTACGCCAAATAGACAAGCCTCTAAATCTTTTTTTTACGTTTTTTCTATAGCGTAACTTAATTTAAATCTTGTAAGTCATTTAATAAAAATTCTGTAATCATCTGTTTTGATATTAATCGACATATTGAAGGTACAACCTGCTGAGATTTTTGCGTGAGCATTAAAAAGGTCCCACTGTTTAAAGCGGCATGTCCAATTGGTATAGAATTTTCTAATACAGAGGTTGCCTCAGTTCACATTAATTTTAGATTCTTATATTCACCGCAATTTCTGTTCAATCCTTATATTATCAACAAGAATAAAAATCGCTAGCTGAAAAGCCACAGCTTTTTTCAGTAAAAATTTCGATTTTAAAGCCGCAGCCTTGCACGAAATAATAAAGAGAAGTAACTTCCGACGTATAGAGAAAAACCTTTAAATCCTGTGCCCAGCTTAAGGCTTGATTCCAAAATTCTAGCATACATCCCATTTTTCTTTAGAAAATAGTTAGATAACTTATGAGGGCTGTCCCAGAGCAATATAAAAAATTTGAGAAAAATTCTTTTGTTTCTAAACATAATCTCTTTTTAATCCAATGCACTTTTCTCAGCGATATTCAATAGCTTCGATACCCTGTTTTAAATCCTTAAAGTAGCCATTAACCGCAGACTTCATGCCTTCATTGTTGACAAAAGTTTTAAAACCGAGCCATTTTTTAAAGTTTGCCAATAGAAAAAATCCGAGAGAGGACCAAGTCCAGCGAATAAGGAACGCGATGAAGCAATTTTGGTCATTGCGATAGTAGATGTGTGAACAGCTGAATTGTGTTGATAATACTTTCTTTTTTTGCCAAATGCATCCTTTTATCTTTTTCCGTAACTATAGCGCTGAAATAACTAAGAGTAAATATCGCCGTTGATTATTTTTCCTATTTAAAGATAATCAATAACAGTTACCCCACGCGCATCCAAAAAAAAATTGACGCCATAACTTTGCCTGCAGATGAACTGTCTTCGCCCTATTTGGACACGATTCTCCTATTTAAGCTGACTGTTTTAAATATGAATATAAATGCAATACATATCTTTCATTTCTAGCTTAATTCTAGTTAACTAAATAAATAATTGTTGATGCTCGGGCGCCAATTTTGTAAATATGTCTTGAAATTTGCAGCTTTTTTGAAATTACTTGTCTGCGGGAGTTCTGTATTAAACAAAAATGACATTCGAGGTCGTATGCTATCATTACACTGTAGTACAGTCATATCTGACATACAATTAAGTAAATCTAAAACGAATTTTTGTTCTTCCGACCTTTCTAATATAAACATCAAGAAAATTAATTTTTATATTACACTGAGGTCACTGCTTTGCTACGTCAAAATTTTTTATTTGCTTTGTTCGGTTTAAAATCATGTACACATATATTTTCTAATAATCGAAAACATAATTTTTTGTAATTAAAGAGAAATCTTGAAAAGTTTATGAAAGCGCCAGATGGTCCATCATCAGCATTCTTCTGTCGATTACTTCATCTCGTGCTTAGCCAACCATTTAACTCAATCATTTGAAAGAAAAGAACACGATAATTGTTTTTCTTTTGTTTTTTCTAATTGCTACAATCCGACTTCGATAATTCTTGTAGATGGTGCAAGATAAACTTAATGGAGCTCAATAAAAAAAAACTGCAAGCACATATCCTTTTACAGATGTAAAAATCTACAAACTACTAATTTTGTGAATGATAGTGAACTAGACTCGGTTGACGCATTTGTTTACATCTCTGGCAATAACGAAAGCTTATGACGTTCTTGGATTTATGAAGCGATGGAGAAAAGGTTTTTCTGATCCATGTTTAACCAAACAGTTATATAAATCGCTTGTTCGTCCTATCCTGGAATATGATTCTATAATATGGGATCCGTGTTACATTATTGTTACAAAATTTCGTCGAATCTGTGCAGAAACAATTCCTTTTATTCTGCTTACTTGGACTTGGATGGAACTCCTGTGCCTTGCCCTCTTATAAATCCAGACTTGCTCTAATCAAATTACCGACACTGAAAAGTCATAGAACTATGTCATAGAACATATTTACTCGCATGTATAGTTTACCCTCATTAATTTGTTCAAGATTTTTTTTTAATTATCGATTTTCTTGATTAATAGATTTATAGGACTGAACTCTCTGATAATAATTCTATGAAGTGATAATAACAGTTTCTGGGCCTACCAGGTTCTTTGTTTTATAAAGCATTCTCAAAACACTCTATATATGATTCGTTTTCGAACAGCTATTACTCTCTCAATTCAGAATAATTTAGTATTTTACCAGATATATCTTTAAGTACTGGATAATTTACTGTAACAAAAAAAATTTATGTTGCTCGGGCGCCTATTTGAAACAGAAATCTTAAATTATCCCTTTTCCAGGCCCGTCGATAGTCTCTAAAAAAAAACACAATCCAATCGTGTGCTAATGTTGTTATTGTATTTTGGTATGCCACACATACAAATAATGCATATGCGTATGGCCGTCAAGCCATATTCAATATAGGAACAATAGCCTTAGAGATGCAGCAAAGTGGTTTTTATGGTTGATTGCGCTGATTGCGGTAGCAATGCAATTTGTTTTTTGTCTCTAGGTAACAGAAAAACATACTTATACACCTACAGCATGCACTTACTCGTACGAGCTCTTAGTTTAACTGTGAGTGTTAGTAAATGCTTATATAAACAATGTTTGTATATGAAACGGATTTTTTGCAGCGTTTTTGGTACATTTTGTGTGCAACATATTGACGTGTCATTATGTTAGCAAGTTTTACAACTGAATTTGTTGTCTTTTATAAACTCTCAGCCTTGATGTTTGAAAAGGAGTTGATAAGTGGGTGTTGGAGTGTTTATGTTTTGCTAGTTTACCTACAAATGCGTTCAAACTCAAAATTTGCATAACCATGTTTTCCAAAAATCAGTTGTTTCTAAAATTCAAAAGCCGTTATCTACTATATGGTAAATATTTTAGCACACTTTAAGCTGTTAAATATACCAAATGTTCTCATTAGATTAATTGGCTTACTAAAGTTGCAATATTTAGGATAATATAATCTGTTTTTGCAATTAACTGCCTTTCAGTAGGCCTCAATTTCATATTTTTAATGCCGCCATAGAGTAGACTTTTGCATAATTCTTATTTTTATCCCCTAAATTATGCTTTAATTTTTCTTTGATTTTTATTTTCTACTGTTTGTTTTATGGTTAGTTTTGTATTTTTTTTAGCCCCGACTGTTTTGCCTTTGGTGAAAGCGGATTATTTAATCACGCAATATTGTTTTTGCAAACACCATTCTTACACACGTGCCGAAAAGTAGTCTTTTTTAGATTTTCTTTTTATTTTTAAATCGTTTTTTCTTCTTTTCGGTTTGTTGGCTTACAGCGAGTAAATAAAAATATATAATATGGCCTGTATGCAGCGAAGAGCTTATCACATGTTTTTTGTTATGTTGTTTTTTGCTAACGTATTATTTTTGCAATATTGTCATAGCTGGTAGTGAAATTTACATAATTTTTGAAATTAGGCTAAGGCAATAAAAGGAGGTGATAAATGTTTAACAACAGGTGGAGAAAAATTTTTTTTATATATTTGTTTTAAAAGGTAGGTTTTTTATTATTCATTCCATAAGTAGCCCTGCTGTTTAATGAAATTATACAATCTATTGACCTAAAAAGTGGTTGTTCGGTCTTAGGATAGCTGTTAGTTAAATCTTGAATATAGTAATAAAATTAGAAATATTTATTTATGAATAAATTTTATATCTTCACTTTCATATTAAAACTATTTTAATTTTCTATTTTTAATATATCGACGGTGTTTCGTAAGAAGGGACAATCTGCTGTTTCCAATCATGTTCCTAAGATTTGATACAAATAAAATGTCTTATGAATAAAAATAACTTACATACTGACATCGAGTGGAAACACTTAAAAAAAAAAATCTAATTTTTGAAGTACTTTATTAAGCAGTTTGGCCCTTTTTACTTGTCGTGCCAAGGTGAACAAAACCAGATTGGCCCTTGTAAAAAATACAGATTGGCCCTTCTTACGCAACACCGTGGATATGTATATTTAAATCACTACTTGAAAATTAATTTCCGTTGCCGATAATCTCACTGATATCATATCTCTCCGGTTATCAGGTGGTTTTAGGAACAACCCTTTCAAAATCATCGCTGCTCGGGCGCCAATTAAAAATAAATACTATTTAAAAGGCATCCTTTAACAGAAAATACCATTTGTTTAAGTTCCGGAGTCCAGAATTGTCTTCATTAATGCTCTGTCCCTATTCGAAGAAGAAGTAACTAAGTAAAGTACGAGAATTTTTAAGTTTAAAAGCATTTGAAACCGTATCGAATTACTTTTTTTTACTTTTGCATGGGATTGCTATTACATTTTGTCGTTGCAAAGCTGTGTGCGCATCCATAACATAATGCTAATTGGTAGCATTTCTATAGGGATAGCTAATGCCATTTGTGAATATAGTGCTGGGTATTAAGATGTCATAGGTTCTCAGTTGGTTCATCATAAGTTGCTCATACGGTAATTTCAAAAAGAGAGCTTTTGTTTCGATTTTCAGGCAATGCCTCTATTTTTGAGGACTTATAGGAATCATGGTCTTGCTCGTGTGCAAATTTAAAAAACAAAATATGTCATGATTTGAAGGCTATGCCTCATAGGCCTGTCTACGAGTGCATTATTTAGGTGTATTCCACTTTGTTTTATGGAATATTTATGTTGGTAAAGGGCAATATTTATTTAATGATTTCGTACAAATTTTTTAATAAAAATAGTTAAATTAATAATTGAAAATAAATATAAAGTTTCTTTATTTATTATGTATTATGTATGTCAGCTCCTAAAATTTTTTTCAGAGTTAGATTGTTTATATGTAAAATCTCAAAATTAGTAATTACAATAATAAACATCAGATAGATTCAATGTGGAAAATATTTTGTTTGATGTTATTTTATGAATGAACCCATATACTTCACTTCTGTATTAAATCCACCTTATACGCTAACGCTCTCATCTCATTTTCTGCTAGAGCTAGTAAATTTAACTCTGCCTACAAATATATCATATGCTTCAGCTTTTAGGATAGGATTATGTATAAGCATTGGAAAACCATCGCTGCTCGGGCGCCAATGCAAAATAAATACTACTAGAGACGTTTTAATTTTAACAGTAATTCTCATTATTTAGGATGTCTTAGAATGTTTCCTTTCGGCAACGGTTAATAGAACTGACTTTATAAATATAAGAAATTTTGTACCTCTTTCACTATAAGTTTGCTTTAGGTCTAACCATTTGAAATTATAAATCTACTTGGGATCTAGTTAAAATAAGAGTTTTACTTTAGCTACTGAAGGGAAATAGTAGCTACTTAAAAACCTTTAGCCTTATATAACTTCATGAAAATGCATCAAACTTTCTTCAGTGACAGGTGCATTTGGTTTAAGTAGCTAGCTCGGGCGCCAATTTAAAAACATATCATTTATGTGCTCAATTAAAAAATAAAGGAGCCGTTTCGAAGTGTAATAAAAGTGATTGTGGTGATTTTTTTTTCCAGCTCTTTCGGTTATTCTTCAAATGGATTTCATTAACCACCAAACCAATTTTTCAGGTTATGGAGTAGAAGGTAATCTGGCGATCAAGATGCGTGATGAAGCAATTCCAAATTTAGTTCAATAGTGACGCTGTGAGCTGGTGCACTGATGCACTTCCCTTTTCGCCAAATGCAGCCTTTTTTCCTTTATTTCATAAATAAATTTGCGTAATACTCGCCGGCGATTGTTTTTCCTTTGTGAAGGTAATCAAAAAAAAAAAAAATAATAAATTTCAAACGCGCATGTCATAAAGCAGATGCCAATACTTTGCCTGCAGATGGAACTGTCTTCGCCTTCCTCGGTCACTATTTTCTCATTTCAATCCATTGTTTTTTCTTCCTTTGTCTGAGGTGTGAAGTAGTGGACCCTCGCATCGACGAAAACACTTGGATTTGATGCGGTGAACTTCCGCTAAAGATCTATTGAAACGTCGCTAAACACTCTATACACATCTTCACGCTTTTTTTTTGTTAGTAAACGGGGCACCCATTTTGCGAATAGCATTCTCATTTCTAAGTTTTCCGTCAACATGCGTTGTATAGAAGTTGGTCGGAATTCACTTTCGCAGCTCGAGCGCTTCGTTTAAACTCTGCCATCCAATAACTTATATTCAAAAAGAAGGATCTAACTGCTCCAAAGTAGAATCTAGTTCGACTTTAATATTGGTTGAACGGAGACCTTTCAATCGAAATTATTATATTACATAACGGTGAACAAGTATTTCCATATTTGCAAACTCACTGAGGTCGTTTACTTTTGATGGCAAAAAAAACTTGAAACCCAAAGATATATTTAATAATGTAGCCACTTTTATCCAAAGTAATTTTTTAACTTCTGTCACTATCTATACGTTAGGTCGGGTTGTTCGGGGAGTGAAATGGTATTCATAACTGGGTTAATTATCATCATTATTGTATAAAGGTGTCGGAAGTCAGGTATTAGTGAGTTAATAAAAACGTAATAAAATCGTCAATCTAACTTTATCTACTACTGCAATTGAAACAAATTTGGCACCGTTAGAAAACAATATTCCACAGATCTTTTTGTATTAATTGTTAGCTAGATTATACTTTTGCTTGGTCATCAATTAACACATATAATTTTTTTTACTTTCATACATAAAAACTTTCACTTCATTTCACACTTGACCATATTGCCTGCTAAGTGTACCTGAAGGAAACGAAATATAGCACCAATTTTATGTAAAACTACAATATAAAAGAAAATTTAACTAAAGAGCATTCGCCACTATTTGAAGAGAACGCGTTATAATTCTGTCTAACAATGTTCAATTTTAACTTTCCAATATGTGATTGGTGCTCGGGCGCCAATATGTTTTAAAAAATATTAATAATTAAATATTAATTAAGATGCTTCAAATAGTTAATTTAAAGTATAACTTGCCTCTATACCATACAAATATTTATTCGGTAAATTATAGTTAAAGGGTTATAAATGTGCCCGAAGTAGACAAAATATAGAGCGGACTTCTTCAACATTTGGCAAAAGGTTTACTAAATTTGAGAGAATTTTTCTCTATTTGAAAACAATGCAAGATAGTAACAAAAATACCATCATTGACAAGTGGCTTTTATTTTATCGCCACTTTAAAAAATCTTTTTACTTTCTTAGTAAATGTTTTTTTTTTTTGCAACATCTTGATACAAATTTTTCATATTGTTTAATACAATGTTTCGAAAAAAAAATGGTAAGAAAAACTTTTGTTTATTAGCGAACAATTTTTATTTTCTTAGCAAATCTTTTTTTACATCTTGATACAAAATTTTCATATTGTTTAATACATTGTTGATAAAAAAAAATTGTAGAAAACCTTTCTTTATTAGCGAAAAAGAAGATTGAGAAGAATTTTAATTACATAATTTAAAATCGACATCTGTCATCAGCTCAACATAAGCTGATATCTAATTTTTCCATTGTATAATTATGCAAATATTTGGGAAAAATATAATTTACCCCAAAAATACACTAATTTATGGGACAATCTTCTTAAATTCATTCATTATACCTTAAACTTTTATATATTATAAGTAGAAAATTCCAATGACATCCTTTTTTTAAACAAAAAAATGAATGCAAACCCTTTCCTCCGCTTATTTTTTTCTTATCTGAACATATTTTTTGTAATTTTTAAGTTTATTTTACACTTAATTATTCAACTGCAAACTTTTTTTTTTATTTCCTTTATTAATACATCATAAAATTAACCATTTTCTTCTACTCAAAAGATTATAAAGAAAATGAAGAAAAAACAAAACCTACGGAAACAGCAAACGAAATAATTAAATTCATTTGAAAATTAAAAATTCATTTAATTTGCCTTCAAAGCGGGGTAATGAAAAGAATTGGAAAGACAGAAAAAGAAATGCGAAATTAAATACGAAACACTGAACTGAACAGTATTTTTCCTGTTTGTTAAACTTTTTAATAATTTTTTCATTAGCCAACAGCCAGCTAGAGAAAGTAAAATGTAAGTAAAAGAAAAAAAGTAGTAAAAGGACAAAAGAGACAAAATTAAAACGAACAACTGATACTTTTTGAAAAAATGTCAGATAGTAAATGACTTTTTTAAACAAGTTCTTTTGCGAAAGCAGTAGGATGGCGGATATTTTTGAAACAGAAAGTAAAATTCAAAGAAGGGGCTGATAGATGTGAAGAAAAAGTTAAAGTTTTAAGAAAAGTTTTGGGTTGATAGGGAAAAGTAGTTAAGAAAGTAATGATAATTTGGACAATAGGGCCTGAATTCAGAAAACTTTCCCATTTAAGATTAGAATAATTTTATCAACTATGTTTCTGCTTTAAGGCACAAAAGAGTCAAATGTATTGAAGAGCTGGTCATGAGGAACTTATCTGAATATTTTTCTTTAATTACCCCAACTGAATCAACCTTACCTCAATATCCACATAAACTTTTCTTCGTACAAAAGTAAACTAAACTTATTTCCTACAATGTTTTTTTTTTTTGTTGTATTTCTGTTTTATTTTTTAATTTCTTATTGTTTTTTTTTTGTTTCACTTTCCTGCAGTCTGGGTAATTCTTAATGAAGCTTGTCCTTTAATATTTTTTTTTTGCTGAAAGGCATAATGAAAAAAATGAAAAACATTCATTTTTTATACTGGGGTCAAGGCATAATGAGTTTTTGCTGCCGCTTGTAACAATCAAATTGATACAGAATTATTTTTATGAGTTAATTTAGTGATATACGTTTGAACGTCCGTCCGTCTATGAAAACATTAGGTTGCAACCAGAAATATTTTATTGGTGCATTCTTAAAATTAGCCCCCATACCGAAATGTTCCTTATATTCAGCTATTTGTATAAACCAAGATCATATCTTTATACAACCCATGCATCAGAGGTCCAAAAGTAGTCTTGTGGAACTGTTTCCAAGCATAGTCCTATTATGAAGCTGCCTCATGATTTTCACTTAATTCTAATACAAATTTTACAAAAATAATTTCTCATATCTGGTTAAATATCTGCTAGAGAAGCTGATGTCCAATTGCAGCGCACTATGGAAGATTTGACCCGTTTTTCAAGAATAAATTAATAACAGCTAAATGAGGAGGACTTAACTAAAAAGCTGATTTTAATGAAAATGAAGCTTGTTGGAATATTTTCACTGGTTCCAACTGGTCCCAACTAGTCTCTTTGGGACTACTAACGGAGTGGTCCCTTTTTAAACTAGGAAAAATTTTTTTTTTATTTTATTAAAACCCCTATTTTTTATACCCTATACCACTATGTGGTTTGGGTATAATGACTTTGTGCTGCTGTTTGTAACAACCAAAAATATTAGACCTACACCCATCTTTAATTATACCGATCGAATCAGAATCGCTTTCTGATTGGATTTAACGATGTCCGTCCGTCCGTCCGTCCGTCCGTCCGTCTGTGTGTCCATGTAAAGCTTGTAATCAAACTGCAGGTCGCAAATATGAATATATTTCGACGAAATTTGGTATTTGATCTTTTATCGGCCATGGAATGAACGCTGAATCGGTCCATGTTCAGACCTAGCCCCCATATAAATGACCCCTATGAATTTAACATAAATTGCCATAAGATCCAAATTATCATACAAATCTTAGTAAAATTGGGTTTGTATGTATATATTACATCCATTAATCAGTAGTCCAGAAATGATCCCTATTGGACAACTCTTAGTCATAGGCCCCATATAGAGCTGCTTCCCGACCTTCACTTAAACTTATCAAAAAACAAAAATATTGCACTGATTCTTCTCAAATTTTGTTTGTATATATTTTTGCAAAATACAAGAGACTTTACCAAATATGGTCAGGATCGGTCCATTTTTGGGCCTAGTCCCCATATAGGTATAGCATCCGATATGAACTTTTTCATATCTGCAGCCGAAAAAATTAATAAAAATCCCACTCAAATTTGGTTTATGCTTATTTTCTATATCCAGTTAGTTGGGCCTGAGACATAGGGTCTCTAAACGCATGGTATAGGGTATCGTATAGTCGGTCTAGACCGCCTATAATTTTCTTACTTGTTTATTTGTAGAAAACTTTATCCGTTTTAAAAAAACCAAAATTATAAAAAAACAAGTAAGAAAATTATAGTCGGCTTAGACCGACTATACGATACCCTATACCATGCGTTTAGAAACCCTATCTCTTAGGCCCAACTAACTGGACATAGAAAATAAGCAAAAACCAAATTTGAGTGGGATTTTTATTAATTTTTTTGGCTATATCTATATGGGGACTAGGTCCAAAAATGGACCAATCTTGATCATGTTTGGTAAAGTCACTTGTATTTTGCAAAAATATATGCAAACAAAATTTGAGAAGAATCAGTGCATTATTTTTGTTTTTAATAGATTTAAGTGAAGATCGGGAAGCAGGGATCATTTTTGGACTACTCATTAATGGATGTAATGAACGCATACAAACCCAATTTGAGTAATATCTATATGACAATTTGGATCTTATGGCAATTTATGTCGATTTCATAGGGGGGCTAGGTCTGAACATGGACCGATTCTCACCAGTTTCAATACCGTTCATCCCACGGCCGATGAAAGCCTATATGCCAAATTTCATCAAAATATATTCATATTTGCGACCTGCAGTTTGATTACAAGCTTTACATGGACACACAGACGGACGGACGGACGGACGGACGGACGGACGGACGGACGGACGGACGGACGGACGGACATTGTTAAATCAACTCAAAAAGTGATTCTGATTCGATCGGTATAATTAAAGATGGGTCTAGGTCAAATATTTTTGGTTGTTACAAACAGCAGCACAAAGTCATTATACCCAAACAACATAGTGGTATAGGGTATAACAAGCATGATGTTTGCGGCTAAACCCATCAAATTGAACTTTTCGCTTTACATAGTGATTGATTGAACGTTTTATTGTACTTTCTCTGTATTTACCTTAATTATTGTCTTTTACTTCCTTTTTAACCTTTACTACAGTTGCGATAATAAAAATCAAAATTTTTTTAGGTTTTAAAATTTTCAAACAATTATATTGTATTTTTTAAAGTTCGTTTTCTAAATCTATTTGATTTCATTTTTCTTCATACTCCTTACTTAAAACTATGGTAAAATCATCTTCGTCTTCACGGGAGTCTTCAACAACATCTTCCAATATTTCTGTAGTACGCAACATATTTACAACTTCACGGGGAAGTTGCATGCGGTTTCCTTTCTGAGCTTGTTTTTCCAAACATATTGATGAAATAAAAGGATCCGGCATGTCCAATGTCCTGTGGAAAATATCAGTAATTTTGTTTTCACGACTACTTTTACGTGCATGATGCAAGCGGTCAGACTTATATACTTTGTTACGCGCTTCAGCAGCTACGTCTCCGAAACAGCCTACAGGCAGTATTGTGTTGTTAACAAATGCTTTTGCATGAATCAAAACTTTGTGGACTGTTGCAGTCATGGGAAGCCAAGGTATTTTGTTATTGTAATCATGGCAGTAAGCTTGAAGTTTATCAACAGCCAATGACAATTGACAGCATAATGAAATTAGAATCATTTTGATGGAGTATATTAAACTTTCATCAATTCCAGTTATTTATGCAAAAGTTTTATGATATAAAACGCTCTGCGGGAAGTATTTCCATCATTAGTGTTACCAAAGTCACCGACTTTGGGTTTGTCAAACAATAGGCCCATTTTCTCCCGAAATAGATGTTGAGTATTTAATTTTCTGTATGCAAAATGAATTCAAAAATGCGGATCCAATACTGCAAAGGGCTTATGCCTTGCTTTAGGGTACCTTCTTTTGCCTGGAACTTTTCACTTTCGAAATCGGTGACACTCATGAAATCCTTTGGTGTTGCTTTGCATATTGGGCACGCTTGAGTTGATTTGGTTTCAGTCAAAACGTTCAAAACTTAACCGTCAATCACACTTAAGAATAGCTTGAAGTAGATTTCAATGGATTCCCCGTCATCGACTTGCATTTTGAAGTTTTCCAACTTATTTATTTGCTCTTTTAATTCCAAGTCTTCTTGCTTAATTTTTTCTTTTGTTGTTTTGGAGAACTCCAATTTAATGGGACGACAAAATCTGATTGATTGGGGTGTCCGATTATTCCACAAAATTTTCCCGGTCGAATCAGTCAGTCTTAATGACGTCATTGTCGTTGCAAACAAGGATAATTCAGAGCCCTGAGATGTAAGTGGCTCGTTGCTAATAATTTGAAAGCCCCGAGCTACCATCAAATCCGCAGCAGACGATCATATCAGCCTTTAAGAAACCTGTATTGTCCATTAAAGACTTTTATCTTTCTCGCCGACTCAAACTTTAGTTAGTTCGCTATATGGCAAGCAGAGGTTAACTGAAAAAAATGAAACTTCTCAAAAGCTGGGAAAAACGGGAACGTAAAATTTAAAAATAAACTCAAAATTGAATACTTTACGCATTTTTTTATGTTAAGAACATTGCCGAAGTTAGCCAAAATTTGAAAAGTCTATCCGAAGTTCACTTTAAAAAATTTAATCTCAATTTTCAGGCTAAATAGGAAACACACATTCTTCCATCAAAAAGAGTTTTTTTTTACTTTTTGTTTTTGCAGTTTTATTTAGTATGTATATTCGACTTTCTTTTCCATAATCACTACAACACTTTTATGCACGTTTAACAACAGTATTTCGGCTTTGTACTTGCATTAATTTTCAACTATTTTTGAAGTGCTGAACACGTTGTTTACAAACGATAAATTCGACAGCGTGCTAATCAGCTGACGTTTGTTATTTGCAAAAACAAAACTTAGCGTTAGTTAGCTTGATGTTTGCTTTATCGAATGATATCAAAAAAATATTACTTTCAAACATCAAAAATTTTATTAAATTCTTGAAAAACGGGTCAAATTTCCCATAGTGCAGCGGATTGATACATTCAGAGTGCGCTGTATTAGTTCAAGTGTTTCTTTTTCTATGAAATTTTTCTGTCAATTTGTTGTGAAATATAATTTTCTATAAGCGAAATTTTAATTGGCTTTTTTAATCGTTTTTGAGTCTTTAAACTTAGATTATAATACACCGGTCTAGACCGACTATACGATACCCTATACCATGCGTTTAGAAACCCTATCTCTTAGGCCCAACTAACTGGACATAGAAAATAAGCAAAAACCAAATTTGAGTGGGATTTTTAATAATTTTTTTGGCTGCAGATATGAAAAAGTTTATATCTGATGCTATACCTATATAGGGACTAGGTCCAAAAATGGACCGATCCCGATCATGTTTGGTAAGGTCTCTTGTATTTTGCAAAAATATATACAAACAAAATTTTAAAAGAATCAGTGCAATATTTTTGTTTTTTGATAGATCTATGTGCAGATCGGGAAGCAGCTCTACATGGGGCCTATGAGTAAGGGTTGTCCCATAGAGATAATTTTTGGACTACTCATTAATGGATGTAATAAACATATACAAACCCAATTTGAGTAAGATCTATATGATAATTTGGATCTTATTGCAATTTATGTCGATTTCATATGGGTAATTTGTATGGGGGCTAGGTCTGAACATGAACCGATTCTCACCAATTTCAACAGCGTTCATCCCATGTCCGATAAAAGCTAATATACCAAATTTCATCAAAATATATTCGTATTTGCGACCTGCAGTTTGATTACAAGGTTTACACGGACACACAGACGGACGGACGGACATTGTTAAATCAACTCAGAAAGTGATTCTGATTCGATCGGTATAATTAAAGATGGGTCTAGGTCTAATATTTTTGGTTGTTACAAACAGCAGCACATAGTCATTATACCCAAACCACATAGTGGTATAGGGTATAAAAATAAAAAAATAAAAAAGGAAATTACTTTTCAAATTCTTATAGAAATCCAAAAATTTTTCTTATTACATTTATAGACCAAATTATATTAAATTTCATCAAAATATATTTATATTAGCGATCTGCAGTTTTAATACAAGGTTTAGATTGAAACACACAGACGGACGAAAGTCTGTGATTCTTAGTCGATCGGTAAAGTAAAAGATGAGTCTAGATCAAATATTTTTGGTAGTTACAAACATCAGCACAAAGTCGTTATACCCTGACGACATAGTGGTATAAGGCGGTGTTCCGCAAACTCTTTGTGTTCAAGGTACACCTATCAAACCAAGAAATTTTAGAGGTCCACCAAAGAAACAAGCAATGTTTATTTAATATTTATTTATTACTAAAATCAATATACCTAATATGATAAGATGTTTAGTGAGAAATGTGACCCTGTTTAACTGAGCACAGGCGATCAAAATTTGGAGCAATGGTTGATAAGGCTGCTCTCATCTCTTCATTGATCGTCCTCAGGCGTTCTCATTTTTTCGATTTAATAGTAGTGAGAGTTGAAAATCCCAATTCGCGTAAGTAGGTTGTAGCAAATGGTAATAGATTTTCAACGGTATGCTTTGAAAGCACTGGATACTCATTTTTTATATGCAGCCAAAAATGTGCCAGCTCTACTTCGGAAAATTTTAACTTTAATGTCCGATCAGTGTTTAGCTCCATGAATTAGAATATTATCATTCCTGCCTTGCATTTTTCTGTTGAGCTCATTTAAATGAGTGAATATATCTGCCAGATATGCAAGATTTACTATCCAATCTTCTTTTTTAAACGCAGAAGCCAAATCCGAACCCTGTGCCTCTAAAAACATCTGGGTCTCATTATACCCTATACCACTATGTGGTTTTGGTATAATGACTTTGTGCTGCTGTTTGTAACCACCAAAAATATTTGACCTAGACCCATCTTTTATTATACCGATCGAATCAGAATTACTATCTGATTCGATTTAACCATGTCCGTCCGTCCGTCCGTCTGTGTGTCCATGTAAAGCTTTTAATCAAACTGCAGGTCGCAAATATGAATATATATTGACGAAATTTGGTAAATAAGCTTTTTTCGGCCATGAGATGAATGCTGTCGAAACTGCTGGGCATCGGTGCATGTGCAGACCTAGCCCCCATACAAATGACCCCTATGAAATCGGCTTAAATTGCCATAAGATACAAATTATCATATAAACCTTATTCAAATTGGGTTTGTGTATGTTTTTTACATCCTTTAATCAGTAGCCCAAAAATAATGTCTATGCGACAACTCTGAGTCATAGGCCCCATATAGCGCTGCTCCCCGATCTTCACTTAAATCTATCAAAAAACAAAAATATTGCACTGATTCTTCTCAAATTTTGTTTGTATATATTTTTTCAAAATACAAGAGACCAAACATGGTCAGGATCGGTCCATATTTGGGCCTAGTCCCCATATAGATATAGCATCCGATATGAAAATTTTCATATCTGCAGCCAAAAAAATAAGAAAAATCCCACTCAAATTTTGTTTATGCTTATTTTCTATGTCCAGTTAGTTGGGTCTGAGAGATAGGGTGTCTAAACGCATGGTATAGGGTATCATATAGTCGGTCTAGACAGACTAAAATTTTCTTACTTGTTTTTTAGCTCGTAAATTCGAGATACTACTTTTCCGCGAGAGAGCCATCGTACTTTTGTATGAAACAGAATTGACTGATGATCTGCTCCCATTTCCTGACACACTGCATTAAACAGTCGAGAGTTAAGCGGTCGCGACTTGATGAAATTGCCAATTTTAACAACTTCTTGTAGGACAGACACTGCATTAAACAGACGAGAGTTAAGCGGTCGCGACTTGATGAAATTGAAAATCTTAACAACTTCTTGTAGGACAGACAACAATTCATCAGGCGGAGACTTCGTCATCAGTGCTTCCCTGTGTAAAAAACAATGCACATTTTTAATACTAGGGTTTTTTCAGAAGCCCTGGTTACAAAGCCCCTAGTTTTTCCCGTCATATCATAGCTGCTGCTCCGTCTGTAAAAATGCTTATGCAGTTGTGCCACTCCAAGTTATGGTCAGTGATCTGTTACTTTGAATATTTCTTCTCCTGTGGTATAACCAGGTAAAAATTCCTCTTTTATTTCACATCCGTCAGTGTACCTCACATTTGAGATGAAAAGCGCGTGACCACTGATATCAGTGGACTCGTCGACTTGTACCGCAAAAACTCCACTAAGTCTTAATTTTTCGATTAACATTGATTCAATGTCACTAGAAATATCAGTTATCCGACGTGAGATTGTATCTGCTGACGCTGGTATTTTTTCGATTTCCTTAGCGGCTTCTTAGCTATTCATAATCTTGACAACTTCTTTGCAGACAGGTGTAATCAATGTTTCAGCGAGAGAATGAGGAGGCATCTTGGATTTAACTCTCGTATTAGCTATCACGTAGCTTGCTTTTTGCGCTTTGTCTGATGTTTTGAAAGAGAGTTACCTCTTTCTTAGACAGTTCTTTCAAACGTTGAAAAAGACTTTGTCTTTTTTCGCTATCGCTGGGTGTTTAGTAGTGTCGTGAAAGTTTCCTGGCACCACCGAATTATTGCCCAAAGTTGTTCCACAAACAAAAATTTGGGAATTGGGCATGATTCGTCGCCGAAATAAATAAAGCCATAACTTACATAGCTCTCATCATATTTTCGACAAACAAGCTTAGTTGTTTTCTTCGTTGACTCTGCTTCTTCTTCATTAGTTTCACTTGACAAACTTCCGGTACGTTTAACGAATTTATCCATTATATGCACATATTAAGTGCTATTTATTTGTTATTAAAAATTCAATTACGCACGCGACGACACAATTAAAAACAAGTAGGAAAATTATAGTCGGTCTAGCCCCACTATACGATACCCTATACCATGGTTAAGATACCCTATATCTTCGGTCCAACTAATTGGATATAGCAAATAAGCATAAATCAAATTTGAGTGGCATTGTTATTAATATTTTTCGCTGCAGATATGAAAAAGTTCATGTCGGATACTACATTTATATGGGGATTAGGTCGAAAAATGGACCGATCATGACCATATTTGGTAAAGTCATTTATACTTTGAAAAAATATATACAAACCAAATTTGAGAAAAATCTGTGCACTATTTTTGTTTTTTAATAGATTTAAGTGAAGATCAGGAAGCAGCTCTGTATGGGGTCTATGACTAAGAATTTTCCTATAGGGAGTATTTTTGAAGTATTGATTAATAGATGTAATAAACACATACAAACCCAATTTGACTGAGATCTATACGATAATTTGGAACTTATGGCAATTTATGTCGATTTCATAGGGGTCATTTGTATGGGGGCTAGGTCTGAATATGGACTGATTCTCATCAGTTCCAATAGCGTTCATCCCATAGCCGATGGAAGCTTATATACCAAATTTCATCAAAAAATATTCATATTTGCGACCTGCAGTTTGATTAAAAGCTTTACATGGACACACAGACGGACGGACGGACGGACGGACGTACATTGCTATTTCGATTCAAAAAGTGATTCTGAGTCGAACCACATAGGGGTATAGGGTATAACTAGCGGCTAGTTACTGTGTTTTTATACCCTATACCACTATGTGGTTTGGGTATAATGACTTTGTGCTGCTGTTTGTAACAACCAAAAATATTTGACCTAGACCCATCTTTAATTATACCGATCGAATCAGAATCACTTTCTGAGTTGATTTAACAATGTCCGTCCGTCCGTCCGTCTGTGTGTCCATGTAAACCTTTTAATCAAACTGCAGGTCGCAAATATTAATATATTTTGATGAAATTTGGTATTTAAGCTTTTATCGGCCGTGGGATGAACGCTATTGAAATTGGTGAGAATCGGTCCATGTTGAGACCTAGCCCCATACAAATTACCCCTATGAAATCGACATAAATTGCCATAAGATCCAAATTGTCATATAGATCTTACTCAAATTGGGTTTGTATGCGTTCATTACATCCATTAATGAGTAGTCCAAAAATGATTCATTTGGCGTCATATAGACTGCTTCCCGATCTTCACTTAAATCTATTAAAAAACAAAAATATTGCACTGATTCTTCTCAAATTTTGTTTGTATATATTTTTGCAAAATACAAGAGACTTTACCAAACATGATCAGGATTGGTCCATTTTTGGACCTATTCCCCATATAGATATAGCAATATGAACTTTTTCATATCTGCAGCCAAAAAAAATTAATAAAAATCCCACTCAAATTTGGTTTTTGCTTATTTTCTATATCCAGTTTGTTGGGCCTAAGAGATAGGGTTTCTAAACGCATGATATAGGGTATCGTATAGTCGGTTTAGACCGACTATAATTTTCTTACTTGTTTTTTGTTATGTTGTGTTGTTTTCTCCTTTTTTGAGCGTTACATATTTTTAATACGGTTCTTTACATTTTCTAATTTTGCATATTAAGCAGGGCTGTCAACTTTAAAATATCAAAAACCGCCAAAACCGGTTAGAAAAGCGTGTATTTTTTTCCAATTTTTATTTTTTCTCTTTATTTATATATTTTGTTATTACATTAAAAAACTTTGTTCAGAAATACAGTTTTCAAGTGTGAAAAAAAATAAATAAATTAATAATATAAAAACAAATAAAAAAAAAACCTATAAAAGTTAAATATTCTTTCTATTTTATACAAACAAGAATTATTAATTAAAATTTTTAATTTAAAATATCATATACTTACATTAAATTGTATTGTTTCCTCATCATCACTTTCACCCGACCATAAAATGATTTTAGTTTAAAATTCTGTTTAGTTTTATAAACATCATTGCTATTAAATAAAATATATACAGCATCAGGTATTTGATATCTTTCGCAGCAGGAATTTTCTCTTTCCAATCCATTTTTAATGTGAAGTAAAGCATTAACTGAACGTAAGTAATGACATTCGATTTTTCTAATTATGGATTTTAAAATAATCATATCGCTAAAAACGCTTTCAACTTCAGCATTTGAATAGGGGAGCCACTAAAGTAAACAGTGCATACTTGCATTCAAAAGTAAAATTAAAAGAAGATATTTACACTGTAAAAAAAATTAGTATCTATGTATATAAAATTCATTTTCTGTTTGTTTATTTGTTTGTTTGTTTGACCGCTATACAAATTTTTATTTTTCAACGGATTTTCCTGAATTTTTGCACACACGATCTCTAAACCCCAGGAAAGGGCGCCATATACTTTCTACCGGCCACGCCTACTTTTACGCCCACTTTTTATGTAAAATTCATTTTCTGTTTTATTCATTTTTGTTCACTATACAAATTTTTATTTGTTAACAGATTTCTCTGAAATTCGGTACACACGATCCCTGTACTCAAGCTAAGGTCACCATGTACTTTCTATCGACCACGCCTACTTTTACGTCCACTTTTTATATACAATTCGTTTTCTGCTTTTTTGTATATTTGTTCGCTATACAAATTATTTATTTTTCAACCGATTTCTCTGAAATTTGCGACACACGATCTCTGTACTCCAGAGAGGTCGCCATATGATTCTTGCCGGCCACGCATACTTCTACGCCCACTTTTTATACAAAATTAATTTTCTGTTTTTGGATATATTTCTTCACTATAGAAATTTTTATTTTTCAAGGGATGTCTAAAATTTGGTCACACGATCTCTATACTCTATACGATCTCTATGTATATAAAAATTATTTTTTCCTTTTATTTGTTTCTTTATTTGATTGCTATACAAACTTTTATTTTTCAATTTTCCGAAATTTAGTACATATTCCAGGGAAGGTCGCCTTTACGCCTAATTTTCATATAAGATTCATATTTTGTTGTGTGGTATATTTCTTCCCTATACAAATTTGTACTTTTCAACGGATTTCTCTGAAATTTGGTTTACACGGAAATAACTACACCGTGAACAGATTCCCTAAACTTAAAAAAAGGTACCCAAAAGAAATGAACAAATTCCCGATTTTTTTTTAATCGAAATAAAAAATGAACTTACTCCCCAAACTCATTCTTAAATTTTTACATATTTTTATTTAATGAGTTTTGTTAAATATTTATTTTAGTAAACAGCAGTATGCTGCTCTCAATATATGTCCTACAATAAATGCATTTAAAATGAGTAGCATCATTTCGTTGCGCGGTCGCCACGCGCACGTGGAATACAGCTTAGCTAGAATATCGGAATGATCTGTAAAATATATTTTGACAATAAAAATAAGTTGGCAACAGCTGCGCGGCAGCACAGGTGTGGTTGCCAAATGCGCGGAAGCGGCGCGCGGCGTGCGACTGCGGACTCGGACTCGGACGCGACGTGCTCTCGGAACACAGCTCAGCTAAAATATCGCAATGCTCCAAAAAATATGTTTTAGGAATTAAAATAAGTTAACGAGAATTAAGCGGAGGCGCGCGGACGCGGAAGCGACGGATGCTCAGCTAAAATATCGCAATGATCTGAAAAATATATTTTGGCGATTAAAATAAGTTGACAACAACTGCGCGGCAGCACGGGTGTGACTGCCAAACGCGCGGAAGCGGCGCGCGACCGCGGACTCGGACGCAACGGATGTGGACGCAACGCGCTCTCTGAACACAGCTCAGCTAAAATATCGCAATGCTCTAAAAAATATGTTTTAGGAATTAAAATAAGCTAACGAAAACTAAGCGGCAGCATGGGTAGTAGCTGCGAGGAAGCGGCGCGCGGACGCGACTCGCTCGCGGAACACAGCTTAGTGAATGTCGTATAGTAAATTTTATCTACGTATGTGAAATAATTACCTGTTGATCAAAATAGGAAAACTTGCGACACAATATTAAACGTCGCATTAGTCTTTCATTTCTGAAACTTGAATTTGACGTCTCTGCTCAATGATGATCACTTATTGAATGAAGTAATTCAATTTTTAAAAGTTTTGATTCCATTAATCTGCGAACCTTTCCGTTATATTTTATGTTTATAAATAAACTGAAAAAAAAAACTTAAAGCGGTTTCGAAGCATTTTTGCTGCAGCATCTTATAAAAAACTTCTAAATTAAAAAAATCAAAAAATTTTTAATTGAAATAAAAAATGAATTCACTGCCCATACAAATTTTTGGGGAGAAAGTTCATTTTATTGGGGAATTTGTTAATTGGGGCTAAGTACTCAGCGCTTGGTAAGCATAGTGAACCATTTTTCAAGTCAAAGGTTTAGGTTCTATCCCGGGCAAGACCGGGTAAAAACAGCTAGTTTTTTAATAAAACTATTTTTTTTTTGGGAAAATAAAGAGTTGATGTCATTGATGTTAAAAAAAGCAGTAAAAGCAAAAAGCAGTTCTTTATTCATAAGTTTAAAATTAATTAAATCAAATAAGTAATGCATTTCTTTAAAAAAATAAATAAAAATATCAAAACATAAAATGATATGAAATTTTAAAGGTTAATGAGTGTTAAGGCCTTGTTACTCACACGTTGTTAAATTGTAACCGTATCGTATCGCAACGTTGGCATTAATTGCAATTATTGAACGCAAAAAACGAACCAGCATATTGCTGTGTAAAATTAACCAAACTTTATCAGCTCTTCACAAATGTCACGTACAAACAAAACAAAAATCTAAAATCAACAGAAGCTAACGATACGATACATTAAGCTTAAGTTGGGTAAGCACTTTTATGTGTTTTTCATAAGATAGGTTGAATCAGCTGATTCTCGCCGATACCGTTACGCGTGAGTAACTAGGCCTTTACACACCAGGCACTTCGCTTCATTCACACGATTACTTTATTTTTTATTAATAATCTATTTATAAAATATAAGCTTTAATAAAGCAAAAAATTGTGTGTGTATTCTCTGTGTATATATTAAAAAACAAAGTAAGTACTTCAAAATGCAATGCGACATACACCGGCTTTGCTGAAAAGCTTTCATAAGACTGAATGATATTGTTGTTTACTTTTACTCTTTGGTGAGTATTTTGTGTTCCGTTCGGCTGTATACATAATAGAAGCCGATTAGAATTCGGCTCCCTGGAGCCGGTATGGACAGCGCTGATTTTATGCTATTGCGCTATTAGCAATAAAGCAATTTAAAAAAAAAATATATAACATGTAGAAAAATTCACACTTTTTCATTGTGCATTTTATGTTTTTGTACTATTAACAATAAATTAATATAAAAAAAATATCAAATTAAAATGAAAATTGACTTTTTCCCAGCACACCAACTGATGCGGTACACGCTTTGCAGAACACTGGTATAAGTTATAATTATAGCTTGCAGAGCCCTGACCACATAGTGGTATCTTATATATAAAAATATATTTATGTTTGTATGTATGTATGTTTGTTTGTCCTTGATAGTAGACTACACTACTGGATCGACCGTCTTGAAGTTTTTACAGTAGGTAACTGCCTATCCGAAAGGAAAAATAAGCCATATCTTTTTAGATTTTTCAATTGGGCGTGGTACGTCCCACATATAAAAATTTTTAACATCACATATCTGGAGCTCTATTATAGCAAGAGTCCTGAAACTTTGTAGCAGTACATAAATTAGTAATGTGAAAATTCGGGCTAAAAGTGGACGTGATAAAACCAGTGGGCGTGGTACCTCCCATGTTAAATACGTATCATCATATATCTAGAGTACTATGATGGCAAGAGTCTTGAAACTTTCGACACGTCAACTGGTTGTTAATGTGAGAAGTCGTACCAATGGACGGGATTGGGTTAGTGGGCGTGACACCTCCCGTTCAAAAGTGTTATCTGGAAATAGGTGTGGGTTCACGAATGATGAGAATGATAAGTTATGTGAAAAATGGACGAAAATAAACCACTGGGCGTGGCAACTCCCATACATGGTAAACACATATCATCATATATTTACGGTACTATGATGGCCAGAATATTGAAAATTTTTGCACGTCAATCGGTTCTTAATGTGAGTAGTCGTTGCAAAAACGGGCAGGATTGTTATGTGGCAAAACAACGTTTGCCGTTTCAGCTATGCAATATCCTGTAGCATGCGTTTAGAGAATTGGTTTCAGGTCCAAATTTTATAAATTTTTTTCGACTTTAGATTTGAAAAAGTTCTTATCAGACGCTATATATATGTAGACTACGTCGGAAAATGGACCGATCCTTACCATATTTGGTAAAGTCACTTATATTTTGAAAATATAAGTACAAACCAGATTTGAGAAAAAGCTGTGCAATATTTTTGTTTTTTGATAGATTTAAGTGCAAATCGGGAATCAGCTTTGTATAGGGGCTATGACTAAGAATCGTCCTATAGGATTTATTTTTGTCCTGCTGATTAACAAATGTAGTTAACATAAACAAACCCAATGTGACCGATATCTATATCATAATTTGGATCTTATAGATTTAAATTGATATCGTAGGGGTCATTTGTATGCAGACTATGCCTGAACGTGCAGCGATTTTCGCCAACTTTAATATCTTTCACCCTATGGTCGAAGATATATTCATATTTGCGACCTGTATTCTGATTACAAAGTTTACATGGACTAACGGATGGAAGGATAGATAGACAGTCGGACAGACTGATATCGGTAAATCGATCCAGAAAGTGATTCTGAGTTGATCTCTGTAATCAAAAATGGGCCTGGCTCAAATATTTTTGGCCCAAATATTTTTGTAGTATTTGAAAATCTGAATAATTTTTTTTTTCAAATCTATAAATATATAACCACTTAATTTTTTAAAATTAATTATCTTATCTTATATACTAGATGTAACCCGGTGTGCTTCGCTACACCCTTCCCCTCCCCCTCCCCCCCCTTCCTAATCGTTATGAAAGGTCTCAGGCAATGTCCCAAGGCTCTCACTAATACAGTAATTCAGATATATCACATTTAATATTAAGTTTGTGTGGGGGTACCACGCGCATTTGTCTAATCCCGCCCATATTTTTGTCTGACTACTCACGTTAATAATAGATGGACTGAGGCTAATTTGCAAAGCTTTCTCTATCATAGTATTTAATATATATGATATTAAAAATTTACTTTGTATGGGAGGTGCCACGCCCACTAAAAATAATTTAAAAAAATTAAAGCCTGTAGCACTCCCATATCCGCAGTAAGACCATGTGAAAATTTCAGGAAGATCAGATGAGTAGTTACGGAGATTACCCCCTACAAACAAACAAACAAATATTACCTCTATATAATGGTAGTATAGATTATAATGATGCTGATATACAATGTTTTTTGTTTTTTCATTCGGTACAACAATTATCAGATTTTTCGGCGTTCCTACCATAGAGCAAGGTACATGTAGCTGCCCATGAGAAGATGGATTATCCATATTAGATCTGGCAACACTTAACTATAGGCCTTGAACTTAGAATATCATTTGGCAATTTTTCTTTTTTTTTTTTAGCGATTTTTGATTTTGCCCATTTTTGATTCTCAAAGTTTTTGTTTTTTGGGCGAATTTAATTTTTCGCGATTTTTGGGTTTGGCGATTTTTGATTTTGGCGATATATTTTCCACGACAAATCATATTGATAACTAATGAACTTATCAAAAGACTGTCGCTTTCGTAGTGCTTCATATTTTTTACATAGGAGGTGCCACGCCCACTAATCCCATCCCGTCCAATTTTTATTGGACTACTCACATTAATATCTGATGGACTCATGCAAAATGTCGAGTCTTTCCCTTTTATAGTACACCAGTTATATGATATTACATATCTACTTTGCATGGGCGGTGCTACGCTCACTGCTCCGATCACGCCCATCTTTTTGTTCGACTAATCACACAAAGAACCTATGTGCTCACGCAAAGCCACAAAGCTCTCTCCCTTTTACAGTACTCCAGATATATGACATTAAATAATTACTTTTCATGGGTAGTGCCACGCCCATTGGTGTGAACCCGCCAATTTTTTGTTCGACTACTCATACTAAGATCTGATAGGATCGTACAAAGCGTCAAAGCTTCCTTTTTTCGCACACCAGTTATATGATATCATATATTTACTTTGTATGGGCGGTGCCACACCCACAGCTCCGATCACGCCCATTTTTTGTCTAACTAATCAAGTACAAAGTCCCAAGACTCTCGCTATTACAGTACTCCAGATATATGGCATTTTATATTTACTTTGTATGGCAGGTGCCACGCCAATTGGTCCGATACTGCCCATTTTGCATCCGACTACTCACATTAATAATAGGTGACATCTGAAAAATTTTAAAAGCTCTCTCTATCACATTACGTGAGATTTATAATATTGAACTATTACTTGTATGGAAGGTACCACGCCCACTTATCTGATCCCGCCCATTTCCGGCGTAGCTACTAATATTAACAATAGGTGACCTCACACAAATTCGCAAAGCTCTCCCTATCATAGTACTCAATATATGTATATGATATTAAAAATTTACTTTGTGTGGGAGGTGCCACGCCCACCAAAAATATTTAAAAAATTATAGCCTATAGCACTTCCCATATCCGCAGTAAGACTCTGTGAAAATTTCAGGAATATCAGATTGGTAGTTACGAAGATTACCTCCTACAAACAAACAAACAAACAAACAAACAAACAAACACACATTACCTCTTTATAATATTAGTATAGATTAAAAGAATTTATGAATAAGCTTTGCATTCAAGATTTTTTCAAAATTTTTCTTCTCTCAAACCTCTATAGGTAGAGTTCTGATTAACGTAGGCTGTTGACTTAGGTCTAAGAACACTCAGTGGATCAAGCTCCTTCTTTTGAGCTATTAACTGCTTAAATTCGTTGGGTTTGAGGAAAGTTATGCGTGGAGAATCAACTTTACTTTTACTGTACGTTAACTTATTTTGGCATATTTTGGCATTACTGTACGTTAACTCCTCTTGGCAAATTCGTTGGGTTTGCGGAAAGTTATGCATGGACAATCAACTTTACTTTTACTGTACGTTAACTTCTCTTGGCATATTTTGGCATTACTGTACGTAAACTTCTCTTGGCAAATTCGTTGGGTTTGAGGAAAGTTATGCGTGGACAATCAACTTTTCTTTTACTGTACGTTAACTTCTCTTGGCATATTTTGGCATTACTGTACGTTAACTTCGCTTGGCAAATAATGGTATTAAATATAAAAATTAATATATAATATAATGCTGCGGAGCAGCAGGGGTCCTCTAGTCTTATATATTAAAAGAATTTATGAATAAACTTTGCATTCAAGATTTTTTTCAATATTTTTCTTCTCTCAAACTTCTATAACTAGAGTTCTAATTAACGTAGGCTGTTGACATAGGTCTAAGAACACTCAATGGATCAAGCTCCTTCTTTTGAGCTATTAACTGCTTAAATTCGTTGGGTTTAGGAAAGTTATGCGTGGAGAATGAACTTTGCTTTTACTGTACGTTGACTTCTCTTGGCAAATTTTGGTATTAATGTACGTTAACTTCTCTTGGCATATTTTGGTATTACTGTACGTTAACTTCTCTTGGCAAATTTTGGTACTATATTATAAAAATTAATATAATATAATATAATGCTGGGGAGCAGCAGGGGTCGTCTAGTAACTTTTTTAACAAAATTTAATTTTTTATTCGGTTTTTCATATTAGCGATTTTTTATATTTACTTCGGTATAACGTTAAAAAAATTGCGGTTTTATCTGCCCAAAATTAATATGACACGTGAAGTAAATGCTATAAACAAAACGAACATAACAATTTCAGTTAACACACACATATTATGAAATGTAGGAGAACAAGCTAGAAATTATTATATATTTTCAAGGGGTTTTTTACATTTTCCTTGAATTCTCGGGACCTCTTAAACTGGTTTTGATATTTCCAATTAAAAGCTGGCTATAAACCAATTATCCAGCTAACCTATTCAGGACATGATCTTGATTTCCACAGATGAGCCTGACATGAACGTCATCTTGAATACCTATTTACCTCATTTAATTTTAGGCCCAAATGTAGCCAATATCTTGAGTAACTGAGGCTTGTAATTGGGAACTGTTTAATTCTTACATATAAGGTCATAAACATACGCGCTTAAGTTTCATCGCGGATAATTTATTTTCGTAGGCTGGTAATCTTCAGAAAAGATTTATCTCATTTTTTATGTATTTCTGCATTAGGCCTCCAAAAAATTTGTTAAAATTTTTCTTTGTATACATCAACACTCAGGCGATGTCCCCTATAAATACAGTGCACTGTGCTGATATCACATATATATGTTATGGGTAGGAGGAAAGAGAAAGTAAGTAGTATTCTTGGATATTTGACTTGAATTTGTCTATCTTGTAAGTGACAGGAAAGACCTGAGCTGGAAGTTTATTCACATACAGGTTGTGCGGCTAATGGATAAATTTTTGCGGTAATGCATTGTGCGATCCACTGAACAATAGACTGCAAATGGATCTGATCTGCTAAATGAGCGAGTGGTTCGTAGAAAAACATGGGCTCTGGGGATCAGTTCACTTATCTAAGCAGAATACTTCCCATTGTAATATCTATAATACACAGTAAGACAACCAACATTCTGACGATGTTCCAATGTGTCAATAAAGTTGGTTACCCTACTATCATTGATAAGCACCAACGACCTCCTTTGCAAGAGTTCGAGAAGCTTCAAAATAGACTGTGAAGCCCCTGCCCATGTATGGAAGTTGTATTCAATTTTTGGTCGTATATAGGTGATTTAAATATTAAGGAGATCAGATTGGGTGAAATATTTCTTACACCGATTTTGAAAACCTAAGTACTTGAAATCTTCCTTCGGCAATTAAAAAATGTGTATTCCAACGGACACCACACGGAATTTTTGTGCCCAGAACATCAAGAGCATCTGATGACTCCACGGTCCGTCTATGAGTCATTAAAAAACATTGGGTCTTACGAGCAATAAAATCGACCATGTTGACTGCACCCCACTCAGATATTGTCAAAAGCTTTTGATTGAGTGTGTCATTCACACATTGCCTCATGCCCCCAATCTCCGTAAGGCCTGGGCTTTGATCGAATGAATATGGATGACGAATATTGCTGTCATCTACAAAAAAGTATATAGGATTGGGAGTTTGACATAGAAGGTTATTAAGAAAAATAAGATGAAGTGAAAGAGAAAGAGAAAGAACAGAACCTTGCGGTACCCTTGCGCTAACTGAAACTCTTTGGGTGAGACCCCTTCTAAAAAAACACGTATAGTGCGACCTGTGAGAAAACTCGATACGAATCGACATAAATCATAACCAACACCAAAAGTAATAAATCTTGATGAGAGTGCACTGTGCCATACCCGATCAAAAGCCTAAAAAAAATATTCAGAGCAACAATCTAACTTTCACCAAATCGGTGAATGGACTGACTCCAACGTCCTGAGTGAACCGCCATTAGGTCTCCCGTAGAACGACTTCTACGAAAGCCATACTATCAGTCGTTAAGCAATTAGTTGCCAATAAGTTGCCATCTTGCTCACAAGATCGCAATTCACCATGCTCTCCATTACATTTGGAAGCGCAGAGCAAATTCCAATTGGTTAGTAATTTTCAGTGTTATTAGCTGCACCTTTTTTTGGGATTGGCTGGACATTGGCAATCTTCCAACATGAGGGAACGGTACCCTTATAGTACGAAGCTTTAAAAAGCTTTGCCGGTGGACGCGATAGCATCGAAGAACACTGTTTCAGTACCGGTGCTGATGTACCACCCGGTTTCGATGATTTGTTTACGTAGAGCTCTGCAAGAACCCTCTTATAAACAGGAGTTCGAAAAAATACCTAGCGCATAGTATGACGTACTATTTCGAGTTCCGGCAGTGGTTGATGAGTTTCCGGCAAGAAAGAATTACTTGCGAATTATTCAGCCAGAAGGTTAGCTTTATTAACCGGTTCTATGGATATAAGGTCATTTTTGTAAGACATGGAATGTAAGAACTAGCATTGTCCTTTACTCTTTCAACAAATGACCAGAAAGTATTATTGCCCCTTGGACCAGAAAGAACTTTAGTTCTATGACGCTGTTCGTAGAGAAACTTTTCGCGTCTTAGCACTTCAGCTCTCGTCTGTTTGCGTAAGTGATCAGTATTTGTATATTTATTCATACGCCAAATACTAAGCGTTTCCTCTCTGGATCTGATTGCATTTTTGCACGTCTGGTTAAACCAACACTTATGCTTTGGTTGAGCCCAAATTAGTTTTGTAGAAATTAATGTTTTCATTCCAAGCGAAAACACATTTACTACTATTATCGCAGTTGAATCGATATTATCGTCGAGGAAACAGAGTCTCACATATAAAATATATAAAAATATAGGACGTTTCATGGCTGTTTTTGAAGTGGTTTGAGGTTGAGGGTATGAGAAGGACGCAGTAGTAGTAGTGTGATCCGAGTTGCGAACAGTGCATTAATTTCTACTTCATACTTTTCAGGGTGCGAAAAAGGGAAAAGGTCGAGAGTATTGTGAAACTGTCCTGCAGCGCAGTTACGTTAGATGACTATGCGCAGCAAAAAGTTCAACGTATCGGCCCACTGGTGTTGTGTGACTCGAATGGCGAAGCCAAGAAGAATTGTGAACATAAAAATCACCAGCAATAACGATTTCACTGTTGGGATAATTCTCCAGCATTTTTGATATGAAATCCGTAAGGGCATCAAACATATTGGGGGAGAGGTCTCCATTCAAATTTGGGCTTCTACAAAGAAACCGGAAATGGTATTTGACCTAATATTGAATTTATTGAAAAGGCAGTTTAATATTTCATCGTTCGTGTTTGTTGTTGCTGACACTGGTTCACGAACAGAAACCCCAAAGCCCCTGTGAAAAATAAAAAGTGATATTAGATGATAACCAGGTATGTGAAAATCCTGTGGATCAGCATTTACACCTACCTGGGTCTCACTTAAGGCATCGGTCGATGGAAACGAATGTGAGCATATACCGCGAAAAAATTCGTCCTCCGTCCACGTATGTTGCAGAAATCTATTTTGAATTTACCAGTCATTACAAATTTAGGAAAACTTAAGTCAATATTCCAAAAAGAAAAAACAATAGAAAAATGTTATGTTATATCTGGATTTGTATTCGGTTTTAAGAGTTAAACATTAAAACAAAAAAAAAATATTTTGGACAAAACGTCTTAGTCCCCTTATAAAACTTCTTCTCGTCTGAACACAAAACCCTAAAGTTTGGTTTGTTTATGTTTTTTATTTTTAATTATAAGAGACTTTACACTATATAGCCCTGATCGATCGATGTTTCAAACTACTTCCCATATAAACATAACATCCGATATTTACTTTTTAATATTTTCAAAATACAAATTCATAACAATCTCACCTCAAATTTGCTTATTTTATACATACCACTAACTAAAAATCATGGTATAGGGTATCGTATATTCGGCCAGGTTTGGCTATATTTTTCTTTTTTCTCCTTTATTCAGAAAGTTTTTTTTTTTTTTTGTAACTAAAATTATTTTAAACGGCACTGGAAATGGTTAACCCATAAAGTTGGCTTGGGTTTTCGTATTAGAAACACTAGTTCTATTACTTAGTTTCCTAACCCGGACTTCTTCTTCAAATTAAGAACCAGCCAATTAGAGGAGTTTTAAAAATTATGTTAGTATTTTTGTTAAACATGCTCCAGCTTTTAAAATACTTGAAATGTTATGAGACACTAGAGTAGCATTATTCATGTTGAGAACAAGACTAAACTTTTCTATTCAGCATGTAAACTTCCGGTAGTTTTATACTTTATGATTGTCTTTATAAGTTTGTACGTGGCTTGGTGTGAGTAGATGATTTCCGTTTTTGCTTTCTTGCATTGTAATTCATTTAGTTTTTTTTAATTCTTTTTTGTTTTCTCAGCTAACTAAAGTTGGGTAATGAATGTGTAGTTGGCAATGATGATTTCTTAGTCTTTATCCTTTTCTTTTTTTTTTTGCTGCAAGTTTGTCCCTTCATGTGAGATGATGTTTGATAATTTTTTGAACAATGTTTTAACATTAAGTTAAATGTCTAACTTTTGTTTGTTCTTCCTAAACAGCTTTAGATTGCAGGGCATTTCTTTATGATATGAATGATAATGTTTTCATACATTTAGCGACGCTGATGACAAAAATATCCTTTATTTAAAAAGAAAGCATTTCAAGCAAATCGATAAGATGTTTAATTTTAAAATTTTTCAGGTCCAAGATTTTTTGAAATTTTAGAGACAAAATTTTACAACTTAGATATGTCCTCTAAGTTCTGTCAGAAATCTGTATTCCCCGACATACTCCACTGAAATTATCACATATGTCATACTCAAATTATGTTTATCTATTCATTTCTTTTTCTTTCTAGATTAAACTTTTTTTTAATTCATATATTCTTTTGGTCCAAAAAAATCTATTCTCCGCTCTTTGAGTTGACAAAAAATAAAAAACAAATAATAACAAATACATAAAAAAAAATATTAAATGTTATTTGTTTGAACCATAAGAATTCATACTCCGTTCCTAGAGATTCAAAAAAGGAAAAAAAAATATTACTGAAAAGAAAAATAAATAACTAAATAAAAAATTTAAAAAAAAAATTTTTTTTTTAAATTGTTTGGGACGATAGGAATTCTTAGTTCGCTCTTAAAATTGTAGAAATAATATATATATATATATTAGGGTGCCCCTTAATAAAAAAAATGTTCAAACTGTCGGTCTCACCCCCTAGAAATATGCGAATAGCAAAAAAACTGAGAAATACAAAGTTTTGGGCCAATCAAAAAACGTTTAGTCTTGGCGCAAACCGATTGAAAATTTCAAGTGTGTTTATATGGGGAAAATATGACTTTTTTCAGATTTTACGAAAATTTCGTTCTATAATTTAATTCTACCGACAAGTTGTTATATAATTCGGAATCAGTATTAAATTATCCTTTCAAAAGGCTATAAAACTTCAAAATCGAATGAAACCTCGCCAAGAAATAGCAAATGCCCCAGTTTTGTGCCAAAAAAAACTAGGTCATGAAATTTGATGGCATTTTTTTCAACTTTGAGAAATTGAATAAAGCCATCATTCTTTTTTGGTCTTTCTACTTATAGGTATTCAGATATGAAGTATTGTTTTATTACAACGTTGTTAACCTATTGCGCATTGAGACCGAAAATTGGAAATTTTTTGATAAAATTTTTAAAACTCCTTTTTCAAGTTTGAAAAAACTTTCTTAAACAAAATTTAAAAAAATTAATATATTAATTTAAGGTTTTATTAAATACATGTTGAAGATTAACTGTGTGAATTTTTAAGTAAACCCTCTACCAGAATTTTTTTGACAAGGATTTTATTTTTGCGGATTTCGAGAAAACTTGGATTTTTGTAAAATATTCTGTAAATGTACTCTTTCTAAATACTTTGTATCAAAAATTCATAACTTTTCTACTTTTAAATGTTATATTTTATCCTATTAACCTAGGGTTTCGAAAAACAGTAAAAACACCCGATTAACCCTTTTGGAATTGGGGTCACATATGACCAAGCTAATAAAAGACAATTTATGCAAAAAATTCAAATATTTAGTAACTGCTGTCCAATTTTTAGATGCGGCGCTTAAACTATAATAACCAAATGTGTAGAAGTTTCGCTCCGAAAATTTGGGATAAATCCGAGAAAGTTAACCCATTATTTGCCAAGGCCAGATTTGGATTTTAAGATATTTTTAAATAAAAATTACCGAAAACGAGTTTTTCTATTAAACTCGTTGATACCACTATTTAGAATTTAAGAAAAATAATTCAGTTAATTTTCATTTATTTAACCCTTCAGTGCTCCTGAGATCAAAATTATCCATTGTGATATATCTCTGGTGCAATTATCTGCTTATTGCTCGCGAATATAAATTAAAACAACTTAGGTCATATGTCTCAAAAATAGGACGTTTTTTGAAATTCACTTTGATTTAGTTTTGTAATTTATTACATTAAGAGTAGTATTAATTTAATATTAACTTTTATTTAACAAACTATTTAAAACTGGGAAATAAAATGTTAGAAGTTTGAAAAGATGCAAGTGACATTGAAGATAATATAAAGCGACCGATTATTAAAAATCAAAAATGTCAACCATTATAAGTAATGGCAAGTATGGCCAATAATAATAATAATAAGTATGGCCATTATAAGTAATTGGTGACTGAGACCGCAAGATATTCAATTATTACTTTATTACATAAAGTAATTTTATAACAAAATTGGTTAAAAGTTGTTTTAATTTATATTCGTGAGCAATAAGCAGATAGTTGCACCAGAGATATATCACAATGGATTATTTTGATCCCAGGAGCACTGAAGGGTTAAATAAATAAAAATTAATCGATTTATTTTTCTTAAATTCTAAATAGTGGCTTCATCGAGTTTAATAGAAAAACTCGTTTTCGGTATTCTATATTTAAAAATATCTTGAAATCCAAATCTGGCCTTGGCAAATAATGGGTTAACATTCTCGGATTTATCCCAAATTTTCGGAACGAAACTTCTGCACATTTGGTTATTATATTTTAAGCGCCGCATCTAAAAATTGGACAGCACTTACCAAATATTTGAATTTTTTGCACAAATTGTCTTTTATTAGCTTGGGGTCATATGTGATCCCAATTCCAAAAGGGTAAATCGGGTGTTATTACTTTTTTCGAAACCCTTGGTTATTAGGATAAAATATAACATTTAAAAGTAGAAAAGTGATGAATTTTTGATACAAAGTATTTAGAAAGAGTACATTTACAAAATATTTTACAAAAATCCAAGTTTTCTCGAAATCCGCAAAAATAAAATCCTTGTCAAAAAAATTCTGGTAGAGGGATTTACTTAAAAATTCACACAGTTAATCTGCAACATGTATTTAATAAAACCTTAAACTAATATATTAATTTTTTAAATTTTGTTTAAGAAAATTTTTTCAAACTTGAAAAAGGAGTTTTGAAAATTTTATCAAAAAAATTTCCAATATTAGGTCTCAATACGCAATAGGTTAACAACGTGGTAATAAAACAATACTTCATATCTGAGTACTTATAAGTATAGAGACCAAAAGAGAATGATGGCTTTAATCAATTTCTCAAAGTTGAAAAAAATGCCATCAAATTTCATGACCTAGTTTTTTTTGGCACAAAAGTGGTCTGGGGCATTTGCTATTTCTTGGCCAGCTTTCATACGATTTTGAAGTTTTATAACCTTTTGAAAGACTAATTTAATGCTGATCCCGAATTATGGAACAGCTTGTCGGAAAAATTAAATTATAGAATGAAATTTTCGTAAAATTTAAAAAAAAGTCAAATTTTCCCCATATAAACACACTTGAAATTTTCAATCGCTTTGCGCCACGACTAAACGTTTTTTGATTGGCCCAAAACTTTGTATTTCTCAGTTTTTTTGCTATTCGCATATTTCTAGGGGGTGAGACCGACACTTTGAACACTTTTTTTGCCCTCCATATAACGAAGGGCAACCCTAATATATATATATATATATATATATATAGATTATATATATGCATATATAGATTAGGGTGGAACAATTATTTTCAATCCATGGGGTCATCGCAATTCTGGTACTATGGTCCATAATAAGTATATTTGTCCAAGGAACCATACCACTAAAATCATTTTTTAGCCTGCCAAAATTTCAATGAAGATATTTTCATGATATTTTCCATAATACTCATTCAAATGTAAAAAAAAATATTGAAAACATGTGTACCGGGGGTTTATTTGGGTCGGAAAATACACTTTTCACATTCATTTTTATTTTTAACAGCCACCAGGTGGCGTTTTCGTGCATTTTTTTGATTTATTTTTTACATTTTTGGGGAAAATTGAGGAAATCATTTCACAAGTCGACGAAATCATTTCACAAACAGTAGTTAGTGGGTTAATTTCCATAAAAAAATTATAGTATATCCAGTTCTAAAAGGGTTAAAGACTCGAAATGTATATCAATATGAAGCTAGTGGACCCAGCTTTTATTCAGTAAAAGCATACATGATATATGTCTCTCTACGAGATAATTCCAAATTTAAGAAAAAACTTTATTGCAAAAATACAGAATTTGAAATAGGGGTTGATAATCGGTTAATGGATTTAAAATTTAAAAATATAAAATAAAGGGCACTCAAGAAAGCTTTCAAATGATGTATATATTGCTGAAATCCGATACTAAATAAGAATGTTATATACAAGTCCATGTCATAACTTCGGAAGTTTCTAACTCGGGAAACAGGCTCGACCTCCGAAAAGAAAATATTTTCCTAGAACCGCAATAAAATGTTTTATAAGTGATGAGAATTTGAAACCGATCGGGGAGTTGCCCTTAAACTCCACTTAATCCAAAAAGTGTATGATAAATGAAAATCTAACATATTTCTTACCTTCTCTCCAATATATATATGTTATATGTATATATTTTAAGCAACTGAATTTAAATACGTATTTTACATCGATTTCAATTGTGAGTAAATTTGACAGTTCAATTTCAAAACTTCTCACATGCCTATTTTATAGAAACACTTTTTTCTCATCTTTCCAATTAATGTGAGAAAAAATGTAGCTTGGCAGATATTTCTCACAAAATAAAGTTGCAGATCCAGTCGAATGCGAGAAACAATATTTTCTGTTAGTTCGCAACGTTTTTGTTTCATTTTATACGTTCCATGTGAAAACTTTCCGATTTGAGGGTTATATAATATAGCTACAGGATGCTATAAGATATTCAATTTGTGCTGATATTTATAATTGCCAAAAATATCTGACTAACACCCATCTTTTTTGTACCGATTGATTTAGTGTTACAATCTGAGTCGATTTAGCTATGTTCGTCCATATTTTGAAGTAATTATATAGATTAGCATTTGTTGGGTATAGGACGATTTAATTTTTTTTAATTTAATTTATTTCATTATTTTTCCATTACTACAAGATTTACAATCTTATAATTAAAGTAATGGATTTTTACAAAGTAATGATGAATAAGTACATTTAAAAATACACAGTATATAAATAGTACACAGTATAACAGAAAAAAATTAATTTAATAAATAAAACCCAAAAAGTTAAAAAATTAATAATAAAAAAATGGTTAATACATATGAAGCATAATGGGTTAATTTATAAAAATATATAAATAAATAAATATAAATATAAAAGAAATAATTTTTTTTTTTTTTTTTTTTTTTAAGAAACAAAATATATATATAAATGAGAGCTGAAATCAATTACATTTAATTAATTATGAGTGAAATTGAAATAGTTCTTTCCTAAATTGCTGAGCGTTGCTTATAAATTGAATGGACGAGGGTAGCATGTTCCAAAGACGAACTGAATTAATATAGAACTACCACTCAGATATTAAGCTTCGATATCTTAAGTGTATGATATCGTTCGATCTTGGTGAACGTGTAAAAAGTAATCTTTCGGACAAGTAAGGCGGTGCACGTGTATATACAATTTTGTGTAGCAGTAATAGTGTTCTTATCTCAATTTTGGAATATTGAGATATATGATCATATTTTCTTATATTAAAAACATATCTTAATATTGCATTATACGTTGATATTAGTTTTTTTCGACTTGTAAAATCGCAACTTGCATATATTTCACATCCATATAGTAGAGTTGGTATTAAGTAGGTTTTTGCTAATAAAATTCTAATCTTAAGTGGTGTTACATACTGGGTGTTCCACAGTGTCCCTAGTATTGCATAAGTTTTCCCTGTAGCAGCATTTATATGGTCGCAGCATGTGAGAGTGGAATTAAAAGTGATACCAAGATTCTTGGCTGTTGATAAAATTTCTATTTTTTGATCATTAAGCATTACAATCGGCTCAAAAGGTAACTTCAAAGTTTTCTTAGCTATTATTAAACACTTAGACTTTATAGGGTTAAGACACAAACCGTTTATATTTGCCCAGTCATGAATGTGTTTCAGATCTCTGTTTAGTTTTTCCAAACAATCGTTTATGTTGCTTAAATCACGACTTATATAGAGTTGTACATCGTCAGCATACATGTGGACATTACAGTATTGTAAATGTCGCACTAAATCGTTGATGTAAATTGAAAATAGTAGTGGTCCCAGTATTGATCCTTGTGGAACTCCTTTCAGAACAGGCAATGGACTTGAAATTTTATTGTACGCAAATACAGATTGGCGACGGGATGATAAATATGATGACATTAAACGTGTAGATAGAGGAGAAAAATTGAACAATTTAAGCAACTTCAGGCAGAACACTTCATGATCCACAGTATCAAATGCTTTGGAGTGGTCAAGAAGAACAAGGAACGAGATATTTCCATCGTCAATTTTGCTACGTATTTCTTCAGATACATCAATAAGGGCTGTTATGCAGCTGTGTTGTGGTCGAAATCCTGATTGCCTATTTGTCAACAAATCATTATTATTGACGTAATTACTTATTTGACCATGGAGTAAATGTTCAAAAACTTTTGACAAATACGGTAGTATTGCAATTGGTCGGTATTCGTTGTTTGGTTTTGGGGTGGGTATGATTTTCACATATTTCCAATTTTGGGGATAAACGCTCTCAGTGATAATATTATTGAAGATGTACGTGATATAGGGTAACATTAGCGGAATAATAGCTTTCAGAAATTTTGGATGAATGTTGTCAACCCCAACTGCATTTGATTTAATCGCGAGACAACTACATAGAACATCCGATTGATTTACACAGTTTACAAAGTTAAAACAATTACCAGAAATAGTTGGACAGTGGTCATAAAAGCTTTTATTCGGACGAACATTGGGAAGATTTGTAAAGGACTCGTTTACTTTCTCTACATCTATGTCACTGGTAGCCACACACGATGATTTGCCTACACCAATTTCACGTATAGCTTTCCAAGTCTGTTTGGATCCAACAGCTGATAAAAAACGACTAGAATAATACTCTGATTTCGCACTTTTTATCATTCTATTCACATCTCTACGTGCATTACAATATTCAGTATGTAAATTGGGAATTTTGAAAGTTTTCCAACGTTTGTAAGCAAAATCTCTGCGATCAATGGCTGATTTAATTGCTACATTGAACCATGGCTTTTCCTTAGATTTTCGTTTAACGATTTTGATTGGGACGGATTTCCTGAATACATCCAACAGGTTATTTTCTAAAAAATCCAGCTGACTATCTACTGAAGGCATGTAATAAACAGAGTCCCAGTCAATATTTAATAGCTCAGATGACATAATGTTGTAGTTAATATTCTTGAAATCATGGAAGGTAACCTCATTACAAACATACTGCAGTTGAAAATCAAATGCTAAAAATATTACTGAAACTGGTGAAAAATATTCAGACCTAGTCCCCATTCAAATGACTCTTATAAAATTAACTTAAATTGTCGTAAGGTTGATTACAGCATAGGGCCTATCTTAGTTATAGTCCCTCTACATATAATTAAAAAAAATATAATCGGTCCAACCCGGATATATAATACCCTATGCCATGCGTTAATAGGCCCATCTTCTAGGTTCATTTAATTTGATATTGAAAATAAGCATAAACCAAATGTGGCGAAAATATGAATTTATTTTGATAAAGTCTAAGGTATTAGCATCTATTTTCTATTTGACCTAGATCCCACATAGATCCCATCTATCATTATACCGATCGACTCAGAATCACTTTCTGAATCACTTTCTGAGTCGATTACGCGATGTCAGTCCTTCCGTCTGTCTGTCTGTTCATTCGTGCGTTTGTCTATCCATCTAAACCATGTAATCAAACTACTGCTCCCAAATATCAATTTGTTTTGTTGAAATTTGGTATATAAGCCGTTTGTGAAAATCGGTTCATGTTAAGACCTAGTACCCATAAATATGACCCCTCTGATATCGACCTACACTGCTATAATATCCATATTATCATACATATCTTGGTTCAGATTGCGATTGTGTATGTTTATTACATCCATTTGTCAGTAGTCCAACACAAACTCTATAGGACAATTCTTTCTTATTCGTAACCGCCATACGAGGCTGATTCCCGATTTCCACATAAATGTATCAAAAACAAGAATATTGTACAGGCTTTCCTCAAATTTGTTTGGTGTATGTGACCTCATAAAATATAATTAGAATCGGTCCACTTTTCGACCTAGTCCCCATATAAATCCAGCATCCAATATGAACTTTTCCATAACCGAAGATGGACTATAATTTCAAAGCCCAAATTATATGAAGAACTAATCAAAAAGGTTTTGAGTTTCTATAGGATTCATATTCTATTTTAAGACACTTTTGGTAAAACACTCTATATTACATATTGGTTTATTTTACTCTTATACAGAGCGCAAGCATTATTCCAGACAAAAAGAGTAAGAATATCTTTTTTAAAGGAATGAGATATGAGTATATATCTGAAGTTCCTAGAAAATGTGGAAGTTAATTTATGTATTGGTATTGGAAATTTTATTCACTTCAAAATTTTACTTATCTCAAAAATTTTTCACTTTTCAAAACAATTTTTTTTTTTTCTAAAAATTTTTTACAACCTCAAAATCTATTTTTTCTAAATCGAAAACGCTTTTTACCGAAAATATATTTTTTCTTCATAATCTTTTTATACCCTATACCACTATATAGTTTGGGTACAATGACTTTGTGCTGCTGTTTGTAACTACCAAAAATATTTGATCTAGACCCATCTTTCATTATACCGATTGACTCAGAATCATTTTCTTAGTCGATTAAGCGACGTCAGTCCGTCCGTCCGTCTGTTCATCTATCCGTCTGTGTGTCCATGTACACTAGGGTAGCGCTTAATAAAAAAAGTGTTCAAACTGTCGGTCTCACCCCCTAGAAATATGCGAATAGCAAAAAAACTGAGAAATACAAAGTTTTGGGCTAATCATAAAACGTTTAGTTGTGGCGCAAAGCGATTGAAAATTTCAAGTGTGTTTATATGGGGAAAATATGACTTTTTTCAGATTTTACGAAAATTCCGTTCTATAGTTTAATTTTTCCGCTAAGCTGTTATATAATTCAGGATCAGTATTAACTTATCCTTTTAAAAGGCTATAAAATTTCAAAATCGAATAAAACCTCGCCAAGAAATAGCAAATGCCCCAGACCACTTTTGTGCCAAACAAAACTAGGTCATGAAATTTGATGGCGTTTTTTTCAACTTTGAGAAATTGATTAAAGCCATCATTCATTTTTGCTCTCTATACTTATAAGTATTCAGAAATGAAGTATTGTTTTATTACCACGTTGTTAACCAATTGCGCATTGAGGCCGAAAATTGGAAATTTTTTAATAAAATTTTTAAAACTCCTTTTTCAAGTTTGAAAGAATTTTCTTAAACAAAATTTAAAAAAATGAATCTACCACTCTAAGGTTTTATGAAATGCATGTTGCAGATTAACTGTGTGAATTTTTAAGTAAATCCCTCTGCCAGAATTTTTTTGACAAGGATTTTATTTTTACGGATTTCGAGAAAAATTGGATTTTTGTGAAATATTCTGTAAATGTACTCTTTCTAAATACTTTGTATCCAAAATTGTTAATTTTTCTACTTTTAAATGTTATATTTTATCTTAATAGTCTAGGGTTTTGGAAAAAAATAACATGACTCTATTAACCCTTTTAGAATTGGGGTCACATATGACCCCAAGCTAATAAAAGACAATTTATTCAAAAAATTCAATTATTTTGTAAGTGCTGTCCAATTTTTAGATGCGAAGCTTAAAATAAATAACCAAATGTCCCAAAAATTTGGGATAAATCCGAGAACATTAGCCCATTAATTGCCAAGGCCAGCTTTGGATTTTAAGATATTATAAAATAAAAATGACCTAAAACGAGTTTTTGTAATAAACTCGCTGATAGCACTATTTAGAATTTAGGAAAAATAATTCGGTTAATTTTTATTTATTTAACCCTTCAGTGCTCCTGAGATCAAAATTATCCATTGTGATATATCTCTGGTGCAATTATCTGCTTATTGCTCGCGAATATAAATTAAAACAACTTAGGTCATGTGTCTAAAAAATAGGACGTTTTTTGAAATTCACTTTGATTTAATTTTGTAATTTATTCCATTAAGAGTAGTATTAATTTAATATTACCTTTTATATATATTGTTATATTTGAAATGTACTTTTATTTAATAAACTATTTAAACCTGGGAAATAAAATGGTAGAAGTTTCAAAACATGTAGGTGACATTGAAGATAATATAAAGCGACCGATTATAAAAAATCAAAAAATGTCAACCATTATAAGTAATGGCATCTTCACCGATTGACCTGAAATTTTTTTTTTTGCGTTTTTTCATCAATATCCACCAAATTGGTGGGTGAGACAGCAATAAATTCAACTATTACTTTATTACATTAAGTAATTTTATAACAAAATTGGTTAAAAGTTGTTTTAATTTATATTCTCGAAATTTTTCTCGAAATCCGCGAAAATAAAATCCTTGTCCTAAAAGTTCTGGCAGAGGGATTTATTTAAAAATTCACACAGTTAATCTGCAACATGCATTTCGTAAAACCTGTAAGTGATAGATTCATTTTTTTAAAGTTTGTTTAAGAAAATTTTTTCAAACTTGAAAAAGGAGTTTTAAAAATTTTATCAAAAAGTTTCCAATTTTCGGCCTCATTGCGCAATAGTTTAACAACGTGGTAATAAAACAATACTTCATATCTGAGTACTTATAAGTATAGAGGCCAAAAAAGAAGGATGGCTTTAATCAATTTCTCAAAGTTGAAAAAAATGCCATAAAATTTCATGACCTATTTTTTTTTTTTTTTGGCACAGAAGTGGTCTGGGGCATTTGCTATTTCTTGGCGAGGTTTCATACGATTTTGAATTTTTATAGCCTTTTGAAAGGATAAATCAATAGTAATGCCGAATTATGTAATAGTATGCCGAAAAAATTAAATTATAGAACGAAATTTTCGTAAAATCTGAAAAAAAGTCATATTTTCCCCATATAATCACACTTGAAATTTTCAATCGCTTTGCGCCACGACTAAACGTTTTTTGATTGGCCCAAAACTTTGTATTTCTCAGTTTTTGTGCTATTCGCATTTTTCTAGGGGGCGAGACCGACAGTTTGAACACTTTTTTTTTCCCTCCATATAACGAAGGGCCACCCTAATGTACACCATATAATTCAACTACAGGTCGCAAATATGAATATATTTCAATGAAATTTGGTATATAAGCTTTTACCCGTCATAGGATGAACGCTGCTGAAATTCGGTTAATGTTTAGACCTAGTCCCCATACAAACGACCTATGAAATCGACTTAAATTGCCATAAGATCCAAATTATCTCATAGATCTCGGTCAAAGTTGGCTTGTGTGTTTCTATTACATCCACTTATCATTTGTCAAAAAATTAACTCCATATGGCAATTCTTTGTCATAGCCCCATATAAAGCTGCTTCCCGATTTTCACTTAAATCTATGAAAAAACAAAAATATTGCATGGATTTTTCTCTAATTTGGTTTGTATATATTTTTTCAAAATATAAGTGACTTTACCAAATATGGTCAGGATCGGTCCATTTTTCGACTTAGTGCCCATATGCATAAATACTGCATCCGACATGAACTTTTTCATATTTGCAGCCAATAAAATTAATAACAGTGCCACACAAATTTTGTTTACGCTTAATTTCTATATCGAACTATTGGACGAAAGAGATAGGGTCTCTAAACCGTGGGACGGGGTATCGTATAGTCGTTCTAGACCGACTATAATATTCTCACTTGTTCTCCTTAAGGTTTGCATTACTTTGGTTTACCAGTGTTAGGGTACCAAATATAAGCACAGCTGAATTTTCGCACTGTAGCTTGTTTTTGCTGTTGTTTTTGAAGTTATATAGAGCGTATGATTAATATAAATTAAGAAAGTGCTTATAGAAATTTATCGTATATCCTTAATTATTTGGAATCCCACTATGGTTTCAAATAAAAGATTAAGAAGCACAAAAGCTTCTATTTAAATACAGTGGGGAGCAGAGGTAAGCACATGTTTGTATTTCTTGCACTTCTAAGCGGATAAAAAAAGCAATAATTAAGTAATTTCAAAATTTTTTTTTGGAATTTAATTTATTTTGCAATGATCAACAAAACTGTATTAAAAACAAAATAAAAACCCAACAAATTCATAGAAAAACTTATATAAAACTAAACTATGTCTCATGAACTCAATTTTGCACATTTCAATAACAATTAAAATATATTAAATTTTAGTACTTGGTCCATAGGCTTTTAATTTACTTAAAATACCTTTTGTGCGTCTTGGCATACTTTCTACCAAGTTTTGAATAACTTTCTCTGGAAAACGCTGCCACTCCAGCTCCACACGTCGCCGCAGCTCGGCAGTTTGATATTGTCCCAAGTGTCTTTCCACAAGTGACCATAAATACTCAATTGGATTGACGTCGAGACTTTGTGCTGGCCACTTCATTACCTGAATATTTTGATCAGTCCACCATTCTTTAATGATTTTGGAGGTGTGTTTTGGGTCCCCATCCTGTTGAAAGATTATTTCTCCCTCAGCATATGCGCTCATATCAAAAACAAATCGGGAAGATGGGTTTCCGAAATTTTCAAATAATGTTCTTTTCGCATAATTCCATAAATTTTTTGCATTGTTCCAACATACCACCATGTGAAACAACCCTATAACATAACATTGTCACTACCATGTTTTACAAAGTACCGTCGTACTGACTTCGATTGAATTTGGATTCATCGGACCAGATTACTCTTTTGCAGTCATCGGCGGTCCAATTTTTGTGTTCCCTGGCGAATTTTAAACGTTCCGCAACATTCTTCTTCGACAATGAAGGTTTAGGTTTCTTTACAGCGGAGATGTAGCCAATGCTGTGGAGTGCTCTTCTTGCTGTCCATCGGCGTACATTTTTATCAATTGCTACAGAAGCTTCCTTTGGCATCAAAGATTGGTCTGCTTTCATAATTCTCATCACTACTCGTGCGCCCCCATCCAATAAGAGCTTTCGGTGACAACGAGATTGTGCTCTTGGAGTAATATTTCTTTTTTCAGGACCCTTATGACCACCGATTGGCTCACGTTAAATTTTTTTTAGCTATATCTCTTTATTAGGAGCCATTATCCGTCATACTTGAAACTAAATTTTCACGGTTCCCGATGGCTTTCTCATAATTTTAAAAAAATTGTATTTTCGTTTTGTTTTTAAAAATCACAATTTGTCAAATACGCAGTTTATCAAAAACGGTATTAACCAAAATTTTTTATTATTAAAAATAAAAATACAAGAATAAAATCATAAACAAAATCCACATTAATGGTAAATTTTGAATTTTTTAATAATGTATTAGAGAACAACACGCGGGAGCAAAAATGAGAACATACGAGTTGTTTTCTTAATATGTCTTTTTCTCCCTTAATTTGTTAAGAATTAAAAATTAGATATGTATGGGGGATTTCATGTCAAGTGCACCAACTTTTGAAACCGAAGTCTTCCGATCGGGATGAAATTTGCACCAACGTTAGTCCTATTGGATAGTAGTTTAGACACAATTTTTCAACAAGATCGGACCAGACCTCTCTGTGTTAGAGGGGATCAAAATTTGACATTTTGGCCAAACAGGTGTTTTTCTCAACCACGTAACTTATTACCTATTGTTCTTAGAAAATTTTTTCCCAAAGAGTTTAGATAGCTATTTCTTCAATATTTTGAAAAAAAATACTTAAAAAAAAAAAAAATTTGTAGACTTTTTTTTTTGCTAAATTAAAGCATTTTTTGCCTTTTTTTCAAAAAGGGCATTTTTTTTTTTTTTTCATAAGAAAGCTTAGGATTTTTCCTTTAAGAGCTTTTTGGTCGCTTAGTGGGATGGGAGTGGGATATCTATCAAAATAAATGTTTTGTAACTAAAGACAACGGTTTTTAAATTTTTCACAAATGCACTATTTTGAATTTTTTCCTATTGGCGACCAAAACCTTACAAATAAAACTTATACTGAGAAACAAGATAAACTAAGCTTTCCGAAGGTATATAACATACCTAACTAAAATTTTATACCCTCGATACTGTAGTACCCAGAATATGTTAACCTCAGGAAAAAATCGCTTTTTTTCTATAGAAATGTTGATAAATTATTATTTTTTATTTATTTTTAATAATAATTAAATTAATGAATAATTATAATAAATAATAAATAATAAATAATAAATAAAAAATAAAAAGATAAATAATTTATTAAAATTTAATCTTAATTGCATTAGATCCATTTATATCATAACTATTTTTATACTTGATTTATTGTAGCTGATGAAATATTTAAGTCTTGTAAATTTTTAAATACCCAGTCTTTCATCCAGCTTTTTTGTCGCCTTTATTTACTGCGTTTTTTTGTCAATCCTTTCTTGGCGTTAGTATGTTCAGCTGTTGATTTCGCTGCTGGTTTATTTGTTGTCTTTGGAAAGAAATCGCATTGAATAGCGGCAGAAAACTTTTTCAGCTTGAGTCTTCCATCGACAAGCGGTATAAAAGCATGGTATTGAGCGGTGCCGTCGTGTTTTCAATATTTCCTGATGATCATCTTTGCTACTAAAAACTATTTTAGTTTCTTTATAATAACTCTTTGCCCAATGGAATAAAGCAGTCGCATCTAAGATGCGATCTTGCAGAGAGCACTGGAGGCTATACTTCGCTGCATTTCTTTTAAGGTTTGCTCCAATACCATCACATGCTCCTTTACCATGAGCAGTAGGATGAAAATGCCACTCAGCTGGCTTTCCAAAATCTTTTTCATGGGCCATAAGATTTGCCAAGCTACTTTTGTTTTTAAAATGTTGACGAGCTCCGTCCGAAACGTAGTATACCTTCTTTACTGTAAATTAAGATTTTAGAAACTTTAGTATTCTCTTCTGGTACGCATAAACTGCAACGGTATTATGTTTTAATAGTTGCCTGGTCGTTATTGAAGTGGAATGCTTGTATGACATCCTGAAGAATATATTTATAATTTTCTGCGAAATCATATGAAATAACGAATTCACCAGACTTCAAATGCATCTTCAAATCCTTGAGGAATGACCATTGCTCTTCGACTAAAAAGTCATGGTTTCTCAAGTTTAGCAATCCTGTACACATTTCTTCCACAAAATCATCCACATTTAAAATGATTGTTTTCAATGTGCATCTGTCAGTCTGAATCCAAGAATCAAATTTGACCTCCTCTATATATTCTCGATCTAAAGAGTTGATTAAATTTTCTTTGATGAATGCGGTTTTCGGGCAATTGGTACATTCACCTAAGTGGCAAGAAGTTGTTGCATTAGGACACATAGTCAATTTAAGGCAATCGCGGTAATCGTGTAAATCTTCTGCCGAATCATCTGTTAAGTACTTTAAGTTGATTTCCTTCAGCATCAGTTTAACATTTTCATGGTAAATGCAAACGCATACTGTGTGAGTTCCGCTACTTTCTGCCAAAACGCATTGTTTTGGCCTCATTTGGGTTAATTTCGTGAAGCCAATTCTAACATCCTCGTGTTCAGATTGAAATGTTGCAAATAACTCTTTCAGGTTACAGATAACCATTCTCTTCTGTTATGTTATGAAGGTATGTTACATACCTTCGGAAAGTTTAGTTTGTCTAGTTTCTCAGTATAAGTTTTATTTGTAAGGTTTTAGACACAAATCGGAAAAAATTCAAAATAGTGCATTTGTGAAAAATTGAAAAACCGTTGTCTTGAGTTACAAAACATTTATTTTGATAGATATCCCACTCCGATCCCACTAAGCGACCAAAAAGCTCTTAAAGGAAAAATCCTAAGCTTTCTTATGAAAAAATAAAAAAATAAAAAAAAATGCACTTTTTGGAAAAAAAAGGCAAAAAATGCTTTAATTTAGCAAAAAAAAAAAGTCTACAAATTTTTTTTTTTTTTTTTAAGTATTTTATTGAAGAAATAGCTATCTATTGAAGAAATAGCTATCTAAACTCTTTGGGAGAAAATTTTCTAGGAACAATAGGTAATAAGTTACATGGATGAGAAAAAACACCTGTTTGGCCAAAATGTCAAATTTGATCCCCTCTAACTCAGAGAGATCTGGACCGATCTTTTTGAAAAATTGTGTCTAAACTACTATCCGATAGGACTAACCTTGGTGCAAATTTCATCCCGATCGGAAGACATCGGTTTCAAAAGTTGGTGCACTTGACATGAAATCCCCCATATATATATAAAAAAAAATAAAATTAAATCCCTTGATTATTTCTTTTGTTATCCGCTTAGAAGTACAGAAAATACAAACATGTACTCTCCTGTGCTCCCCACTGTATATATATATATATGTACATATTTTTGGTAAATAAAAAGGGGAAATAAAAACCATTTTCTGATAAGGTATTTTTACATATTCTCTATAACTTTCACTTATCTAAATAGAAAAATATAAATTTGATTTATATTTACATATGGGCCTTTGAAGTGCTATTTATTTATAATTTCTTAACATTAAATAAAACAGTAGTAACGAAATAGTTTTTAAAATCATTTGGATGATTTCCTTTATTCAAAAAATTTTAGAAATATAATTTTATTGAAATTCATTATCTTTATTTACTTAATAACAAATTTGTAAATCTTACATATCTGATTAAGTTAATGTAAAAATTCCGAATCTATTTATACTTCTATATGTAGACTAAACTATTTTATAAGCAACTATAATTAGTTTTCTAAAAATAACATAACATTTTGAAAATAAACATGTAAAATAAAACTAACTCTAAATATGAAACAACAAAACTTTTAAACAAATGAAATATTTTCTTTTTCCTGCAATTGCAATAAAAAAATAAATGAAAATAAAAATAAAATGTAATAAAATAAAATTCTGTAGTAAACTAATACTCTGATTCAAAAGTGAACATAAGCAAACAAAACATGTTAAACTCAGAACGGCTACAAGCAGCCATTGAAACTAACGTGCCCAAGTAGAGCGTGAAAATTTAAGTAGCCACTTAAGCGAACAGGGACCAAGCGAGAGTAGGAAAAGCGCGAACTATCATTAACAACACAAAATGCAGCGGAAAAAAGCCGAAACTTAACAAAAACTAAAAAATATAAAAAACAATAACACAGCATAACAAATTAGAACAAATATAAAATTTGAGACACAGTTAAGGTGAATCTGATGAACACTACATTATTGTTTGCTTTAAAAATTAATTATAATTCCAATGGAATTAAATCTAAATTTATATTTAAATCAATCATCATATTTCTTAAATAGATTTTAGGTTTAGCACCGATGATTAAGATTATAGATTAAAATGTTTTTTGTTTTATACCGACTAAACTTATGGTTAGCAGTCTTTAAATTAAAGTAATAACAGAATTCATTACACTTTACCTAAACTCTAGAATAAGACACAGATGACGTTTGAACTTATGGTAAAATTAATAAGATAAATATAATGAGAACGTTTTATAAAATCTACTATTACCTAATAAACTTATGCATTACCCAAAAGAGAAAAAATTAAGATTTTTAGACACAAAACCATAATTTTTAGCTGAGAGCATTTCAAAAAATTTCGACCGATTATAAAAAATCAAAAAAATGTCAACCATTTTTGTTTTATTTTGCGATTTTTGTTACTCTCGATTTTCGGTTCTGGTAATTTTTGTTTTTTTGTTTCGAGAATAATATTCTCGATTTTTGCGAAAAACAAAAATCACAAAAAAATCCCCAAAAAAAGAAAATCGGCAAGTACAAAAATTGACATAATCAAAAATCGCCAAAACAAAAACTCGCTAAAATAAAAAATTTATTTATATGTATTGTTAATTTTACTTTTTAGTAAAAAGACAGATTTCGTGCTATTAGATCTTGGTCCAATTTTGTATAGGTTTATTGTGAAGAACCAAATCTTAGTTAACGGTTCTGAGGATTTATATATTCATTAAAACTTGAAATGTTGGATTTCGCTAAACTATGCTTAAATGATTCACGACTTTTCAATCTAAAATATAAACAATAATAAAACATTTAAATAAATTTCGATTAAGATCTTGGCTTAACCTTAAACTGCAATTAAGCAGAACGATTTAGTTATACAGATTTTAAACAATTGCAATTTTAAGAAACTATGATTACAGGACTATGTGTGTTTAGATTTAGGTTTAAACTATATTGTAAGTATTTTATTTAACTTTATATGCTACTATCGGGGTTTTTAAAACTTTTCGAATCTAGAGATTAAAGAGTGAATTGAGAGTAAATTCTAGTTAACAAAATCTCTAAAAATGCTATTATTTAATCACTCTAAACTAAAGACTAGAGATTAAGCTGTAGTTATTACTAAACGAAGTGTAGTTTTTAACAGGTTTTGAAAGAAGAAATTTGCATTAACAGAAATTCAAAGTAAGGCTTAGTCGATCGGATATTTAACTTATTAGGAAGTCTTTTTCCACATTTTCACTATCCATGTGTAAACCATGAGATCCATTCTGAACTAGGAGAGTTACTTTCAAACTTAAGCTTCAAAATTAAATTAAAGAAAAAAGCAACTTATTGAATAATTGTTGCATTGTATCTTGATGCCATATTTGACTTGTTATAGGGCGCTAGAAATTCTCTGTAGGAAAACAATTGAGCTATAAAATAAAATTGCTGTAGTTTAGTTAAAAAATATGTTTTTAGTTACATTTACAACTATTCAGTTTAAAATTGTTAAAACAACCTTGAAAATTACTTTATTTTTACATTAACTGCTCGTAGAGCATCTGCAAAAAAAATCTACTTTTTAATGACTTATTGTTGTTGTGCACAGAAGATTTTTTTTGTTAAAAAAAAACAACAAACAAAACATGTTTTGCTTTATACTTGTGATGATGTTAAAGCAAGCGGAAAAACTAAAAGGAAATGCAAATAGGAAATTATAAAGAATGAAAAAAAACACATTGAAAGCAAAAATTGAGGAAATAATGTTTTTGAATAAAATTATAAAAAGATGTTTGTTTAATAAGATGTTGTGTTAATTACAATAAAAAATATGATTATAGCCATAATTAAATTTTCAGTGAAAGATATATTAATAAAAATATTATATAAAAATTATACAATATGGAAAGATTTAAATAAAAGAACGAAATGTAGTACAAACAGAAGGTTTAATATTATCAGTGTATTCTACTTAACAGATAGCACTGGTAAAATTGGTCTATAAGCCCTTCTAGAAAAAGCCCGCGATATGTGATATCAGAAAAATAAGATAACTACTTAAAATGGTTCCAAAAATACAATTTATGAAATCGATTTTATTTCGATGAGTTCTTGAATTTCGGTCAAAAATTTTAGTCAATTTATTGATGACTAAGTAAAAAATTCTTAACCAATAACCGTTATGGGAATTATAAAAATATTGTGGTTCACAATTATGCTCGATATTATATAAGAATAGCACAATACAAAAGTAGAAAAAAATTTTTAATCACGAATATACTATATTGAGTTATATATATTGGCATTTATTTTAATCAAAAAGAATGTTATTTAGCTGGAAAATTAAAAAAATGATTTTTTTTTCTCTTGGAAATATACGATTTTCTCTTTAATCTACCTTGAAGATTACGATACATTACTTTTCGCTGCCAATGCGCGAATTTATAATGATAGAAATTTGCTAGATTTTCAGGACATTTAGAGCAAGTAAAAGTAATTTTTTAAGAAGCTCTAATCCATATAAGAAAAGGTATCCTTTGAAGACAATATTATATATTACGAAAAGGTAATTTCTTAAGAAAAGGAACATACTGGCGAAAAAATACCTTGAAAAAAGTGCTTTTCAAAGAAAAAAATGTCTTTTTAAGAAAGGTAATTGTTTTATACAAAACACTTTTTTAAAAATCTGTACTTGTTAAGAAAAAATACTTTCTTAAGAAAACCTACTTTTTTCAGAAAAGGTACTTTTTTACTTAAATATGCTGTTTAATACAAACAAGTAAGAGTGTTAAATTCTTCTGTGCCGAATCTTTGATACCCTCCACATCGATTTGAGTATTGATAATAAATGTAAACAAAATATTGGAAAAAGTAAACAATTTGTTAAACTTAATACCAAATTATTTCAGAAAATTCTTTGATTGGTTTTCGTCTTATCTATTATTTCGGATTTATTTCGGTTTTTGCTTTTTGGTCATCGTGGTTGCTGATCGGCATGCATTTTGGTTATATACCTATATGCATGCGTTTCCGGTTATATGACATAACTTCTCGTTTAATTTAGTTTTTGTTAATTAAATAGCTCGCCCTAACCTCCATTGCAAAGGTAATGGTTGTGTAGGGTGGCTATATACATTAAATCGTTCTAATTGGAGATGGCTGTATAGTATCTTTTAATTGGCCATATATTTCTTCATTGCGGCCATATAGGTCGGATGGACTAACAAAATAATAACCAAAAAAAGCTCTCTCAACTTTTTTTATTAAAACATTGCCATATTTTAAAACATAGAGAATATATTTATAATAATAAGTAATCAAATTAGGGATGCCAAACGCAAAAAACCAAATGTCCCAAACATGTTAAATAAAATAATTTTTATCTTTATTTTCTGAAAAACTTCAAATTTTCATCCAAAAAAAAAATTGTGAAAATTTATATATAAATAACATTCTCATCAAATTGCGTTTATTTATGTAACAATTTCTATGTTCGATAACAACAACAGCTGATTTTAACAATAGCGAATATCGTTTAAAATTTTTACTAATAATTTTGTAATTTTTTTTTTAACGATTCGACTATCGTTAAAATAAGTTACTTAATCGCTGTAATGAAAAGTTATTAATTCCTCCTGAATGGCAATATTTTTTTTAAATGTAAACCTTTTTTAAATGTAAACATATTTGGTGTTTTTTTATTTTGGAATTTCAATTTGTGTTTAACGAATAAAATTTATATATTTAAGATGCAATTGAAGTCTTCTAAATTTAAAATTATTATTTCCGACGTTTTGATATGATTTTCTGAAATTCAATTAATATTTTCTAATTTATAATTGGAAATTTTAATTCCAGTTTTTAGAACTGATATTTTCTTAAATTTAAATGGAAAATTTAAAAAGTGAAATTTTGTATTTATGTGAATAATAATGCTTTAGTAATTATAAACAATTTTTAAAAATTAGATGTAACCGCAATCAGATATTTTGTAGGTAAAGCAGAATAATAGTTCTATATAACTATGTAGAACTGTTTTAAAGAAAAAAACTCATTGATGAACTCGGTAACTCTATTTTATAAAGACAACAAAAAGTTAACATGCCAAACTTATGTTCATATTTGTAAAAGAATAATGAAAAAACGTATGAAATAAAAAACCAGCCCGTGTATACTCTTAACATTGTTCTGTATGATATCTAGTTGAAAATATTGACATTCATGTTAAAATGGAAATAACTATTGCAAAGCTAATTAGAGCAAAAATTGTGGCGCCATCTACTGTGACATAGTCACGCTGAGCAAAACGAAGTGACACTCTGTTAATGCAAAAGAAATGTATTTTCCGCACACAAAATATTGCAGAAAATTATGTAAATAAAATAACATGCAGTTGCTATGGATATACATATATAGAATATATGTATATTATTTGTATTATTTAATATGCTTATGTATGTATATGTAAATATTACACACAAAAATACAACATCAAACGTTATTTTTGTTTTTTTCTCTATAAATAAATTTATACATAAATTTTTTTTTTTCTAAATTTACATTGTTTTTTTTTATTAACAACTAGGTATTTTAGCATTATTTGCTTTAGATGTTGGTGAATTTTTACTCCCTTTATATTAACTCGTAATGTCTGCTTGTCGAAAAAATTTTGGATCGATTTTAACCCCTTTCCCGTGACCCATTCGATCTGAAATTTTGCAGGCAGGCTTGTGATAATGACAGAAATGATCTAACAAATTTTTTAGTGATGCCAAAACAATGGAAACTTTTAAATTTTTCTACCAGATTTAATAAAAAAAAATGTACAAAGGGTTAGTTTTTATTATATTATTACCACAACGACCACAAAAATAACAAGTTTAGCTATGACAACAACACAACGTTTAGAATAACAACAAGAACAATATAGAAACAATTTATGTCGATTTCATAGGGGTCATTTGTATGGTGGGCTAAGTCTTAACAAGGACCGATTCCCACCAATTTCAATAGTGTTCATCCTATGGCCGATAGAAGCTTATATACGAAATTTCATCAAAATATATTCATATTTGCGACCTGCAGTTTGATTACAAGATTTACATGGACACACAGACGGACGGACGGACATCGTTAAATCGAATCAGATAGTGATTCTGATTCGATCGGTATAATAAAAGATGGGTGTAGGTCAAATATTTTTGGAAGTAACAAACAGCAGCACAAAGTAATTATACCCAAACAACATAGTGGTATAGGGTATAAAAAAATAAACTCCTTTTTATTACAAACACATTAACAAATTTAATAAACACACACATAGTATTGTATAATTTTATGTATGTGTTAGTAGCAACTTTAAATGAAATTTACTCAAAATAAAGGAAAAAATTTTAAAATCTGTAAATCTGCAAATCGGCTAAAAAGAAATACCTTTCAAATAATATACGTGTGGTCAAAATCGGGATAAAACGGTTATAACTTTAATGAAAGCCAATTCAGGCATTGATTGCGTTTTCCATAAATTCAGCCCGCAATTGACTTCTACCAATCTTTTGGCTATTCAATTTTTCTTTAAAATAAATTTAATTTCGAAATTTCACGCTTGATTATAATGAAACACGATTTATTATTTATTTATTTATTTATTGTATTAAAAATCAAGCAATTAAAAATAAAATATAAACAAACATTAAATATTGAAATAAAGACAAAGCAAACAGGACAATGGGCTTAAATTTATACAGACATTTAAATAACTCTGCTGACTCTTCACTCGAAACATCCCTCAAAGTGGTACGCAACTTAGCACTGAATAAATTGACTAAACTCAATAGAAATTTCCGGTAATGGTCCTTATTGAAATCAGTAGTTTCTTAAAGAAAGCAATTTATTATAACACTTAATTATATATAAAAAAAATTATAATACAGCTTACCTTTTGAGTGTTGTGAAATAAGAATTTCGGCCAAAACTGATACACATCATTTGGAAAATTGAAATACTGCTACCTTTGCTTGTACAGAACCGTGTGTGAGATATTGTTATAATACCTCCATAAAACAATTTGTTGAATATTCTGAGATCTTTGTTCTTTTGAACAAACATTATATTCCAGACATGGTAGAATGGCATAAACTAAAACATTCGAACCAAATAATAAAACAAACTCCCGTATCCATGTTATGGGAATTGACTGAAAGATAGATATAAGGATTAATGTAAAATTTTGCAATGAAGATTTTCTTTGTTCTTAGCTAGAATTTTTAATAAAATTTCAGTGCATTACCTTAATAAGTTTGGTGATTGCGCATGTATTACCAATATATTTATAGTGTCTTCCATGCGCATTGAACTGGAATCATTACGAATCGATTTAAGAAACTGCCAGCGTAGTTTCACACATTTGTATTTCTTGTGTATTATCTTCCATCATAAAAAGTCCATAAATAATATCAAAAAGATAACCATATTATTTTCAGGTAAAGCATTCACAATCGCAGTCCAGGATATAACATATTGTCGCACAATATAATTCTTTACATAAATGCGTTCCTTAAGAAGAGGTATAAAAGCTTCTAGATTGAAAGTTTGTGAAGATTCTATAACAATATTTTTAAGTAAACAATCCAACAGGAATAGGTCGCAAGACGCCAGCAGGAAATAAATCGGAGAAGGGTATAATGGAGGAACATGCCACCAAGTTATACAAGGATCACACGGAAAATACCGGACACGTAAATATTGATCGTTTAAACAATTGAGAATGGGACTAACGAATTCACTGACATATTTTGAAGAGTCCTAAAGAAACAACAAAAATTAACTTGAAGTTTTAATTTAATTAATTACTTAACTTTCCAAAACCTAAACTTGTAGCCGCCAAACCAATTGAACCTCCCTTTCTTTTATTAGAATCCCGAGAGGAGGCAAAGTCATTGGACAACACGTTTGCGCAGTTATTTTTCATAATAAACTCAAAACATTCTGTGTGCGATATCACTTGAATCATTTAAATAATCAGCTTTTTTTTAATATATATGTAGAAAGTATTAACTTTATTTATGTCTATATTTCTGTTTATTTTAACAATTTAAGTTAACACTTTAGAATTAACTTCACTTTCCGACAACCAATAATAAACAATACCCGGTAATTCACAAATATTGCTGTTTAACGGAAAAAAAAATTGTAAAAAACAACTCTACAACAACAGCAATGACAGTCGTATGTTTTTCAAATAGAAAAAAACTGTTTATGTGTTAGTTTCGGTCATTCCCCAGTATGCATTGAAATATTATTTCTCCAATGTTGGAGAAAAGTTAAGTTCTCAAATTGATGTCAAATGTAATTCTCAACTTGGGTTGAACAATTTTTCTCCTTGTTTGCTTTCAACTTGACATCAAGTTGAGACTTAACATTTTTTCCAATCTTTGAGAAACATTTTTACTCTCAATTGGATATCCAACACTTTTCTCCACTTGAGACCAAACATTTTTTCAACTTTACGATTTGTGTTAAGTTTGAGATATTATTTAAATATGTCATAAATAATAAATTAAATTAAAAACTGCCAAAAAAGTACAAATAATTAATTGATATATTTTTAATTATTTCAGCTTTTTGTCGAATTTTTCAATTTAAATTCTTATTTATGACATATTTAATATAAATATTCAAAAAATGTACAAATAATTAATTCATTTATTTTTAATTCTAGCCCAATAAACATTTTTGTTTGCTATCAACTTGAGGTGCATTTGAGATCAAATACATTTCTCAAATCTCCAACGTTAATTCTCAAATACACCTCAATAGTCGGATTATAGTCTTCTCAACTTAAAAGGCACATTTTTTATATGGTGATTTTCTTAGTTATCAAATTGAGAAATTTGTGATTCTCAACTTGATAGCAAAGAAATTTCTCCAATTGGTATCAAATGGAAGGTACGGAATTGCCATATTAAAAAAAATCATATTAATTTTAGAAATGAAAAATTGTACTTTTTTCTGAATGTTTCAATTTAATTTTATTACATATTTAATATGTATTATCATGTACATGTTTTTTTTAATTTAGAATTAAAAATAAATTAAATAATTATTTGTACTTTTTTGAATATTAATATTATATAGGACATAAGTAAGTATTTAAATTAAAAAATGCAAAAAATAGAATATATACAAATTAATTATTTGTAATTTTTCGGCAATTTTTAATTTAATTTATTATTTATGACACATTAAATATTATAACATGTTAAAAATTTTTTAACTATAGAATTAAAAATAAATTAATTAATTACATGTACTTTTTTTGAAAGTTGCTGGAAAAGAGTATTGGAAGAGGTGAAATTTGGGGAAGGTACGGCAACCTTAAAACGTAAGCCAATATTGGCAAAAGCACCATTTAAGCAGGTAAGTTTGACAAAAATATAAGCAATATTCAAGGCTAATCACTCAACTTGTTATTAGGTTGCCGAACTTATGGCCTTAATTTGTGGCTATTAAACAAAATTTCTAAGAATCGCATGTTAAATATTTAAATTAATATTAAATTATATTAATATTAAAAAATTCAAAAAAAGTAGAAATAGTTAAAAATATATCAATTTATTTTGTTTCCATCCTTTTCATTTAAATATTTCACCTTTTTTTGTAGGCGGTTGTTGGCATGCTGGAAAAATGAAATTATCGTTCGTTCGAACTCGCTGTCCGAATAAGCAGCAGAAAATTTTTGATTGTAGGCATCTGGAAAGATTAATTAGATTTAATTAATATCAATTGGAATCAAAACATAAAAATATAATCACGTTTTAATACCGCCGTTACGCTGAGAGCTCGTACAGGTTCTTTGGAATTTGTTCCTTACCAGCAGTATTTGTTGGCTACTTCATCAGTGACCAATTTCCGCCATGCAATTTTTAGAAATTTTGTAGAATTGCCACAAATTATGGCCATAAGTTCGGCAACCTAATAACAAATTAAGTAATTAGCCTTGAATATTACTCATATTTTTGTGAAACTTACCAGGTCGCTAAACTTGTTTTCCGATGATTGTACTTTGGACTCGAATTCTTTAAATTCAGAGGCCTGCTTAAATGGTGCTTTTGGCAAGATGACAACACACTTTTCACTTTTTTGTTCTATAATGTATATCACAAATTTAATTATAGATATATATCATTATTTATATAAAACTTATTATACTTTTACCTCCCTGTTATTTATTTAATTTTTCTTTTCTGCAACAATTCCTTTTTAAATCAAGATAATTAAAATTTACCACAAAGCTGAAAACTTTCACAATTATTATTATTTCTAGAAATTAGAACATATGATTCGCAACGTTAAGGCCGAGTTAGCCACACATTTTTAAAATGTAACCGTACCGTAAATGTAACGTTAGCATTTAGTGCAATTATAGAACGTAAAATTAACCAAACTTTGTAAGCTGTTCACAAATGTAGCGTACAAAAGTAGCGAAAATCAAATTCAGCAGGTTGGGACGTTCCAGTTACGTTACAGTTCAGTTCGCTAACTGTTTTTATGTAAAAAAAAAAAACGGCTGACACGTTAGGTTACGGTTACATGGGGCTAACTCGGCCTTTACTGTGAGAAATGAACAGCGCTGCCATACGAGAATACAAAAGTTGTAAATAATATCTCAAACTCAACACAAATCGTACTCAAGTTGAGAAAAAGTTTGATCTCAAGTGGAGAAAAGTGTTGGTTAGCCAATTGATGTTAAAATATTTCTCAAAGATTGGAAAAAATTTTAAGTCTCAACTTGATATCAAGTTGAAAGCAAACAATGAGAAAAATTTTTCAACTCAAGTTGAGAATTATATTAGATATCAATTTGAGAACTTAACTTTTCTCCAACGTTGGAGAAATAATTTTTCAATGCATACTGGGAGATTTTAAAAAATGTACATAATATGTACATTTAATGTTAAATATGTACATAATAATGTTAAATATATAATGAAATTAAATTGAAACATTAAAAAAAGTTCAGTGTTTTCATTTCTAAAATTAGTATAATTTTTTTTAATATGGCAATTCCGTACCTTCCCTTTGATACCGATTGGAGATATTTCTTTGCTATCAAGTTGAAAATCACAAATTTCTCAATTTGATAACTATGAAAATCGCCATATAAAAATGTGCCTTTTAAGTTGAGAATACTATAATCGGACTATTGAGGTGCATTTGAGAATTAACGTTGGAGATTTGAGAATTGTATTTGATCTCAAATGCACCTCAAGTTGATAGCAAACAAAAATGTTTATTGGGTCATTTATTGTAGGGTCGTTTGCATACACACAAAAAATAGAAAATTAATTGTCAATAAGCAAAGCAAGTGGTTTCGAAATACGATGATGCCAGTTAATCATTTTTTGTTCACGCGGAATTTATAATTGGAGGAATTTTTTTCTCGAGAAATGTATTTTCCGTGAGAAAGAAATTCCTTGAGAATATTCATAATTGGGCTGAATAACTTTTAATTGAAACTTTTTAGTCAGAATAAATCATAATTCTAGTTAGATATTGGTTAATATTTAATTAGAAAAAATATTGTGGTGGCATCTACGCAATTATTGAGGCAGTCACGGAAAAATTAAATGCAAGTCTGTTTTTTTTAATATAACAAAAATGGATTTTCCCTTTAACAAAATATGGCAAATTCTTTATAAATGAAATGCAAAATGGAAAATCAATTTTGTGCTAATTCTTAACAAAATTAATAAAATATATATACATATATATATGTATTATTATATTTATTAATATTTGTAATTTTATTTGACACAATTTCACACACAGTTTTACAGATCAACTGTTTTCAAACTGATTTAGAAGTTTTCTGTTTTTGAAAAAGTAGTGCTAATTTGTAACATTTTGTGATGTAATGAAAATCACAGAATAATAAGTTAATACACAATAAAAAATATTAAATTTTTAAGTTTTATATACATATTGCAATAAAAAAAACTTTGGTAAATTTACATTGAAGATGGTCAGAAATGAATGAGAAAAGATATATAGACATTAAAGAAAATCACATTTAATGTTAAACTTTACGCACAAAATATATGGGTTTTTGTTGTTTCGAATTTAACTGTGGCTCTAAGTGAAAAGTTTTAGACCGATCGTATATTACATCTTGAGTATCCTCACCTAATATTTTCAAAAATTTTAAATTCTTTTTAACTCATTTAACCTCATTACGAAAATAGTAAAACCGTAAATATGGAAAATCCACGCACCTCAAAAAATTTTTTTCTATGAAATAAATTGAAGACATTTCATATTATACAATTTTCTTTCAAAAATGTATCAATTATTGCAAATTTGAAATTTGACATATAGTATTTGTACATATATTTGTATAGATTTCGCAGTATGAAAAGAATATTATTTCTTTATTTAGAATATATGTAAGTATTGCTTGCAAAAAAATGCAACATCATGAATGAAACACGTAGACGACAGCTGCCAGCAGCATTTGAAGTCGTATAGTCAGCTACTTGATTTTTCTGAATACGACAGCAACATATAATACAAATGCATTTTTATTTAAATATACAATTACTTTTACTTATTTAAAATGCATTAGTATAACGTAAAAATAAATAAATAAATTAATTTAACCCCTTTTGATTATTAATGGAATTTTAGCCTTTAATTTTGCGATTTTTTTTTTAACAAAATAAAATATTTCATAACACTAATATCTTTTACATATTTTGTTATATTGTCAACACTATTTTTGTTTTGTAGTCAACAAAACACACTTGCAGTTTTTTTCTATTTGAAGAACATATGACTGTCATTGTTGATGTAGTAGAGTTGTTTTTTTTTTTTTTTTTTGATTTTTTTTCGTTAACTCTTTTGTATTAAAGCACCTCCAATGTATCTATTTTAGTTTGCAATTCAGTATATTTATAATTTATTACTTACAGCAAAAAATAATAGAAACAATTTTATCAGTTATGAAGTTGGCTGCAAAAGCAGTAGCCTGTGTAAAGAACAAGTTAGCGACATGTAACTGTTACGCAACGTGTCAGCCTTTTTTTCACATGAAAAGTATTGGGACGTTCCGGTTACGTTCGGTAACTGTTTTAAATGATTTTCATGTAAAAAAAAAACAACTGACTCGTTACGGTTACGGTTAGAAAACATTGACCTTTTATATATATTATAATGCTATGAATGCATTTATCTTTATTTTATTTTATTTATATATTCTTTTTTTTTTTTTGTATTCTATATTATTTTTTTTATTATTATTACTATTTCTTTTAATTATTTTTTTCTTTAAATAAATTAATACATAAAAATTTGTTTTTTAAATTGTTGGTGAACTTTTACTCACTTTATTTACTGCCTTTATATTAACTGATAGTGTCTGCTTGTCGACAAAAATTTGGATCGATTTATAGCCCCTTTCCCGTGAGCCAATCGATCTGAAATTTTTGCATGCAGGCTCGTGGCAATGACAGAAATGATCTAACAAATTTTTTTAGTGATGCCAAAACAATGGAAACTTTTAAAATTTTCTACCAGAGTTCACAAAAAAAATGTACAAAGGGTTTATTTTTATTATAGTATTACCACAACGACCACAAAAACAACAAGTCCAGCTATGACAACAATGCAACATTTAGAATAACAACAGGAACAATATGGAAACATCATGTTTTTCATTTTTTTTTTAATTTTTCATAGATTTACCTGGACCTGTTCCACCGATTTTAATGATTTTTGAAGTAGAAATCTTCCCATGGATTTGTTGAATCACTCTCACTAAAAATTATCACCCTAGCTATCCTATTGAGGGCGTGATCGTGACAAGAACAACATAGAAAATTATATTTTTTCAAGACTTTTTTTAGTTCTTCATTCAAATCTCGGGCCCTAATCGACCGATTTGGACGATTTTAAATAGCAAACTTTTCAGGATGTTAATGAATAATTTTTTATACCAACGAGCACCCTAGCTGCCGGACTGATGCCGTCATCGTGATTTCCACAGACGGACAGACGGACAGACGGACAGACGGACATCGCTATATCAACTCCGGTTGTTATAAGGATCACAAATATATATATTTTATGGGGTCCAAATTTTTTTTTCTAATTATTACAAACGGAATGACAAACTTATATATACCCTCTGCACACTGGAGTGGAGGGTATAAAAAGATAGTAATAAAATAGAAAACAGGTAAATTTTATACGTTGTTTATGAATTAATTTCGTTTTTTTTTTATTATTTTTTTTAATCTTATTTTTTATTTTATTTTTTTTATGTTTTTATTAAATTTGGTTTAAACAAATGTTGTCGTTTTTATAGGGGTGTATCATATTTTCCGAAGGCGAGTCGATGATGTTTTTATTTCTAGATGTACGCGTTCAAGAACATGTTCTTTTGTTAGCAGTACACGTGCAAGAACACGAACTTAAAATAAAGCTACACTCGAATCTGTGTGGTTTATGTGTGTTCGAAACAAAAAATACGTGATAGAAACATGTTCGTGTATATAACGGTACCGTACAAAATTTAGAGACACATATAACTGATATCAAAATAAAAATATGTGTTTGTTGGTCTGAGCTATTTTTGTTTACATATATGTACGAGTTTTTTATTCAGTGTGTGTTTTTTTCTGAGCTCTGTAGCTATGTTCTGTAACTCTGACATCCGAAAGTTTTCACATCGAACGTATAAAAATGATACAAAAACGTTGCGAACTGACACAAAATATTGTTTCTCGCATTCGACTGGTTCTGTAACTTTATTTTGTGAGAACTATCTGTCACGTAACGTTTTTTCTCACATTTATTGGAAAAATGAGAAAAAAAAGTGTTTCTGTAAAGTAGGCATGTGAAAAGATTTTAAATTGAACTGTCAAATTCACTCACAACTGAAATCTATGCGAGATAAGTTTTTAAATTCAGTTGCTTTAAGATGACATCGAATATTGGAGAAAAGGTAAAAAATATGTTAATTTTTTATTTATATTTTACTTTTAGTATTTACATTTAAATTTTTTTTTTGTAATTATTCAGAAAGTGCAATGAATTTCCCAAATTCAAAAAAAAAACTTGTGGACTACATATCTTCCAATTTGGAATTTGCGAGAGGACATTTTGTATGATTCAACAGATCACACTTAAACTGATCCTTTTTAAGGCTGATTCTTGGTCTTTTGCTAACAGATAATAAAAGCAAAACAGATAAAGCGCATGTGTAGTAAAAGCTTTGTTACAATCACAAATTTTATTGTATCAATTTTGAAAATATGTATTTATTTTTTTAGTTGTTCGAATGATTTTGTAGTAAATGTTGTATAATTTTAATAACAAAAAAAAACAAGTAAGAAAATTATAGTCGGTCTAGACCGACTATATGATACCCTATACCATGGTTTAGAGACCCTATCTTTCGGTCCAACTACTTCGATATAGAAAATAAGCATAAACCAAATTTGAGTCGGATTTTTATTAATTTTTTTGGCTGCAGATATGAAAAAGTTCATATCGGATGCTATATCTATAAAGGGACTAGGTCCAAAAATGGACCGATCCTGATCATGTTTGGTAAAGTCTCTTGTATTTTGCAAAAATATGTACAAACAAAATTTGAGAAGAATCAGTGCAATATTTTTGTTTTTTAATAGATTTAAGTGAAGATCGGGAAGCAGCTCTATATGGGGTCAAAGGTATCATTTTTGGACTACTCATTAGTGGATGTAATGAACGCATACAAACCCAATTTGAGTAAGATCTATATGACAATTTGGATCTTATGGCAATTTATGTCGATTTCATATGGGTAATTTGTATGGGGGCTAGGTCTGAACATGGACCGATTCTCACCAATTTCAATAGCGTTCATCCCATGGCCGATAAAAGCTTATATACCAAATTTCATCAAAATATATTCATATTTGCGACCTGCAGTTTGATTACAAGCTTTACATGGACACACAGACGGACGGACGGACGGACGGACGGACGGACGGACGGACATTGTTAAATCAACTCAGAAAGTAATTCTGATTCGATCGGCATAATTAAAGATGGGTCTAGGTCAAATATTTTTGGTTGTTACAAACAGCAGCACAAAGTCATTATACCCAAACCACATAGTGGTATAGGGTATAAATAGTAATACAAGAACTAAAAAAAATCGTAAAAGTAGTAATTAATTTAAGGCAGAAGTAAGCCTTTTCTCTTTTACTACATTTCTACTACAAAAAGCTGAGAAAATAAATAAAATCTGTTTAAAAAAAATATTTATTGAATAAATTTATTAATAAAATGATAAATTGTTTAAATGAATGATTAATTTTAGTATTATCTAATATTATTAATAAATTTATGTATTTATTTATTTCATTAATAAGCTAATTTTGTAAATTCACGTATACGTAAAAGTTTAAACAAAACTGTATAAACTGTATAATATAGTATATTATATTAGTATATTATACTATAAAAATATAATTTCATAAATCCATTTTTTGATAAAGTTAAAAATTATTTCTGTGTGATCCATAGGTTCTTTACGTGGGGTAAAATTAATTAACATGTTTTCTTGATATATAATTTAATTTTTGAATTATTGAAAATATATTGATTTAATTTAACATTGATTTTAATTTTAATAATTTCATAAATAGATTATTATTTAAATTAAATTATTAAGCTTATAATAAAACTCAATTTTTTCATTAATTTTTTTTTTAAATTAAATTGTTTTTTTAATTAAATTGTTTTTTTAATTAAAGTATCAATTGATTATTTGAATCAATAAATTTATTTTTTTAAATGGTATAACAGCCATTCTGGGAGGGGAGAACTTTTTTGGAGGATTTGCTATACTGACTTAGTACTTTTACAATGTCCACGAACATGTTCGACATTATAATAAGGGAATAAATTAATTTATTAATCAGATATTCAGTTGATTGATTAATAAATTAATTTATAAATCAGATAATCAGTTGATTAATTAATAAAAAAAAAATCAACCAAAATTCAGTGGGGGCCTTTTGGGCTCAAATGACTTACAAATGGTTGATTTTAAATTAATTGTTTATTAAATTCATTTAATTAAGTTATTATTATTTAATTAAAAGTATAAATTTATTAACTTATTTAATTATTTGTATTTTAATTAATCGAATTAATATTTAATGAAAAAATACATTTTTTAACAAATCAATCATTATAATTTAACTCTAATGGCTTTTTAATTATAAATTGTTTGGTTTTTTTAATTAACCAATTAATTGTTTTATCAATTAACCCATAAGAACATGAGGATCCCCAGCATCTTTTGTAATCTATTTATACCCTATACCACTATGTGGTTTGGGTATAATGACTTTGTGCTGCTGTTTGTAACAACCAAAAATATTTGACTTAGACCCATCTTTAATTATACCGATCGAATCAGAATCACTTTCTGAGTTGATTTAACAATATCCGTCCGTCCGTCCGTCCGTCTGTGTGTCCATGTAAAGCTTGTAATCAAACTGCAGGTCGCAAATATGAATATATTTTGATGAAATTTTGTATTTAAGCTTTTATCGGCCATGGGATGAACGCTATTGAAATTGGTGAGAATCGGTCCATGTTCAGACCTAGCCCCCATACAAATTACCCATATGAAATCGACATAAATTGCCATAAGATCCAAATTGTCATATAGATCTTACTCAAATTGGGTTTGTATGCGTTCATTACATCCACTAATGAGTAGTCCAAAAATGATCCCTTTGACCCCATATAGACCTGCTTCCCGATCTTCACTTAAATCTATTAAAAAACAAAAATATTGCACTGATTCTTCTCAAATTTTGTTTGTACATATTTTTGCAAAATACAAGAGACTTTACCAAACATGATCAGGATCGGTCCATTTTTGGACCTAGTCCCTTTATAGATGTAGCACCCGATATGAACTTTTTCATATCTGCAGCCAAAAAAATTAATAAAAATCCCACTCAAATTTGGTTTTTGCTTATTTTCAATGTCCAGTTAGTTGGGCCTAAGAGATAGGGTTTCTAAACGCATGGTATAGGGTATCGTATAGTCGGTCTAGACCGACTATAATTTTCTTACTTGTTTTATGTTAATATGGAACAAAAGAACGTAATTAAACATTCTATGAAGTCTTTATTTAAAAAAAAACAGATAACTTGAGTTTTACAATGTGTCCGTTATAAAGGACGCTATGCGCTATGAACACTTCGCGTATGAAAAATTTTGAACATTCTTTTGGGTGAAGACATCTATTACATTTAATACACATATAATTTGTTTTTTTTCCTCAAAACGCACATCTCCTTTGCAAATCGCAGTAGTCCACAGTATGATTCCTACTATCGCATCGTACCTCAGTGTTGACATTATTTCTAAATGAACCGCTCATTTAGGGAACTCCATATGTTTTAAGGTAAGAGGTAGCTATAAAGCGGCGAAATTTGAGCAAACTAACAGAATTAGGATCATTTGGTTGAAGTTTCCACATAAGTAGCCACGCATTTACAACTGCGGCATCCAATAAATATGCAAATATTTGCCACCACCACTTTCGTTGTCTAATTCTAGATCTATATGTAGCCACCAACTGATCCACTTTATCAACGCCACCCATGCCTTGATTATAGCGGTGAAATAATTTCGGTTGTGGTATTTGTATCGCACCTTGGCCTCTTGCATAACGTCTGCATGATCCAATTTCGTTGTTATCGAAATTTGTTCCAACTTACAAGAAGAATATTTTCATTACTTGAAAAACGGAAGTCGGTAGATCCTCTCTCTTGCTTTTTCATATCGGAAATGGAGCGAAGTGGACACTTTTCAGTACGACCATCTCTCATAGTACCAGATGTGCAGATAACCTTGCTTGACAAATGACGAAGTAGTTTCACGGATGTAAAGTAATTATCGATGAAAACCTTTGTGGTAAAATAATTTAATATATTTTTTTGTTATTTTCAAATAAATTTAATTTCTTACTTTGAATCCTTTATTGTTTGGTATATTTGCCTTTGTAAGAAGTTCAACAACTTTGTCACTACCTACACCAAACCCCTGTGAAACGACATCAGCATTTTTACCCATATATATACCAAATTGAAGCATATATCCATTACTTGAATTAAGTGTCCAATTATTGAATCCAAATCTAATTGGTTTACCCAGAAAATATTGCTATGCATAGTGTTTTCCGTAATAAGGGATCATGCTCTCATCAATACAAAGATTTTCATCTAATCCACCATGTTTTAAAAAAACTCGATTTAAATGATCAATTAATGGTCGAATCTTGAAAAGGCGATCATTGCTCTGAAGTCTGGTGTTATCATTTATACGAAAATTGTTCAAAATTTTTACGAATCTGTTAAAACGCATGCTATTGGCAAGTATGTTTGGAGTGTTACTTTCTTCAGACCAGTAAAGACGTTTATCTGGGTATTTTGCGTATCCTGACAATAACATACCACCAATAAAGACTTTAACTTCATCCAAAGTCATTCCCAAATCAATATTTGTTCTACACAGTGAATTAAAATTTCCTCGGAAAAAACAGTTGAAAAAAATCTGTTGGAGTTTTGGCGGATTGAGCTTCGAGGCTTGGTAATGCTTTTTCACAATTAGTTTCTATTTCGTAGCTAGGATTTGCTTCTGACCAACAATTATTGGTTTTACAACGTATGTTTTTGTGGGTGGCTCGTGCATACTTTTCAAGTGGTTCATCGTCGCTTTCCTCCCATTCATCACAAGAAACAGACTCATTTCCAACATGTCGAATTTTACACTCTCTGTTTAACAATCCTCGTCCAAGATGATTGAGGTCTGCTGCATGCTCATCATCACTTTCATCAGAATCTTGATCTGTATTACATCCATCCAGGGGGGATCGCAAATATATCAATCTCTTGCACATCATGGGTTCCAATTCATCTAATATTTCGGCAACTGTAAGTCTATAAAATTTTTTCGATGAAAACTGTACTATGAGCATAGCGTCCTTTATAAAGGCAATGGACAAAAAAAAAACGTATTGTGCAAAAGCTAAAATTTTGTAGCAACTTTTATCTACTTGAAATTACTATTTTAACATATTTTAATTAATATATACTTAAAATATTAATATTTAATAAACAAATATAATATTATTTAATTTTTACTTACCCTCCATGAGTTTTACGAAATTTTTTAAATGCATTGTCCATTTTTTCCGTAAAATAAACCACAAACCACAAAAAAAATTAATTGAATGTGTGTTATTTCGAAAAACGAAATGTTGACTAAATTCATGGCCAACTTTGTTCAAATTTTTCTTCAAATAATTCGTTGTAAAGTGTAAAAAAGTTAACGTCCTTTTAAAAGGTCAGTATGCTCTAATGGGTTAAAAAAATGTTTTTTTAACTAATCAATTTTTTTTAAGTTAAACAATTGCATTATTAATTTAACATTTAATTGATGTTTTTATTAATCAATCAACTGACTATTTGAAGCGATTAATAGCTTTATTAACATATCGTTGATACCACCACACACCTTAAACTTGAATGATACTGAAACTGTAACAATATTGGACTATGATGATAAGGATAAAGAAAAATCATTCTGAGACAACATTCACTTATATGGGCACTTTTTAAGTACTTACATATGCACTTTTTAAGTACTTATATATGCACTTTTTAGGCACTTATATATGTACTTTTTAAGTACTTATATGCACTTTTTAAATAATTTTATTAAAGTTTCAGACAGCTTCATAACGAGCTCTTGCGTCTTCTGGATTTTTCACATTTGATCTAAATCAGGTGGCAAATTGTGTTCCAATACCGCCGCTATAGCTTCTTCACTAGAAGCACATCGAAGTGAAAGCCATCTAATAAAGCCAGTGCCCAATCCAATATCATAGCAATTTATAACTTAACATCTCTCCACAGTGTTTTTAGTGTTTTTTTTTTTTGTAACCTTTTCTTTCAGCTCAATTTTAGGATAATTACTTGATGTGTTATTAGATTTTGTAAATCATTTATGGTTTCCATCGTAGCATTTTTATAACCTTGTACTATAACGTTGGCTTTAATAGAATCTCTAGAAAACAAATATATTTAGATATGATTTTTTAAAATTTATAATGCATACTCACAAATAACTGCAAGCTTGCTTTAATATTTCTATATCTAAGCCCACGGAATAATGACGTTCATAATCGACCACAACAGTTTGCTCCGATAAGCATTCGGTTAATAAGGCAATGTATTCTTCGGAAGGTATTAAAATTTAATTCTCTATAAGATAACATGTTTCTTAAAAGTTTTTCGAAACTTTTAGCAAAGTACTTACGGTTTTGATAAGACCGTTTCGATATATGAGTAGGCAATACTACGAAACGCTTTCAAAAACTGCAAACGAGCATAATTTAACCATAGTAAACTTTTAGCCCCCTCATTAAAAATATTCTTGCATAAAAAAGGCAGCGTGTTATCATTCAGTTATCATATCATCATTATCGTATCAGTTAATAGAAATATATTGAACATTTTTCACAAATTTAAATTAAAATTATTTCAAGTTCTTAAATTTTTATACACATAATTTTATGTTTACTTTTATTTGCTTTGTTTGTTTTTATTTTTTGACAGCTCACTTGGAATATTCCAATAACAACGTAACCAGTGTTGCAACTTTTCACATTAAGATACAGACACAGTTTTTACTCACAAATCGAGAAACAGTGGAATTTTTTGTTTCATACTTTTTCGATGTGAGAACTTTTCACATAAAATACAGAATACGGGTACTGGTTAAAATTTACCAGAATTTAGTGACATCTTGTGACGTAAAACAGAGAATGGATTTTTTATTTAAATGAGGTATTTTAGTGCGAGTCCAGTGAAACTTCTATTAAGTTGGGAGAAAAGTTTTAATATGTTTTATTTTTTCCTATGAAACTACTGTGCGACCATTTAGTTATTTAATTGCTAAAAGAAAATAAAGTCGATGTGCCATTTACAGTGATTTTGGTACTGACCATCATATAAACTTTTTTATTTAATTGATTTTAATAGCTCTCAATTGTTGTATTTTGAAAGCTTGCTGACATCATCTTAATCATTATCATCGTTGTTTTTATCATCTGCCGATTCATTGTTTTCCAATAGCTAACATGTTCATTGAGAAAATACATGTCAGCTAGAACCTGATGTTGTGTATTTAACTCTAAACATATGTGTGTGTTCCATTTTTGTGTATTGTAGTAAATATCTGATGAGCCATCAACTACCACGATGTCATTTTGGAACCACAAAAAAATTGTTTTGTGTTTTTCTTTTCTTTGCTACTTTCAACTATCTTAGTTTTAATCCACCATCATAATATGGCAAGAATAGCTCTAGCTGGGAGGGGGTATAACGGAATGCTTGAAACACATTTTTTGTTTATAAAATGGACACAAAAAATTTAGATGATGGTTTTTCTAATGGCATGTGTGTTGTTATATAAAGCATCCATTTAGTGTAATGTGGTTGTCATACACACATCCAAATATACAAACATATATGTAGTTATATATATATATGTATATATATATATTACATATTATCAGCGAGTATTTTGAGCTATATTTTTATATAAATTTAGCGATATACTACATACAACATTTTGGTGGTGCATTGTTAGTCGTAGCATTGAAAGAAAATGACCCAGTTTTTATTTCTCCTGAAATTTATGTCTTCTCTTACAGAAAATTTTCTAAAAAGCAAAATGGTTTCTTTTTGTGTAATTTTGCAAGGTTAAAAAATTTAAATTGTTGTTTTTTTTTTCTTTTTCTTCGCTGCGTTACTGAAATTTAAGTTAATTTAAGTAGAAATAATTGAGATTAATTTAGCAGTAGCTCCCTTAATATGTACAAGTAGTGCTGCCAAGTATTTTAATAATATGTTGTAATAACCAACTCCCAGCATTAGACTAGGGCAGGCCTATAAGTCAGTTGCCACTTGTTTTTTGCCCGTAAATCGCAATGAAACTTATGTATGTTATCGAATATGAAAAAATGGGAGGCCTGCATATTTTTAAGCTGAACGCTATCATACTTAGGCGTAGAAGGAGGTGATAAAAAATGCTTTTTTGATTTTTTTTTGCAGACTTTTCATATTTTACTTTTTATTTTTTTTATCTATTTATTTATGTCTATGAATTAAATTCTTTTATAGAATTTATAAACATACCAATGTTATAAAATTACAATATAAATATATGACAATGAAAAATTAATAATTCAAGTATAACATAGTATTTCGTTTAGCTCTCCGATTAGTTAGTGTCCTGTTTGCCTTAAAGTAGTGAAATGGACCTATAACAAATAGTATGATATACTGCTTGACGGGGTGTGTTTTGATGGCTTCTATTTTTAAATTGCACAATTTTCGTAATTCTAAATATTTTTATATTTTCTCATACCGCGGCGGCAATTTTTAATGTATAGTAAATACGATATAAACTCGATACAAAAAAAAAAAAAATATATATAAATAACAAGTAAGAAAATTACAGTCGGTCTAGACCGACTATACGATACCCTATACCATGCGTTTAGAAACCCTATCTCTTAGTACCAACTAACTGGACATAGAAAATAAGCAAAAACCAAATTTGAGTGGGATTTTTATTAATTTTTTTGGCTGCAGATATGAAAAAGTTCATATAGGATGCTATATCTATATGGGGACTAGGTCCAAAAATAGACCAATCCTGATCATGTTTGGTAAACTCTCTTGTATTTTGCAAAAATATATACAAACAAAATTTGAGAAGAATCAGTGCATTATTTTTGTTTTTAATAGATTTAAGTGAAGATCGGGAAGCAGTCTATATGGGGCCAAAGGGATCATTTTTGCACTACTCATTAATGGATGTAATGAACGCATACAAAACCAATTTGAGTAAGGTCTATATGACAATTTGGACCTTATGGCAATTTATGTCGATTTCGTAGGGGTAATTTGTATGGGGGCTAGGTATGAACATGAACCGATTCTCACCAATTTCAATACCGTTCGTCCCATGGCCGATAAAAGCTTATATGCCAAATTTCATCGAAATATATTCATATTTGCGACCTGCAGTTTGATTAAAAGGTTTACATGGACACACAGACGGACGGACGGACGGACATTGTTAAATCAACTCAAAAAGTGATTCTGATTCGATCGGTATAATTAAAGATGGGTCTAGGTCAAATATTTTTGGTTGTTACAAACAGCAGCACAAAGTCATTATACCCAAACCACATAGTGGTATAGGGTATAAAAATAAAATGTTAATATAAATGTTAACATACCAAAAATTCCATATTATGGAAAAAAAATATTATGTAAAAAGCAGTTCATATTCCGGACCCATAATTTTTCTCTTTAGTTTTATTTTTAATTTTTTTTTTGTATTTAACTTTTCAATAAAATTGTTGCCTTAAAATTCATGTTTAATTTTTGCTCGTATGTGTTCTGCTTTTATTGCAATTTTTGTTTTTTTTTATAAAAATACATTCATTTCTGTATGCACCATTGTTCTCTTAAAATTTTTTAGCATTTTTTTGCGATGTTTAAATGTTTTCGGTTTACAAAATTCTTAACACTTTCTATTTAAAAGAACCCTGCCCTAAATTTTATACATATTTTTGTTGTCTTCCTTTCACTAAACATCACTTCATGTGGCTGTTGTTGTTGTTGTGATTTTGTTTTTATATCTAATCTCTAGCTTAGAGATAACATTTACACTGGATTTATTTAACAAAAAAATCTGCATTACAAACAGAACATTTTGCTAAAAATTACATTGTAAATGTTTTTGGGGCATTGAAAAAAAAAATACAAAAATGCTAAACCGAGTGTCAATTTTGAAATTCAATACATGTAAATTGCAAAAGGAAAAGATTAAATACTGCTGAATAAAAATGTTGATTGTTGTTGATACTTGAGCTAGGTCGGAAAGGTATTAATTCAAATATGTAAATAAATATGAAGGTTAAATACATGAAGGCTAAATAATTTGATGAACTTACAATTTTTCTTTCTGAAACATTAAATAAAATGATGCCATATAAATAAATTATTGTTTTTATATTTAATATAATATTAATTGATACGTGTTTGACTTTTTTTTCATATTTATTATGCGCACCAGTTACAGTTATCAAAACCCTAAATACAATTACGTTAGTCTCAATATTTTCAAGCGAATAATTTAACTCCTCTGTTGAATAGATGGCAAGTCGGTCAAAATATCAAATTTGGCGACAGCCTGTCAAAAGACACGGTGAGGTGCAATGAGGCAAAATGGCAGTGATATTGTTGCAAAAATAAAAGTCGTAAATAATATAGCAGGATGCGGTGTTAAATTGGTTGCAGAGAATAATAAAATATTAACAAAGAACGAACAAGAAAGGCAATACTTAGTGCAAGTCGTAAGTGATTACAGAAAACAATTTGAAACGCACGCTAAATAATCCTTAAATACAACAAAATAAATAGAATTAATTTTACATTACCTATTCTTTTGAATAAATTGTCTTTTATTAGCCTTGGGTGATTTGTGGGTCTTCTTATTTAGAAAAATTTAGATAGTTCTTAGGTTAGGTTAGGTTAGGTTGAAAAAAGAGGAGCCATGTATACACATAGCTCATATCCGTTTTACCCGGATATACACTTAAGCCAGAAAGTCGGCTTGTTGTGCGCTCTACATCCTCGTGCTCATCCGTTAATCTACTCCTTATTTAACTTAGGAGTTCGGTCTGGATAGCAAATCTCCTGAGTGCTTTCCAGCGTATCCCCCTAAGAGCCGCTAGGCCGGGTATGATTTCGTTGGATAAATTTCTGACCCTTGTTCCGGCAAATGCAGGACAGTAACAAAGGTAGTGTTCTAGGGTCTCATCATCCTCTCCGCAAGCTCTGCATGTGGCCGATTCTGCCCGTCCTATACGGTATAGATGAGCCCTCAGTTCAGAGTGTCCAGTGAGGATGCCAATAATCCTACTCAGTTCCTTTCTATTTAAACTAAGGATTTCCTTAGTCTTCGAAGTGTTTGGAGAGCCCCGTAGTATCTTCGTAGCCTTACCCACGTCAGTTTCCTCCCAAATTGAAGTATGTGAATTAGTTGCCCACTCCGATAGTTTCAATTTGAGTGCCTGGAAAGGTATTGGGTTTTCCAAATTGACACCCTCCAGGAAAGAACCCTTCCTGGCCAGTTCATCTGCAATCTCGTTTCCCATTATACCACTGTGTCCTGGGATCCAAATGATTTCAAGTCTGCCTCTTGTAGTGAACTTTGCAATTTCTTCCTTACATCTGAGGACAGTCCTTGATCTAGTTTTGTCCGAGGATATCGCCCTGATAGCCGCTAGACTGTCCGAAAATATTTTCACGTCTCCGGGGCTTGGGATTGCCCGTACGTCAATAGATCTTAAGCATTCCGTTATCGCGACCAATTCGGCCTGAAAGACAGAGTTGTGGTCCGGAATGCGTAGGTGTATGCCATTGGAACGGTCCTCATCATAGAAACCTATACCAGTCCTACCATGCAGACTAGATCCGTCTGTGTAGTAGTGTGACCCTGGAAGTTTTCGTAGAAAATTTTCGTTCAACCAGCTTTCCCTGTCAGGTATCCTTATACTGCAGGGTATGTTTGTCGACACTTCCGCGATTCTATCACAGCTAAAATCCACTGTGTTGAATTCCGGTATCTGGTCCAATATTGTTTGGTGTCTGGTCATATGGTCGGTGATGTATTCCCCTGTTACTCTTAGTTCGTAACATGGCCAGAGCTGCCTCATATTTAATTCTAATCTCGATCGGGTGTATAGATAGAATCGTCTCTAAAGCCCTCGTAGATGTAGTCCGTATTGCGCCGCTGATTCCTATGCAGCAGAGGCGTTGTATTTTTTGAAATGGTTTAATGTAACATTTCCTGTTCATTGATATCCATGTGACTACGGATGCGTAGGTTAGAATTGGTCTAACGACGCTTGTGTAAAGCCAATGAGTCATCCTCGGGTTTAAACCCCATTTTGAACTTATAGCTCTTCTGCAAATGGCCCATATCCGATGAGCCTTCGCGACTTTGCTCTCAATATGGTCCTTCCAAGTGAGCTTTTTGTCGAGAATCACCCCAAGGTATTTCACCGTTTGTGTGATTCTAATCGTTTTGCCCTGGAAGCGGGGTTCATCGAATTCGACTATTTTCGTCTTCCTAGTAAAGAGGCATATTTCGGTCTTTTCCGGGTTCACATTTAATCCCCTTGGTTGTGCCCAATCGTATGTTATTTCGAGTGCATCCGATGCCCTCCTACATAAATTTCTAGGATCTTTCCCCCTTAACAGTATCGCTACATCGTCTGCGTAGCAGACAGGTTGGAAACGCTTATCGGTTAGAATCCTTAGAAGACTGTTTATAGTGGTCACCCAGAGAAGGGGGGATAGAATTCCCCCTTGAGATGTTCCACAGCAAACCTTGTCTCTTATTTTAATGCCACCAACCTCGCAACTTATCCATCTATTCCCTAGCATGTGACTGATCCAGGCTTTGATATCCCGGTCGATGTCGAAACGTTCTAGGGAGTGGAGTAGCGTATTTGTTGATACATTGTTAAAAGCTCCTTCTATATCAATGAATATGGCTAGAGTAAAGATTTTTAAATCGAAAGATCTTTCTATGTGGTGAACTACTTCATGAAGCGCAGTTTCTACTGAGCGTCCCTTTAAATAAGCGTGTTGTTTGAACTTCAACAGCTCATTTGGGATTTGAGATTTAACCATGTTATCGACTATTCGCTCCATGGTTTTCAGTAGGAAGGATGTAAGACTTATCGGTCGATTGGCCTTAGGGTTCGCGTAGCTTTCCTTTCCTGGCTTTGGTATGAAGACCACTTTGGCCTCCTGCCATGCTCTGGGGGTATACGCAAGTTTTAGGCAAGCAGAGAATATGCCAGCTAGACTACTGCCAATCAAGTCCCCGCTCTTTTGTAATAGAGCAGGAAAGATTTCATCTGGGCCTGCTGCCTTAAAGGGGGCAAAGATTTGTATTGCCTTAATTACCATATTTTCGGTTATTCTATCATGTCTTTCCTCTCGATATTGTTCCTCATTAGGCCCTTCATATTGTTCCCCTTCGGGTCCCGTCTGCTGTTCCACGTTGGTTCCAGTTCGTCGGGACACATTGGTACCAATTTCAGTGTGTGTTTCAAAGTGTGTTTCCATCAATATTCTTAAGGATTGTTCCATCGATTCCGCCCGAATCCCGTCCCTATCGACAAGAGTTTGAGACTGTGAATGGGTTTTCGATAAGAATTTCTTGATTTTTGAGATGTCATTAACGCTATCAACCTGTTCACAGAAGTGTCTCCAGGAGTTGCGTTTGGCTATTCGAATCTTTTTGTTGTAATGCCTGAGCTTAACATGGTAGTCATCCCAGTATATTGCGTGTTTTTTACGACGAGCCCTATTGAAAAGTCTTCGGACGTCCTTCCCAAGATTTATCAGTTCCCCTGTTAGCCAGGGTTTATCTCGGGGAGATCTCCTTTCCCGGAGTGGACAGCATTCCTTGAAGGACTCAATTAGGCTCCTTGTTATTTTGTCCACTTCCTCGTTAACCTCTTCGACATACCTTAAGTCTGTGCGAGGAGTAGTTAGACGGGCTTGTAGATTTCTTCTAAATTTAGGCCAATCAGTCTTAGCCTTATTCCTGAACTTGATGGGTTCAGGTGGTGGGTGTGTCAGTTTAAATAAAATGTATCGATGATCCGAGAAGGAATGTTCGCTAGAGACATGCCAATCTTGGATATCATCCACTAAATTTTTCTAACAAATTGAAATATCTAGAACCTCTTCCCGTAATTTGTTAACAAAGGTTGCCGTGTTCCCAACATTAAGGGTAAAAAGGTCATTTTCGTTAAGGAATTCAAGTAAAGCATCCCCCCTTTGGTTACAGTTCGAACTTCCCCAAGCTATATGGTGAGAATTCGCATCGCACCCTATGAGAATTTCCTTACCTGTTATCCTGGCCGTTTTTACTATCTCTTCAAGTTCCGACGTCGGTGGAGGTGTCGGTGAGTCCTACGGTAGATAAACCGATGCTAAGAGCATTGGTTGGCTTCCGTGTTGCAGGACGGTGGCATCTGCGGCGGACAAGTCTGGGGAAAAGAGATAGTTTAGGTTTTTGTGACAAATAATACAAGTTCTCGGTCGAGTTCCTGTATGAGCATAGAAAATTTGGTAATTAGGATCATTTAGTCCAGTAACCTTGTCATTTAACGTCCAAGGTTCCTGTACTAGAACGACATGTAACTTACCTTTTTGTAGTTTTTCCATCAGAGTTTGAGTAGCCGTTTTGCTCCGATGGAGGTTTATATATATAGATAGTTCTTACACATAAAAATAATTTCATAACAAAATTGGTAAAAGTTGTTTTAATTCAAATTCGCGAGTAATAAGCAGATAATTGCAGCAAAAATATTTCACAATGGATTATTTTGATACCAGGAGCACTGAAAGGTTAATTTAATAAAAATTAACCGAAATATTTTTCTTAAATTTTAAATTGTGGTTTCATCGGGTTTAATAGAAAAAATCTTTTTCGATAATATTTATTTTAAAAAATCCGAAGCAGGCGTTGGCAAATAATGGGATAACGTTCTCGGATTTTCTCAAGTTTTAGGAACGGAAGTTCTACACATTCATTTATTATATTTTGAGCGTCACATCTAAAAATTCAATAGCACTTCGAAAATATTTGAATTTTTTGAATAAATTATTTTTTATTAGCTTGGGGTCATATGTGACCCCAATTCCAAAAGGGTTAATGGAGTCATGATATTTTTTTCCGAAACCATAGGCTATTAAGATAAAATATAACATTTAAAAGAAGAAAAGTGATGAATTTTTGATGCGAAGTATTTAGAAATAGTACATTTACAGAATATTTTACAAAAATACCATTTTTCTCGAACTCCGCAAAAATAAAATCCTTGTCATCAAATAATAATAGTCTAGTGATTTACCTAAATATTCACACAATTAATCTACGACATACACTTAACAAGATCCTAAAGAGCTACATCATTTTTTTTAAATTTTATTTAAGAAAATTTTTAAAAACTTGAAAAAGGAGTTTTCAGAATTTTATCAAAAAAATTTTCCATTTTAGGTCTCAATGCTTAATAGGTTAGCAAGGTGGTAATAAAACAATAATTCATATTGATTGGCATTGTTTTTATTTTTTTTTTTTTGGCTGCAGATGTGAAAAACTTCATATCGGCTGCTGTATTTATATGGGGACTAGGTCGAAAAAAGGACCGATCCTAACCATATTTCGTAAAGTCACGCATATTTGAAAAAATATATGCAAACCAAATTTGAGAAAAATTTGTGCAATATTTTTGTTTTTTGATAAGTTTAAGTGAAGATCGGGAAGCAGCTCTATATGGGGCCTATGATAAAAATTGTCCAATAGGGAATATTTTTGGATCACTGATTAATGGCTATAATAAGCACATACAAACCCAATTTGACTGAGATCTATATGATAATTTGGATCTTATGGCAATTTATGTCAATTTCATAGGGGTCATTTGTATGAGCACTAGGTCCTAACATGAACGGAATTTCACCAATTTCAACAGCGTTCATCCTCTGGCAGACAAAAGCTTCTATACAAAATTTCATCAAAACATATTCACATCTGCGACCTGTAGTTTGATTACAAGGTTTACATGGACACACAGACGGACAGACGGACGGACACCGCTAAATCGACTCAGAAAGTGATTCCGATTCGATCGGTAAAATAAAAGATGGGTCTAGGTCAAATATTTTTGATAGTTACAAACAGCAGCACAAAGTCATTGTACCCCAACTACATAGTGGTATGTGTATAAAAAGTATATACTATATATTAAAAAAAAATATATATTATTTTACAGAAATTTTTAGTAATAAGTTAATTTTCTAGTTTATACACTGAAGACATACGGTATTGCAATGGGTTTTGCAGATATATATATTACAAATTTTGCACGCTAATCTGTGCGTGTTGTCTGATTTTTGGCAGAAACTGCACCAGACTCTTTTCTTACTTATAGTTGGAAAAGTGAAAATCCATTGTTTACTGACACTTTATCATGACCACCTTTTGTTCGATTATAATGTAAAATTATGAATGGTATTTTATCGATGTCCCTTGAAATTCTTTATTTTTGTCTAAAGTGCTTTGAAGGAGAACGCACTTTTTTTTATTTTAGACACCATAGTGGTAATGAAACGGAAGCTTAGTTTTCACTTCCAAAAGTACAGATTGAATTGATGTTTTATTTTTTCAAGTTACGTTTCAGCAACAATTGCGTTAGTTCATATTATATAAATAAGCTATCAATGATAAAATTTATGCCTTTTAGCTCTGTTGAACATAAATCTAGTACTATGCGTATGCCTTGATTTTTTTTTTCAGGTACCGCGCCAGATATCTTTCATGTATACACTTGAATATTTCATACATATGTATTTATACTATTGCAAAGTACCCAAAATTTAATCCTATATTTTGCAGGTTTGTTTTGCATATATTGGAGAAACGGATATTTACCGCTAAACCCTACCAATTGCATTAAACCCTTTCTTTTGTTTATTAAATGACGGTAGCTCTGAGCACAATTATCCACATCAGCCTTACAGTTAATTCTCTTCGTTGTTGGTATGTTTATAATATGTAGCATCTCTAGCATAAAGCGGCGTCTATAGTTATTCTCAGTTTGTAATACGCTCACATTATGAAAATCTGGTGTATGTTTATTTTGAACACAGTGGTTTGTCAATGCCGTTTTTTGTGTATTAATATCTCTTGATTTTTAATCTGATTTGTGTCCTGATATACGTGTTTCTAATTTGTTTTTCGTCGTCCCAACATACACTTTTTCACATTTTTCCTTATCATTACCATCACAGGGTATTTTGTATACTACATTCGATTTTTCCATTATTTTAATTTGGTCTTTTATCTTACTGTATATCTTAGCCAGGTTGTTGTCAGTTTTATGAGCAATTTTATAGTTTTCACCGTCAAACAGTTTAGATTCCTCAAATCTTTCCGATATTTCAGGTAGGAATGCGAGAGATTTGTATATTTTGGTGTCTGCAGTAGTTGTAGCGTATATTCCTTTTTTACTTTCATAGTCAGAAATCAATTTGTTAATAAGTTTAATCGGACAATTATTGTGAAGTAGGATATTTCTTATTTTTAATTTATTCTTATAGTGAAATGCCAAGTCACTCAAATTAAGTACTCTTCTTATTAAATTGTTTGCAGTATTCATAATAATTCTTTTTGGGTGCTTCGAAAATAAATTTATTATTCAACCTGAAGCCGTCGGTTTTTGGTACCAGTCAACTTTCAAAGTGTTATTTTTCTCCCTCATAACCACTGTGTCTAGGTATGGTAGTCTATAATTATACTCTCTTTCGTATGTAAACTTAATGCTATGATGAAAACTGTTTAAGCCTGTCAATACCCCCTAAATTGCACTTTCCCGAACTATACTAAAAAGATCATCCACGTATTTCGTCAAAATTCTTGGCTTTTCCGTTAAACTTCCAACAACCGTATCTAAAAGTCTCTCCATAACCAAATCGGCCACAATTGGTGATGCAGGTGACCCCATAGGTAATCCTTTCTTCTGTTTATATATCTTATTGACGTATTGAAAATATCGGTTGTCTTTTATGCAGAATTTCACAATGTGTAGAAATAAGCCCTTCATCATGTTGGTATATTTAGAGATTTCGTCCCATTTTTCTTCTATAATAAAAAGCGCTAAATCGACAGGAATACTAGGAAACAATGACACAACATCAAACGAGATTAATCTTTCATCGTCTTGTAAAGTCAATTCTTTAATCTTATTATACCCTATACCACTATGTGGTTTGGGTATAATGACTTTGTGCTGCTGTTTGTAACAACCAAAAATATTTGACCTAGACCCATCTTTAATTATACCGATCGAATCAGAATCACTTTATGAGTTGATTTAACAATGTCCGTCCGTCCGTCCGTCCGTCCGTCTGTGTGTCCATGCAAAGCTTGTAATCAAACTGCAGGTCGCAAATATGAATATATTTTGATGAAATTTGGTATATAAGCTTTTATCGGCCGTGGGATGAACGCTGTTGAAATTGGTGAGAATCGGTCCATGTTCAGACCTAGCCCCCATACAAATTACCCATATGAAATCGACATAAATTGCCATAAGATCCAAATTGTCATATAGATATTACTCAAATTGGGTTTGTATGCGTTCATTACATCCATTAATGAGTAGTCCAAAAATGATCCCTTTGACCCCATATAGAGCTGCTTACCGATCTTCACTTAAATCTATTAAAAAACAAAACAAGTAAGAAAATTATAGTCGGTCTAGATCGACTATACGATACCCTATACCATGCGTTTAGAAACCCTATCTGTTAGGCCCAACTAACTGGACATTGAAAATAAGCAAAAACCAAATTTGAGTGGGATTTTTATTAATTTTTTTGGCTGCAGATATGAAAAAGTTCATATCGGATGCTATATCTATAAAGGGACTAGGTCCAAAAATGGACCGATCCTGATCATGTTTGGTAAAGTCTCTTGAATTTTGCAAAAATATATACAAACAAAATTTGAGAAGAATCAGTGCAATATTTTTGTTTTTAATAGATTTAAGTGAAGATCGGGAAGCAGCTCTATATGTGGTCAAAGGCATTATTTTTGGACTACTCATTAGTGGATGTAATGAACGCATGCAAACCCAATTTGAGTAACATATATATGATAATTTGGATCTTATGGCAATTTATGTCGATTTCATATGGGTAATTTGTATGGGGGCTAGGTCTGAACATGGACCGATTCTCACCAATTTCAATAGCGTTCATCCCATGGCCGATGAAAGCTTATATACCAAATTTCATCAAAATATATTCATATTTGCGACCTGCCGTTTGATTACAAGCTTTACATGGACACACAGACGGACGGACGGACGGACGGACGGACATTGTTAAATCAACTCAGAAAGTGATCCTGATTCGATCGGTATAATTAAAGATGGGTCTAGGTCAAATATTTTTGGTTGTTACAAACAGCAGCACAAAGTCATTATACCCAAACCACATAGTGGTATAGGGTATAAATATTGCACTGATTCTTCTCAAATTTTGTTTGTACATATTTTTGCAAAATATAAGAGACTTTACCAAACATGATCAGGATCGGTCCATTTTTGGACCTAGTCCCTTTATAGATATAGCATCGGATATGAACTTTTTCATATCTGCAGCCAAAAAAAATAATAAAAATCCCACTCAAATTTGGTTTTTGCTTATTTTCAATGTCCAATTTTAGTTGGGCCTAAGAGATAGGGTTTATAAACGCATGGTATAGGGTATCATATAGTCGGTCTAGACCGACTATAATTTTCTTACTTGTTTTTAAATTGCATTGAGTCCTTAACATTATATTTCGAATTTTCGGTAATTATACCCTATACCACTATGTGGTTTGGGTATAATGACTTTGTGCTGCTGTTTGTAACAACCAAAAATATTTGACCTAGACCCATCTTTAATTATACCGATCGAATCAGAATCACTTTTTGAGTTGATTTAACAATGTCCGTCCGTCCGTCCGTCTGTGTGTCCATGTAAAGCTTGTAATCAAACTGCAGGTCGCAACTATGAATATATTTTGATGAAATTTGGTATGTAAGATTTCATCAACCATGGGATGAACGCTATTGAAATTGGTGAGAATCGGTCCATGTTCAGACCTAGCCCCCATACAAATTACCCCTATGAAATCGACATAAATTGCCATAAGATCCAAATTGTCATATAGATCTTACTCAAATTGGGTTTGTATACGTTCATTACATCCACTAATGAGTAGTCAAAAAATGATCCCTTTGGCCCCATATAGAGCTGCTTCCCGATCTTCACTTAAATCTATTAAAAAACAAAAATATTGCACTAATTCTTCACAAATTTTGTTTGTATATATATATTTGCAAAATACAAAAGACATGATCAGGATCGGTCCATTTTTAGACCTAGTACCCATATAGATATAGAATCCGATATGAACTTTTTCATATCTGCAACCAAAAAAATTAATAAAAATCCAACTCAAATTTGGTTTTTGCTTATTTTCTATGTCCAGTTAGTTGGGCCTAAGAGATAGGTCTAGACCGACTATAATTTTCTTACTTGTTTTACTTAGAATACTGGTTATGTATTTGCACAGTTCACTTGAAGGTGCATTTATACAAGAACAAATTGGCCTTAGAGGATATCCTTCCCTGTGGACTTTTGGAAGTCCGTATATCCTCGGAGCCGTAGCTGTGTCTGTTTTAAGCCTTCTCTTTTCCGTTTCCGTAATAATATTGTTTCTTAGAAATTCATCAACTAGGTCATTATTTATTCTTTGTAGGCCACTTGTTGGGTCTTTCATCGATCTCTGATATGTCATCATGTCTCCAATAATTTGCTTCATTCTTGCATCGTACTCTTCCTTCTCTATAGCAACAGTAACATTACCCTTATCGGCAGTGAGAATTAATATGTTCTTATTATTGCTCAGAAACTTTCTGCTATTTTCCATAACGTTACGTGTAAATTTGTCCCTATTGCTAAGTTTTAATTTGTGAATGTGGTTGTCAATAATAGATGTAAATCTCGTCCTAGCCATTTCTTGTTCTTCCTTATCTCTTATCGTTAGAATAAAATCTTCTCCACCCGTTATATAATCAGAAATCGAAAAATCATTCTTTGTTACTGGTAAAGCATGTTTTTGACCCAGTGAGAGAATCCACTGTATATCTTCACGAGTTACAGTTTTTGTCTTATTGATAAACCAATTCCTATTATATTTGATCTCAAGTTGTATTCTTTGTAGTTCTTTTAGTTTCTCAAATTTTTTCTTATGTCTGTCTTTTATTTCCCACCTCTTGGACTTCGCCAAAATCCTCTCGCTGTTCCACAGTTCATGGGCCTCAGCTACAGTTAGTTGTTTATCTATTTTCATCTTTATCATGTCCTTCTCACCGTAATTAATTTTCAAAAGTTCGTGTTTTTTTATTAAAAGATTTAGAATTTTGTTGTGGAAATTTTCGATATATTTTGAAAGTGTCTGTCTTATTGTAGTTTCGGTTGTTACGTTTGTGTCAAAGATCTTATGTATATTTTTGGTTGCATAACTAATAAAATTTGGAGTAATACCTTCATTTCTGCAACGTAACAGGAACGTTATAGTTGATCTCAAGTTTAAGTTTTTGTCTCGTGCCATTTTGTACTTATTAATGTTTCTTTTGATGTTGACGTTTTTCTTAAATTTGTTGTATACCATTTTGATGTTTTTCACGGCGTGCTCTCCGTTAATGTTATTTTAAGATTGTAGTTGTTCGACCTTTCAAATGTTGATAAATAATAATTCTCGAGGACACAAATCAGATCAAAAATCAAAATAAACATACACCAGATTTTCATAATGTGAGCGTATTACAAACTGAGAATAACTATAGACGTCGCTTTATGCTAGAGATGCTACATATTATAAACATACCAACAACGAAGAGAATTAGAGATTATAGATTAATAATTCTTAGTCATAGGTCCCATATAGAGCTGCTTCCCGATCTTCACTAAATCTATCACAAAACAAAAATATTGCACAGATTTTTCTCAAATTTGGTTTGTATTTATCTTTTCAAAATATAAGTGACTTTACCAAGTATGGTCAGGATCGGTCCATTTTCCAACCTAGTCCCCATATAACTATAAGACCGGATATGAACTTTTTCATATCTGCAGCCAAATAAATTAATAACAATGCCACTCAAATTTGGTTAATGCTTATTCTCTACATCCAATTCGTTGGACCGAAGAGATAGGGTGTCTAAAACAAGGTCTAAGGTATCGTATAGTCGGTTTAGACCGACAATAATTTCTTACTTGTTTATTAGGGTTTCGTCGATATTATTGTTTTTTACCCATTTATTAGTTGCCACATTATTTTTATACCCTATACCACTATGTGGTATGGGTGTAATGACTTTGTGCTGCTGTTTGTAACTACCAAAAATATTTGACTTAGACCCATCTTTTATTATACCGATCGAATCAGAATCACTAACTGATTCGATTTAACGATGTCCGTCCGTCTGTGTGTCCACGTAAACCTTGTAATCAAACTGTAGGTCGCAAATATGAATATGTTTTGATGAAAATTGGTATGTAAGCTTCCATCGGCCATAGGATCAACGCTGTCGAAATTGGTGCAAATCGGGCCATATTCAGACCTAGCCCCCATAAAAATGACCCCTATGAAATCGACATAAATTGCCATAAAATCCAAATTATCATATAAATCTTACTCAAATTGGGTTTGTATGCGTTTATTACATCCATTAATCAGTAGTCCAAAAATGATCCCTATGGGACAACTCTTAGGCCCCATATAGAGCTGCTTCCCGATCTTCACTTAAATGTATTAAAAAACAAAAATATTGCACTGATTCTTCTCAAATTTTGTTTGTATATATTTTTGCAAAATACAAGAGACTTTACCAAACATAGTCAGGGTCGGTCCATTTTTGGGCCTAGTCCCCATATAGATATAGCATCCGATATGAACTCTTTCATATCTACAGCCAAAAAAACTAATAAAAATTACACTCAAATTTGGTTTATGGTTATTTTCTATGTCCAGTTAGTTGGGCCTATCAGATAGGATATCTGAACGCATGGTATAGGGTATCATATAGTCGGTCTAGACCGACTACAATTTTCTTACTTGTTTTATATTGATTCTATTTACCATATACCACTATGTGGTTTGGGTATAATGATTTTGTGCTGCTGTTTGTGACTACCAAAAGTATTTCACCTAGACCCATCTTTTATTATACCGATCAGCTTAGAATCACTTTCTGTCCGTCTGTGTGTCCATGTATGGCTTTTAATCAAACTACAGGTCGCAAATATAAATATATTTTGATGAAATTTGGTATATAAGCTTTTATCGGCCACGGAATAGACGCTGTTGAAACCGGTGAAAATCGGTCCATATTCAGACCTAGTCCCCATACAAATGACCCCTATGAAATCGACATAAATTGCCATAAGATCCAAATTATCGCATAGATCTTAGTCAAATTGGGTTCGTATGTGTTCATTGTATTCATTAATCAATAGTCCAAAAATAGTCCCTATAGGACAATTATTAGTCATAGGGCCCATATAGAGCTGCTTCCCCATCTTCACTTAAATCTATCAAAAGACAAAAATTTTGCACTGATTCTTCTCAAATTTGGCTTGTGTATAATTTTTCAAAATATAAATGACTTTAACAAATATAGTCAGGATCGGTCCATTTTTCGACCTGGACCGACAATAATTATTTTACTTGTTTTTATAGTAACTTTTTTGTTACTAAGCTTAATTTTTTATTTAAATCATTATGAAATTTTTTATATTCAACTTGATATTTTTTTTTGATTATTGAGCCATTTCTTATAAAGTTTATTCCGCGCATCACAATACTTTATTGAATCTTCATTTATCCACGGATTATTTGTTCTTGTTTTATTTGATTTAGTTACCTTTTTTGAGTCTTTATATATCGTCGCCTGGGTAAAATATTGTCGTAAGCGCCATTTTGACGATTTTTAGTTATAGATGCAGTTATATATTTTAAAATAAGATCTTTCGATTGGTGACATCAGTTTTTCGATATCTCGCTTATACTCTGAGATATTCAGTATGATCTTGTCGCATATCCAACGTCAGTAGCGGCTTTCTCGTTTTTTGTCGTATGTTCAGACGGTTTTGCCCATACGACAATTTTCCCATACAAACGAATCATTTTTTCTTATAATTAAAATATTGTCGTATGTGCAAAATGGCTTGACACATACCGCTTGGTAGAACTTTGTCGTATGTGTTATGGTGAAATGCATTGATTCTACTAATTTCAGTATCAATCGTGATGTCGTCGCGATCGGACGGTTCACCTGCGCCGAGTGTATCGCAGGAAATTTTTTCGTAAGTGCTATAGCAAACTCTAGCTACAATATTGGAAAACATATAATAACTTTACTTTTGGTACAGCATGCGTCACGAAATACTGGAAGACGAAAGTTACAGCGATTTTTCATCAGACGACGAAGGAAATAATAACAATTTTATCCCAAATTCCAAATCGACCCTAAGAAGTTTCTATGAATTCGCGTATAAAATTGTTTCGCCAATTAGTCCAAATACTACCGAAGTTTTGCGACTACCATCGGATTACAGCAGCTCATGTAAGTATATGGCGCATAAAAATTAATATCTGTTTAAATTATTCTTTGCATCGTGCTTATATAAACAGTTCAGTTAATTTTTCAGCGTGCGCTGAGTCTCCTGTTGCAAGGAAACGAAAGCGAGTTCCTGAATTGTAGAAGCAGAATGTACGGAAAAATCTTCGTGACCGTGGTTTGCCATTTACCAACAAAAGCGGAAATCAAAGACCTGGTAGAGCAATGCGACCGACTTGCAACCGTTCTTGTTTCTACACCTGCACTTTAAATATACCTGATGAGCAAAGGCAAATCATCCACTCATATTTTTGGAACCTAACTTCGGGTGAAAAAAAAAAATTATTTATTTATTTATTTATTTATTAAATATTTATTACAATTCAAATTATAATAAATCTTAAAGTTGAAGCACTAGCAACTTAGGCTATCGGCTTTGAAAAAAAAAAAAAAATATTTTACGGAAATTTTGTGAAAAGGGAAGCTGCTAAACGCAGAAGAACTTCAGTAGTAAAGGACCATCTCAAAAAACAGGCATCTTTTCACTTCTTCTTTATGGCAGGCAACAAAACATTTCAAGTTTGTTAAAAATACTTTTTGAGCACCCTAGTAATCTCCGAAAGAACCATTTATTACTTTTTTGCAAAACACTATGCAATTGATACTGTCAAAGTCGGGTTTAAAAATGAGAAGCGTGGAAGAAACCCCACAGATGACAGTCAAGTCATGTAAGTAAAGAATCATATTTCATATTTCCCTACAATTGAGTCACATTACTGTAGAGCTTCGACTTCAAGAAAGTATTTAGAAGCGCATCTAAGTGTACAAAAAATGTATGATCTTTACAAGACCGCCGTTAATAACCCGGTTGGCATATACACGTACAGAAAGGTATTCAACACATGCTTTAATCTTTCTTTTTATATACCAAGAAAAGATATTTGCGACAGATGTCAACTATTTAAAGTCAATGACACCAAACATTCTGAAGCTGAAGTACAACAGCATGAAAAACACTTGGAAGCAAAAAGATTTCCGACTGCCGAACGGTTCGTTGACCTCCAGAGTATCGATACAAATGCAGCTGTTTTAATGAAAAGGTATTTACTCTCCCAAAGATGTTCGCATCCAGCTTCTATTATAAAAGAAAGCTATGCTTCTTACTGGCACCCTGATTATACCTGGTTGGGAAAAGATTACATACTGTGCTTTGTGGAATGAGACCTTAAGTGGTAGAGGTGGAAATGATATAGCCAGTGGATTAATTAAAATACTCAGTAAAGCAGTAAATTGCTACTCTAAAATCGTAACAAAATTACATCAACTGCTATACTTCAGTTTATGCACGATCATCCGCAAATTAAAGAAATTGTGCAAAAATTCAGCGAACATTCTTCTTTACAGCAACTTGATAGTGTGCATAGCACAATTGAAAAATTTTTGCGAAACGTGGAGATTCCCAGCCAATTGTGTTTAATTCGACTACTCAAAAACGCACAGTTTTCCAACGTCAAATTACGACTACTGCAAATGAATGATATTGATTTTAAATGCTTTTCGATGAAAGCAGAAAGTTTGATTTTCAAAAATGTACAATTTTTCAAGTGTAAGTCTATTAAATATTCCAACAATGACTACTTTAAAGTTGGAACAAAATTATCATTTAAAGAACTTGAATATCACTTTTTCGATTTAAAGAAAAATAAAGGAAGGCTTAGCACAAAGATTTGGAAACACAATCTTCGAGCTGTTCCCAAAAAACACTTGACAACAATAAAAAAAAACGACTTACAAAGTTGCCTTCCCTTTATAGAAAAAGAGGAAGATAGAAACATTTATCGTGCCATTTTAAACCTTTAATAGCACCCAGTATTTTAGAAATGATATTTTTATGTAACACAGACTGAATTTGATATTAAAACTAATGTTCCTTAATTTTTACTGTTGCACGTAAAGCAAATATTTTTATGTTTATTTTTATTTTGTTCTACTTTATGTATTTTTGTGGAAAATAAAAAGTGAATTTGTTGTAAAAGTATTAACAATTTTTTTTATTTATTTACTTTTTTTTATCGTATAATATTATTTGTACAATAGTCAAATTACAACTTGTGTTTTTGACTGTTATAATATTTAATAGTATTTTGCCGTATGTGTACGGACTTTAAGCATACATTTTGAAGGTGTGATATACGACAAAATCATATTGAAGAAAACACGTACTAACACCTATAATATCACTAAATTATTTACAAGCACTACTGATATCTATTGTTCATGAAACGCTTAATAATACCTACAATTTTCAAGAAAATCTACCGTGGCGTTTTGGAATAATGATTTCCAAACTTCAATTGCGTTTTCCCTAAAATCATGAAATGTGATATGCGACAATATTTTACCCAGGCGACGATATAGTCTTTATATAGATCTTCTGTACTTAATTTTTGAACAATTTAATCGTTCCACCTCACATCTTTAATTTTTGGATTCACCTTAAAGTTGTTTATTTGGGCACCCATATTGGTTGTGTTTCCTCTTCTGGTTAGGTTCTTTTTCTTCATACATCGAACAAAAAAGAGAGTAATGATCAGATATACCTGTTTTCACTATAACAGTATACGTTTGTGTATTTGGGTTGTTGTTTCGTACGTGTAAATTAGCAATGCAAGTGCTTGTGTTTTTATTTGCATCTTTTCATGTGCTCTCATTAACAACACATATCTTTAAATAATAAAATATTGAATTTGAAGCTTTAACTTTATTGAATTTTTTAGTCTCTGAAAAATTACTGAAATTTGTTTAACATATTTTTGCTTTAAAATAATTCTTTTATTTAGAATACATGTGTCTAAGAACTAAAAAATAAAATAAAAAAAAACTTTTGCATAAAAATCCTCCTAAATACCGTCTTAAATTAATTCAAATATATACATATAGGAAACTGTAAATTTACGCTAAAAGCTCTTTGTTTATTCATATCACTCATATCATTTCGATGTTTCTACAGAATATGCAAGCAATTATATGCATATTGTAACAAACCACTTGTTTTGGTGAATCATGCAATTACAGCTTTCGTTTAGTTTACGTATAGTGATAACTCAGTCTTCACTTTTGCAAAATAATAAAATTGTCATTTGAGTGGAATTCATACACATCTCTGGTATGTATATCAATTTGAATTCCATTTACCTATTTTTGTCATGAATGTTACAGCCAGGCGGCCATTTTCAGTTTGATTTCGTTGTTTTTAATAACACTGTACAACAGCAATTCCGGTTGGTGGAAAAATAATCAGGATGAACGTACTAAGCCTGTGTAGTTAAATCTGAAAAGGGTTGGACGTTCTCAGCCAAACCTCTATGACCTTTAACATTTTTCCTTATCTTAATATTTTTTTGTATTAATTTTTCAGCTATAAATCAAAAACCATTGATGATTTCTTATTTCATTCTACAGCAAACAGCTTTAGCAAATCAAGTTGGGCTTATCCTATCGAACGAAAACTTAAACAATTTTAATTTTCCGTAATATTTAAATACATTTTTTGAATAACATAACATATTCAGGGCGTATGATTAAACTAGCCAACAAGGTTATGAACTGAAGCAACCAAATGTCTTTCCTAGAGTAGCTTGGTGGGCTGAAAACGAATCTGTAATTGAATTTTCTATATCGCGTCAGGTTTTTTACATAAAAGATCATTAGTTTATTAAAAAATTAATGAATTTTCAAAAGCGAATGCCGTTATTTGATCGGCGTTTGTATTTTTTTGTTTCGGTTTTACGTATTACAGTCCAGCAATAGTTTCCCAGCATGCTTTTGTCCCAAAATCCTTGATAATTTCTTTCAATTTTCATTAAATCTTGGTGGGCACGCCCCCCTTGTTCGTCCCTCAATGCACCTAATGTTTTGTGGAAAAAATCTAATTACGAATGAAGAAAATGCATTTTGAGTAACATTCGTGTACCTAATTCTTGAAAATTTTTCAATAATTCAGCAACAATTTGTCTGTAGTTTTCACTCTTATTGTCTCCAAGAAAACTGTCGACGATGCTCTTTAAAGATTTCCAGGCTGCATATGCTTTCTCCAATAAACAGTGTTAACAAGTAAGAAAATTATAGTCGGTCTAGACCGACTATACGATACCCTATACCATGCGTTTAGAAATCCTATATCTCAGGCCCAACTAACTGGATATAGAAAATAAGCAGAACCCAAATTTGAATGGGATTTTTATTATTTTTTTTGGCTGCAGGTATGAAAAATTTTATATCGGATGCTATATCTATATGGAGACTAGGCCCAAAAATGGACCGATCCTGACCATGTTTGGTAAAGTCTCTTGAATTTTGCAAAAATATTTACAAACAAAATTTGAGAAGAATCAGTGCAATATTTTTGCTTTTTAATAGATTTAAGTGAAGATCGGGAAGCAGCTCTATATGGGGTCAAAGGGATCATTTTTGGACTACTCATTAGTGGATGTAATGAACGCATACAAACCCAATTTGAGTAAGATCTATATGACAATTTGGATCTTATGGCAATTTATGTCGATTTCATATGGGTAATTTGTATGGGGGCTAGGTCTGAACATGGACCTATTCTCACCAATTTCAATAGCGTTCATCCCATGGCCGATAAAAGCTTATATACCAAATTTCATCAAAATATATTCATATTTGCGACCTGCAGTTTGATTACAAGCTTTACATGGACACACAGACGGACGGACGGACGGACGGACGGACGGACATTGTTAAATCAACTCAGAAAGCGATTCTGATTCGATCGGTATAATTAAAGATGGGTCTAGGTCAAATATTTTTGGTTGTTACAAACAGCAGCACAAAGTCATTATACCCAAAACACATAGTGGTATAGGGTATAATAACGTTTGCATTTTGTTAGATGATATTAGTGGTAGAAAAAAAAATTTTTTTTTGTTATACTTTCGCCAAATAATAATTGCATATTTAAACCATCAGAATTATGAGGAATAATTTACCTTGATTACACTGTGTAGCATTTTCGGGGTCATTGTATGGGGGTTCAAGAAATTCCAGGTCATGGTGATTAAACTAGGCTAGTTGAATAAAACCTTTAAAGTATTTGGCATTCTCTGTATTTTCATGATCCAGTTGGAAGTATTTATTCTTTTATTTTTATAATTGTAAAAATGGAAAATAATAAATTATCCTTATAATTATATTATTTTATTTGTTTTCTTTATCTTGATGTTTGGTTATTTAGTTTTTCAGATATAATTCAGTAACCGTTCATAATTTATTTAGCAAATAAGCGCCCCGGTAGGTGAGTAGGTAGCATGCTCGCCTATCATGCGGGGTTCGTGAGTTCGATTCCCACCAGAGGCTTTGGTCTATCGCTGCAAAAACCAGCCAAACGGTCTTTGTCACCCTGCTTATCACTGGACCTAAATTAGAATACAAATTTACCTTGCATTGTAATTAATATAAATAAATAAATAAATAAATAAATAAATAAATAAATAAATAAATAAATAAATAAATATATAAATATATAAATAAATAAATAAATATATAAATATATAAATAAATAAATAAATAGATAAATAATTTATTATTTAGCAACATTGTAGCTAAGGCTTAAATAAATAACTTAAGTTAATAAATCCATGTTAAAAATAAAAAAAAATCTGATGTATGTTCCATTTAATTTTTAAAATAACACTCATACATATATATACAAAAATATGCAAAATACAAGTGACTTTACCAAACATGATCAGGATCGGTCCATTTTTGGACCTAGTCCCTTTATAGATATAGCATCCGATATGAACTTTTTCATATCTGCAGCCAAAAAAATTAATAAAAATCCCACTCAAATTTGGTTTTTGCTTATTTTCAATGTCCAGTTAGTTGGGCCTAAGAGATAGGGTTTCTAAACGCATGGTATAGGGTATCGTATAGTCGGTCTAGACCGACTATAATTTTCTTACTTGTTTTCTTTTTAGTTACATTTCAAATAGTTCTACAATTCTAATTGGCCTTGGTTTTACTAACAAGAAGAATGGTGTTTACCTCTTCATTATCTTATTTCGTATTTTTAATATTTGTATTTGCTTTTTTTTTTGCATTTCGTTTTTATTTAAACTTCTACTTTTCACTCCTGCAACACTTGCCGCTCATAAGCACATAACATGTTTGTGTTAAAATATAAAAACATGCAAAACTATAACATGCAGTTGTTTTCTTCATCTCCAACATTTGGGACACTAACATGATGTTGTACATATTTTTGGTGGCTGTTTCGGGGGATTTCAAACAGTAGATGCTGGCAGCAACAAGATATGACCGGCATAACAATACGTGCATTGTAGCCATCATATACGAATATATATTTTACAATAATAAAAACCCTTTGTCCTGATAATATTCTGTAAAGATTTATAAAAAGAAATATTTCCTTGAAAACAATAATTTTGCTAATTATTTTCAAATATTCTTAAGTTCAAACTTCGTCAAAGAGTAAATTTTGTTACAAAGCATTTAGTTATGATCCCGATAACTAAATTTAACAAAGTTTTTCATCACAGTGTGGCATGCAACATACACTTAAGTACAAATGCTATTATGAAAACATGTGTCAGTTAATGTTTAATATGGATGAGCAGCATATGAAGGAGTGTGATATGTTGTGTTGCCGAATGTCTGCCTTCAAAAAGCGAAAACTAGGTTATGAGTTTTAGTGGCCCTGAAACTTATTTTCGTATGATTTTTATGTGGCCTACATCTACTTAAACCACAACCGCATAACAAAACACAACTTAAATGTACGTGCACTTTCAGTTGCATATTTATCTTCAAACATGGCAATGCATTTTGTATGTATATTTTTTAATGCCTGAAGCTTTTTTCAACAAAAACATTTTGTTTACCATTGAGCGGTAATACATTAAGATATAACATTAATAATTTAACAAACTTTTATAAAAAGTGAAATGATGGTTAACAATAAAATTTTTTAAGATGTACGGTATAATTTATAAAACCGCAACAAGTTGGCTTCAAAATATTTTAAAGTGCTACTAATGAAGCTATAGCTATGCTCGTTAATTTCATGCCTCTAATTTTCTTTCACAAAACAATTTCTGCCAAATTTTATTATTTTTTAAATTAATATTTGGTCAAACTCATCACTGTCTTCTGACTTTGGAATGACGTATGATTAATATAATTTTTTCTTAAATTATGACTTATACGGCTAAGAATTAATATTCATAGCTCTAGGGAACATTTTCGGTGTCATTGTGTGGAGCTGGTAATTCCAAGTTAGGGTGACAGTATTAGCAAATTATAATAAATTCTCCAAAGGATTTAGCGTTGTCGGGCCAAACTTTGATCCTTATCCTCTTGTTTGTTTGCTTAGTTTTTTAGCTATAACTGAAGAACCATTGATGATGTCTCATTTCATTCTTCAGCAAAATTGTAGTTAAGGCTTAACCTTCCTACACCCGCGGTAACTTTTATAACACATATACCCGCACGCTGTCTAACAGACCGAAAGTTTGAACCCCTGTTTCCCAGTTTTTCGAAAAAAAACTTTAACAAATAAATATTTTTTTTTTAAAACTTGAAGATATAATAAAAAAAAAATAAATATATAAATGTGAGTCCGATCACAGGAGAGATGTGTAAATATCTACACGTTTTTCAATTATATTTCAGAAAGTATCAACTGTTTTCCAGAAAGTATCAAATATATTTCAGAAAACATCAAATGTATTTCAGAAATTATCAAATGTTTTTCAGAAAATTCAATTGAGTTCCAGAAAATATCTATTGAAATTCAGAATTAAAAAGTTGTTTACGCTACAATACCGAAAAGTTATTATTATTTCTATTATTGATTTGGAGTCGCAGAAAATGTTTAGCAATATTTGACTTATTTGTTATGCACTGGAAAATGAACTACCGACGGCGACATTTTAATCGAAAGAAGATAAGGACTTCACTTATTAATCAGCTACAATATAAACTACGGGATAGAATTTTGAACGATTTTGAAGTCATCATTTTGAAAAAACACGTTTACATCGTCACCTAAAATACAAATGGCCATAACTAACAAAATGTTAAAAATTGACTTTTTGTATTCTAGTTACGGTCTTTTACTTAAAAACCACGATTTTACCATAAATTTGTTTTCATAAAAAAAATCCATCTTTATTTTGATTCTAAAATTTGGGTATTAAGTTTAAAGTAGTTTTTGCTTTATGATGTAATACTTAAAAAAGTATTTTTTTATATAGTGTTCTGACTATTTTTCGGAGACTCAAATGATATTTTCTGAAATTCAGTACATATTTTCTGAACTAAATTTAATAATTTCTGAAATACATTTGATGTTTTCTGGGCAGAATTTCTTTGACAAGGATTTTATTTTTGCGGATTTCGAGAAAAAATTGGATTTTTGAGAAATATTCTGTAAATGTACTCTTTCTAAATACTTTGTCTCAAAAATTCATCACTTTTCTACTTTTAAATGTTATATTTTATCTTAATAGCCTAGGTTTAAAAATATCTTAAAATCCAAAGCTGGCCTTGGCAAATAATAGGTTAACGTTCTCGGATTTATCCTTAATTTTTGGAACGAAACTTCTACACATCTAAAAATTGGACAGCACTTACAAAATATTTGAATTTTTTTAATAAATTGTATTTTATTAGATTGGGGTCATATGTGACCCCAATTCCAAAAGGGTTAATGGAGTCATATTATTTTTTCCGAAACCCTAGGCTATTAAGATAAAATATAACATTTAAAAGTAGAATAGTGATGAATTTTTGAGACAAACTATTTAGAAAGAGTACATTTACAGAATATTTCTCAAAAATCCAATTTTTCTCGAAATCCGCAAAAATAAAATCCTTGTCAAAAAAATTCTGGCGGAGCGATTTACTTAAAAATTAACACAGTTAATCTGCGACATATATTTAATAAAACCTTAAAGTGACATATTCAGTTTTTTAAATTTTGTTTAAGAAAGTTTTTTCAAAATTGAAAAAGGAGTTTTAAAAATTTTATCAAAAAAATTTCCAATTTTCGGTTTCAATGCGCAATAGGTTAACAACGTGATAATAAAACAATACTTCATATCTGAATACCTATGAGTATAGAGACCAAAAAAGAATGATGGGTTTAATCAATTTCTCAAAGTTGAAAAAAGTCATCAAATTGCATGAACTAGTTTTTTTGGCACAAGATTGGTCTGGGGCATTTGCTATTTCTTGGTGAAATTTCTTTCGATTTTAAAGTTTTATAATCTGTTGAAAGGATAATTTAATACTTATCCCGAATTATATAACAGCTTGTCGGAAAAATTAAACTATAGAACGAAATTTTCGTAAAATCTGAAAAAAATTCATATTTTCCCCATATAAACACACTTGAAATTTTCAATTGCTTTGCGCCACGATTTAACGTTTTTTGGTTGGCCCTAAACTTTGTATTTCTCTGTTTTTTTGCTATTCGCATATTTCTAGGGGGTGAGACCGACAGTTTGAACACTATTTTTATTAAGTGCCACCCTAATGTTTGATGTTTTCTGAAATACATTTGATGTTTCCTGAAATACATTTGATGTTTCCTGAAATACATTTACAATTTTCTGAAACACATTTGATAGTTTCTGAAACTCCATTGATATTTTCTGAAATTCAATTGATATTTTCTGAAAATCAAATGATTTTTTCTGAAATTCAATAGATACTTTCTGAAAGTCAATTAATGTTTTCTGAAATACAATTGATACTTTCTGAAACACTATCTGAAATTCAATTGATGTTTTCTGAAATACAATTGGAAAACGTTTAGTAATTAAAAAAAACATCTAGAGGCGCTATTACCCTATATGTTTTTTACATATGTACTGTCAACTTTTCCCACAACAAAAGGTGTACACATCGTGTGATACATATGAAACATTGTTTATGTACAATACATGGGGAAAGTCACATGTACATTTTTCAATTAGAACAGGTTCTATTTTGGCATGACAAACATATGAAAATACAACACTGCTTGTGGCGAAAGAAAAACAGAGTAAATTATAAAGATTAATATTGAAAGAAAAATAAATTGTTTAATATTAATTAACAAATAAAGCAATATATAACTTTTCTGTAACAATAAATTTTTGTAAATTCACAAATTAAATCAGCTGTTGTTTACATTTAGGGGTTATGTCATACGGAAATACATATGCACGTGTGATAGCAAAAAAATATGAATAGTATGTAAAAGACAATATTGACAGCCATGCGGAATTTCATATGGATAAAAAATGTGACAGTACGTATGTAAAAACACATCGTGTAATAGCACCTTAAGTTTATTTTTGACTTCTTCAAAGTTTTCCTAGTATATATACAATTGAATATTTAAAATTAATGAAAAAGATTTCTGATTTTGCTAAACAGACAGCGATCTCGGCGGTTCCGCTTACTAAAAAATTCTGTCAATAGCAACTGCATACTTGAAATTAAAAAAAAAAAAAACAATTCTGTAAGTTTGTAAACATGTCAAACTCACAACACACCTAGCGGTCGATAGCTTCGATATAAAAAATTAATAAAAAAGGTTTGTGATTTTACTAAACAGACAGCGAACTCGGTGGTTCTGTTTACTAAATACACCAATATACTTACATATACCACACACCGTTTTTCCCATACGCTGTTTATGTGAGCGCCTAGATGTTTACACATCAAAATATTACGCTATGCATAGCAATATCTCTAATCGACTTTTTGCGAAAAAGAACTTTTTTATTGTTGAAAATTAATCTGTGTGGTATCAGAAATAAAGTTTGTTCTACGACTTTTTCATTTCTGCATTTTTTGAAAAGATACCGTTATTTTTATGTTACTCAAGAAAAATGCCTTTTTGGCCCTTAAAACCAAAAAAATTGGAGTTGACAATGTTCCGCACATTTGTCCAGGAGTGTTAGGTCTACATTTTTTTTAATGTACCAACATCGAAAAAAATTCAAATAAAAGGTTTTTTTTTTTAATTTAAAAGAAATATGGTATTTCCGCCACTTGTGGCGAATATGGTTTTCTTTATAATTAAGTTTTTTAATATCAAACGACTTTCTTCAACGTGTATTTCGAAAAATATTCACTGTTAACAAAATTATGATTAAATACAAAATTGTTTTAATTAAAAAATTCATTTATAGTTTCCTTGAATACATAATGATCCGAAGCCACTATTGACTCGCCACTACTCACGTGTTTAAGTGGTTCGATGTGGTTCATTCAGGTGTATAAACGAAAAATGTTACAAATAGGTTCGCTTGCTTTTTAAATGGCACAAAAACAGCTCAAGAGTTTTGCTTGAAACTTTGCACAATAATCAAGAGCTTCAATATCTAAAGTTTCTCCATTTCATTTAACATAATAATGCTTAGTTTCTGAGATATGCATAGACAAATATCAAAAAAACTATGAATTTTGCTTTTTTTCGGTTTTTTTAGATTTTTTTTTTAAATTGTGTCCGAACCAAATATTCTATTGTAAAACGGAACGGAGCTATTTTATATACTGAAGTTCCAAACTAGGTAGAATAATTTTTTTCGCAAAAGCCTTTAGTCATTTTTGTGCCATTTGAAATAAAATGTTACGATTTTTCCATTTGCACATAATTCTTTCAGCCATTTCTTTTACGCAGTATACTGATAAATTTTTTATCTTAAACGGCAGATTACTATTCCAAGTAAGTATCTCAGAACTAAAAACAAATGTGTTTTAATTAATAAAAACAATTCGGCGTCTAATTCGAATTTAGTTGAAAAATCTAAGTCTCTAATATCATCCTATATTTTACACCACGGATAAATGAGGGCCACCGTAATGTCCATTTGAGGTAGCCGAATGTATCCCCCAATGAATAGAAGTAATTTGATATAAATATTTTTATTTTGTAAAAAAATGTTTTTTTTTTTAAGATATGCATTGAATTTATTTTCATTAATTTTATTGATTTTCAGTCTTTTACAAAATAGTCACAAAATCCGCGGTTTCTTCTTAAATAAAACAAAAACGAAACAAAAACACTTTTTTCCTCACAAAAATAAAAATGAACTTTTACAAACATAAAACACTTCTTTTGCAATACATAAATACATTAGTTTCCAGCCTTCCAATTAAAATCAGGACATACCAGTGTAGGTCTGACAGACCGAATTCTGACTAAATACACAACACGTACGTATCGTAAAAATACGTGGCGTGCACTAAAATAAAGCTTGTAAAAAATCCGGCAGCTAACACAAAACTCAATTTTGTAGCATTTCTGAAAAAAAATATATGTATAAAAAAGTGTTTTGTCGGTCTCCCTGCCCAACGCGTGGGTATAGGAAAGTTAAATAAATAATATATATCAATATAAAAAATTGAAACAAAATGCTGACTTAATATTCAAAATATCATAAGTAGCAATCATACGCCCTGAATTTGTCGTTATTCAAAAAATTGGTTAAAGAAATTAATTAAACATTTGGATTTTCTTCAATAAAATAAATCCAAGTAGATTTGCTGAAGCTAATTGTTGATGGTATTTGGTGAAGAATGAGTTATAGTTGAAAAGCTTAGCAGTCAAGATAGGGAAAAATATAAAATATCTAAAAAAAAAAGTTTAGCTTGAGCACGCCAAGCCCTTTTTGAAGTTTTATTATACTGGCCCAGTATTTTCGCCCCGACTTGGATATTCCAACCTCCCCCCCCCCCCCTTCCACCAGAATGGCTGTTTCACTATGATGTTACTTGTAATTTGCCTTAAAATACAAACAACAATTTAATTTTGGATGCAGGAAATATATATTAAGAACTTTTTCATTAGATAATTTAAAACCCAATATTTCGATCGAAATCTTCGATCATCTTCAAGGGATCTATTTAATGAAATATGTACAAAAACAAATAACATAATAAATACAAATATACATATAAAAACGGATAATACATTTATCACAAAAAGTTTAATTACATACATTTTTAAAAAACAAATATTCCGCGATTATTTCTGTTTGTTGTTTGGTTTATTGTTACTTTGTGTTTGATTTTAATCTATATTTGTCAATTGTATGCCTGTAAACTTGAGCGCATTTGTCAGTATCAGTTTTGTAAGTTAGCCCTTCTCTGTCAGTACTTCAAAAATGTGTAGCATTTCTAGAGTATATCTCTTTTTGCAGTTACTCTCACCTACTAATATCTTTACATCGTCAAAGTTAGGTTTATGACCAGTCAAAGTACAGTGGGCTGCTAATGCGGTTTTTTGCGATAAAGGTTTGTCAATTTGTTTCTGATCTGACTTATGTGATGCAAGTCTAGCTTTAAGTTTAGTTTTTGTCGTGCCAACATATACCTTTTCGCATACGTTGGATTCGTCCCCTTTACAATTTATCTTATAAACTAAGTTAGAATTATCATTTCTTTCCAATTTTGATTTTGTTTTACTGAAGAGTTTGTCAAGTGTATTATCGGTCTTAAGCGCTAGTTCATATTTTTCTTTATTATAAATATTGGAATTTTTAAGTCTTTCGGATAGGCCTGGTATATAAGTCATGGATTTTTATATTTTTGGAGGTTTTTCTATTCGAATATTGCCTTTACTTTTCTTTTTCCATTGTCCTATCAAGTTATTAATTGTTTTTATTGGAAAGTCATTTTTAGTTAATATATTTCTTATTATGTCCATATTTCTGGGATGAAAATGCTTGTCACTTATTTCTAAAACTCTACGTATAAAGTTTAAAGCCATGTTAATTATAATTTTTGTAGGGTGTTTGGAGTAAAAATTAATCAGTTTTCCTGAGGCAATAGGTTTCTGGTACCAATCTAACTTAAGCCGAATTCCTTGTCTTAATATTGTGCAATCTAAGTATGGTAATTTATTGTTGTTTTCCCTTTCCATGGTAAATAAAGTTATTTAATGTTTTTAATGTTTCTTCAATGTCATCTATTTTGATTATTGCAAATAAATCGTCAACATATTTTGTAAAAACTGTTGGTTTTCTCTTAAGTTTTTTATGCGTCGTATCTAGTAGTTCCTCCATAACTATGTCCGCAATTACAGGAGACGCTGGAGATCCCATCGGCATTCCTCGGTTTTGTTCGTATTATTTATTTTCGTGATGGAAATATCTAATTTCTTTAATGAAAAATGTTAATAATTCCATAAATATTTCTTTTGGTATTTTTGTGAATTTTTTCTAAAGTATCCCATTTGCTTTCGATAGTTAGTGCTAAATTAACTGGAATACTTGGGAAAAGAGAGATTACGTCAAAAGATATTAAGGTTTCATTAGATTTTATATATGTGCTGTTAATCCTTGTTTTAAATTCTTTTGCGTCTTTAACATTATACTTAGAATCCTGCGTTAAGTTTTTTAAAATATCTACTAGAAATTTACATAGTTCATACGATGTAAAATTTAAAAGCAGTTGTTTTATTGTAAAGAATTGCGAATAATAAGTATACAACAGTAGTTGGTTTTGCGATTTTTTCAGTAATCATCAAAAGTAACAAGTCTTTTTGAAGCTACTCTTATAACGCAAAGAGGATTACAACAGTATTTTTTTTTTTTTGCGAAAGACTAGAAAACCCGATGTAAGATTTTTACAGTGTATATATCCACTGCGTATCGTTTTCTTGCAAAAAGTGAAAATTGAAAAATTTTGAGTTGACTCACTTTAGAGGTACAGGTGCGATATGTATTTCGATCTGGCAGCGCAAATAAAAGTTTGAACTCAATTCGGGTGGCCCATTTATGCAACTTAGTCCTCATTGTAAAAGCGTTCGTTTTCCAATCTTGTTCAAATAAATATTTTTTCGATTGGCCCTTCTGAAATCTCGAATTTATTTGTTATCTACTGAAAAAAGCGCAGTTGCTCACGTGCCTTTTCTATAAAATTTCCAATATATTTATAACATATTGAAGAACAGGTAATCATTAAAAAAATGTTTCCTTCTCTCAGCTCAAAAATATTTTCCACCCATAAAATTCCAATATTAAAGTATGAAATTAAAATTTCTTTTACAATGTTTATAATTTTTGAAATGCTTAAGTTTCTTGATCTAATAGTGCTACCTACAGTGCTACCTACAGTGCTACCTACATGCAGATATGCTGGTAAAAAAAACTTAGTTTTGGTATATGTCAAAAACCTATTTTCCTCTTTAAAATTTATACTATTTTTCATTTATTCTGTGTTGTGATTTTCTGATCTTTGAATATTCCTTATATGCTTAAATTAACTCTTGTGTTTGTGAGAACATCCCTGGGGCCATCATGATGTTCAAAGTGTCACAACTCCTTAATGTTGTATAGGTTGAACATTCGAACAGTACACCTATTCCGAGAAAAAAGTGCGCTGAATTGATAGTTAATATTTTTAATGAAGTTTAGTACGTTTAGTACGGGGATAACTGACCTTGTACGATTACATTGTCTACAAATTAAAAAAAAAAAAGTTGACTGCAGAAACGAAGCAGGTTTTTTTATAATCTTATTGCGCTAGTTTCGAATCTGGCGTAAAAATTGGGCTATCGTATCTGGTTCATTTTTTATCGCACGCTGGCAAGACTGTACAACAGTCAATATTGACACTACAATTTTACAATTATTAATTTGACAGAATCCCATTCATTCTGATTCTTCATAATAGTAGCATTTAAGCATGTCAGGTAGATCGTGTGTTGCTCATTCAAGCTATTTTTGCTTTGTTTGTGCTGAATATGTGGATAGAAGAAAGGATATGCAATATCAGAATCATTAAAATACGCATATTTACATTATTTTGGTTTTGCTGCCAGAACCTTGGACAGACCGTGGACACCGACAATGTTTTGTAATAGTTGCAAAACTGTCTGATACAAGTGGTCAAGTGGCAAAAAGATCCATTTCGATTTTTCAATTCCAGTACTTTGTAGAGAGCCAAGTAACGACCAAAGCGATTGTTATTTCTGTTTAACAAAAGTTGCTGGATTCAATATGAAAAATCGAAAAACTATTGCTTACGCCAATGTCCCGTCGGTTTCCAAACCAGTTCAATATCCACCAAATGATCCATTACCAATCATTCCCAGTGCTACGAGCACTGAGTTCGAAATATCTTTCACTAGCAGTGGTAGTTTGTATGAGACTGATAATGAATGCCATATAATGACTCAAGCTGATTACATTTACATTTAACGTAATTACTAGCTTCGCGCATGCAGCAATGGAAATATCTTGCAGTTGGGACAAAAGTAACAATCCATAGACATAGAAGTTTGGAATTGGCTGCATATTAAGGTGTGTGATTTAAATTTCTTTATATATATAGTATAGACCATCGAACTGTAAATTAATTTGTTTCTGGTCATTGATTTGCTGACTTGTGTTCAAGGAGGTTTCACAAAATATTGCTGCTTCCTTCGTCTATGGGATAGTCGCGCTACATGTCATCATTACGTCAGAATAGATTGGCCAACCAGAACTGAGTATTCACCAGCCAAACAAAACAATTCAAACAAAACATTAATTGAACCAAATGACGTTCTTCTTCCGCCGCTGCACATCAAATTGGGCCTTTTCCTAAAATTTCATAAGCTACAATCAAAGAAGGCATATTTATTGGCCCCCAGAGCAGGAAGCTATTGAATGATGACAATTTTTCACAATGTTTATTGGAGAAAAAATAAGCAGCCTGGAAATATTTCAAGAGCATCGTGGACAATTTTCTTGGAAACAATAAGAGTGGAAACTACAGACAAATTGTTGCTGAATTATTGAGAAATTATCACGAATTAGGCGAACGAATATCACTTAATATGAATTTTCATCATTCGCAAATCATCAGATTTTAAAGTCTAGAGTGGTTTTAGAAAGACAAATTGTTAATCTTTAAAACAAGTAAGAAAATTATATTCGGTCTAGACCGACTATCAGATACCGTATACCATGCGTTTAGAAACCCTATGTCTTAGGCCCAACGAACTGGACATAGAAAATAAGCAAAAACCAAATTTGAGTGGGATTTTTATTAATTTTTTTGGCTGCAGATATGAAAAAGTTCATATCGGATGCTATATCTATATGGGGACTAGGTCCAAAAATGGACCAATCCTGATCATGTTTGGTAAAGTCTCTTGTATTTTGCAAAAATATATACAAACAAAATTTGAGAAGAATCAGTGCAATATTTTTGTTTTTAATAGATTTAAGTGAAGATCGGGAAGCAGTCTATATGGGGCCAAAGGGATCATTTTGGACTACTCATTAATAGATGTAATGAACGCATACAAACCCAATTTGAGTAAGATCTATATGACAATTTGGATCTTATGGCAATTTATGTCGATTTCATAGTGGTAATTTGTAGGGGGCTAGGTCTAAACATGGACCGATTCTCACCGATTTCAATAGCGTTCATCCCATGGCAGATGAAAGCTTATATACCAAATTTCATCAAAACATATTCATATGTGCGACCTGCATTTGATTACAAGGTTTACATGGACACACAGACGGACGGACGGACGGACATTGTTAAATCAACTCAAAAAGTGATTCTGATTCGATCGATATAATTAAAGATGGGTCTAGGTTAAATATTTTTGGTTGTTACAAACAGCAGCACAAAGTCATTATACCCAAACCACATAGTGGTATAGGGTATAAAAATACAACATCTATCTACAAAACTTATTTGAGAACATTTGAATTGAATTTGGTACCTCTAGGCTCAATAGCCGAGGAATGAGGTATGAAAATATAAAGACACTCAAATAAAACTTCATATAAAGCACCAAATATAGTGAAAAATGTTTTACGTAACGGAACGTATGCACATACATGTGCAATGCATACACATATTTGTTTCCTTATTGTTATACCTTATACCACTATGTGGTTTGGGTACAATGGCTTTGTGCTGCTGTTTGTAACTAGCAAAAATATTTGACCTAGACCCATCTTTTATTATACCGATTGACACAGAATCACTTTCTGAGCCTATTTACCGACGTTTCTCCATCTGTCCGTCTATCAGTCCGTCTGTGTGTCCATGTAAACCTTGTAATCAAACTACAGGTCCCAAATACTATACATATCTTATTTTGATGAAATTTGGTATATAAACTTTTATTGGCAGACCTAGTCTCCACACAAATGACCCTTATGAAATCGACATTAATTGCCGTAAGATCCAAATTATCATATAGATTTTATTTATTTATTTATTTATTTATTTATTTATTTATTTAAATTTTGTATCCTGTTCAACAAGACATGAAATCTTCAAAACAGAACAGGTTTAAATATGTTAGTTGGAGTTTGATTTACAATACAACTTAACATTACTGTGACAATATTAAATATTAATAATAAAAAATAAAATATTGATTTATATACAAATAATAGATATTTATAAGTGGCATATATAATTTAAAAAACAAATAAAAAGTATACAGTAAAAATTTTCAATATATATTTGTTAACAGCAAGTTAGTATATGTGCATTGTAAAAAAATAAAAATTTTCTAAATGTATTGTTGTAAAATTTTCTTTTTGAGAATTGAGCCGTTGCTGATTCCTTTAATTGTAGAAGGTAAACCATTCCAAAGACGTGCTGCATGTATGAAAAACTGCCATTCAGATACCAACGTATGGTGCCGAAATTGAATTAAATTGTTATTTCTCCGAAGCCTACTAAAACGCAATCGGTTATAAAGATATTCTGGTCTCTGGTTACTAATTATTTTGTGTAAAAATGTAAGACATCTTATTTTTAATAAGTCATCAAAATTGACACCGAAAATTTGCTTTGAATAAGATGAAATTTGATCGAACCTTCTGAGCCCGTAAACGTATCTTGCGATATTGTTAAACGTTATATTTAGCCTGGACTTACTTTTAGTATCGCAACTTGCAAATATTTCACATGCATATAGTAGTGTTGGTATTAAGTATGTCTTTACAAGTATATTAATTGGTGTACAATATTGGGTAGGCCAAAGTGTTCGTAACATCGAAAGTTTTACCACAGGCAGCAGCGACATGGTCTGACCAAGTCAATGTTTTATTAAAGATAACACCCAAATTTTTTGCTCGTTCAACGATTTCGATTTGTTGATCATTTATATATATGTTTAGATTGTCTGAGATTCTTGTCAATCTGTTGCGCACCAAAATACACTTTGTTTTTTGTGGATTGAGACTCAGTCCATTTGCAGCTACCCAACGAGAAACACGTTCTAAGTCATCATTCAAATTTCTACTGCAATCTTCAATTTTTTCTTTCTTGCTGCTAATATATAGCTGTACGTCATCTTCATACATTCTTATATTGCAGTCAATTAACTGTTTAGGTAGATCAGAAGCATAAATTGAGAAAAGGAGGGGACCACGAATAGAACCCTGTGGTACACCTCTTACCACAGGAAGGAACGTCGATGCAATTTTATTAGTTTCTATGCATTGCGAACGATTTACTAGGTAAGACTTCATAAGTGCAACAGAAGTTGGTGAAAAGTGCATCACGTTCTTAAGCTTTTGTAGCAAAACTGTGTGATTCACCGTATCGAAAGCTTTTGAATGGTCTAACAGCACTAATATTACCACACGGCCATCATCAATATCTCTTCTTATATCTTCTGTTACATCAGCTAAAGCTGTAATACAGCTGTGTTTGGCACGAAACCCAGATCGACGGTCGGTAAGCAGGTTATTATCATTTATAAGGGACGTTATTTGGCAATGAAGGAGCCGTTCAAATGCCTTCGACAGATATGGTAATATAGCTATGGGCCGATATTCAGTTGCCGACTTTGGTACAGGTAAGATCTTAGCTTGTTTCCATCGTTGGGGAAAATCACTCACCGTAATTATTTTATTAAAAATGTGCGTGATACACGGCAAAATGAAGGGAAGCAGCATTTTTGGAAAAGTGGGGTGAATACCGCCAATTCCTATTGCATTAGACTTTATAGATTGACAGCTCTTAAGTACATCGAAGGGACTAACGCAGTCAAATGAAAAAAGGGTTTGTGGGACATAATTAGGGGTATAGTTACCATAATATGAGTGATCAGCTTGAGGCATTGGAATATTAATAAAATTCTCGTTAATTTCATTAGGGTTTGATATGAAATTTTCTTTTATACCCTTCCTCTTTCAAACCCCAATTTCTCTAATTATTTTCCATGTTTTTTTTGAATTAATTGATGTTGAAAACTTTTCAGCATAGTATGTGGCCTTAGCTTTCCTTATGCTTTTATTGACAATTTTTCTGGTTGTGCGATAAAGTTCATGAAGTGCGCTTGTTTTAAACCGCTTCCATCGGAAAAAGGCTTTATCACGATTTTCTATAAGTTTTTTAATTTCCGCTGTAAACCATGGTGTTTGTCGCTTGCTTATTGTTTTTACTTTGATCGGAACAGTAATATTATATAAGGCTGAGACATGATGTTCCAAGAAGGCCAGCTGATCATCTACAGATAACATAAAGTATATCGAGTTCCAATCGATTTGGCAACACGCTTCCTCCAACTGAGTGAAATTTGTGTTTTTGAAGTCTCTGAATTCTATTGTTTTCTTAGAAACTTCTAAAGGAATATCATAGGTTATAAAGATTAGGTCGTGTTTAGAAAAACCAGGTGCAGATAGTTGGTCATACATCAGTGTGTTTGCTTCATCAGAGACGAAGAATAAATCTAGTAATGAGTTGTTAACGGTAGTGAAATGTGTTGGTATATGCGTGTTCACGGGCGTAAGACCAAGAGATTTCATATTTTCGACCATACTACAGTTTTCCAGCAGGTTTGAATTATAGTCCCCAGTTAATATAATATTATCATAAAAAGGTATAAAATCTTCTCCAACATTTTATAGAAATTCCCAAGGTCTATATTACGATTTGGTCTATAAACACTACCAATAAGAATCTTGCCTCCAGCTGCACACAATTCTAAAAATAGATCTCAGTGAAATTGGGTTTGTATGTGTTTATTATATTCATAATCGCTATACGACAATTCTTAGTTATAGGCAACATATAGAGTTGCTTATATTTTTCAAAATATAAGTGACTTTACCAACTATTGGTAGGATGGGTCCATTTTTCGACCTAGTCCCCACATAAATGTAGCATCGGATATGAACTTTTTCATATCTGCAGCCAAAAACATTAATAGCAAATCCACTCATATTTGGTTTATGCCTATTTATTATATCGAATTAGTTGGACCGAAAAGATAGGGTCACTATATCATGGTATAGGGTATCGTATAGTCGGTGTAGACCGACTATAATTTTCTTACTTATTTTGGTTTTTGTTTTCTGTTTCACACGTGTACAAGTGAACGAATGATTTATTGATGAGACTAAGCGATTCACAAGAATTTAATACTCTTACTCTCCTTAAGAAATCAACACTGCAATTGTATGGATTTTCATTTATAGGGATTGTATTTAATAATTGCTTTCAATTAAAAAAGCACGAAAATAACTAATTCATTTTTAATTATCTTATTAGTATTAATTATCATTAAAAAAAAATTAGCCATTATAATCTGGCATTTTTTGTCTCTTAGTCAACACTAACGGAATTTAACACGCGTGGAATTTAACACTCTTCCTTTTTTTTTTTTTTCTGTTACTATTGACAGTTATTTATCTTAATATTTACACTTTTCTTTATTTACTTGAACATGCTTAGTTTGTTTTTTCTGATATTTACCTTTCACTATTGCTTACTTTATTTGCACTGGGTTTGCAATCAAGTATTTGTTTAACACGTAGCACAGTGTCGTGTTTTCATATAACGAGCGGCCAAAAATAGAAGGAGTTGTCGTAGAGTTACGAAATTTGGAACACTTGTTTGATTTGGTGAAAGATAGTCATATTTCAAATATGAAAAGTTTCGGAGCAAGGATTCGGGTCCTTCCCATATATCCTGAAAATTATAAATGTCATAACAGAAGAAAAAAAAGTTCTAGCATTATGAAATTTTGTACACTGGTTACCTTAAACAACTTTAACGTTTCGGCCAAATCTGGTCCAATTCATAGTAGAGAAAAGCACAGTTCCAAAATGTCCTTTTTCATAAATTTAAGAGAAATTGTAAAAAAAAATAAAATTAATTATTATATTTTGGTATATGGAACACTTAGATCATTCTGAATGTATAAAAAGAGAAATTTTACAATTTTGAGCAAGGACTCACCCACATCTCATATATCCTGAAAAAAATAAAATCGAAAAATTTAACCTCTAGCTAAAACCATGTTTATTATTTTGTAAATGTAATTAATTTTGTTAAATTTTATAAAAATCGGATGAATAAAACCATATACATATATGAGAATCTTAAAGGCACGAATGAGACAATAACAAGTAAGACTGTTAAATTCGGCTGTGCCGAATCTTTGATACCCTCCACCTCGGTTTGAGTCTTGATAATAAATGTAAATGAAAAAGTAAACAATTTGTTAAACTTAATACCAAATTATTTCAGCAAATTCTTTGGGTAGGTTTTCGTCTTTTCTATTATTTCGGATTTATTTCGGTGTTTGCTTTTTGGTCATCGTGGTTGCTGATCGGCATGCATTTAGGTTATATACCTATATGCATGCGTTTCCGGTTATATGACATAACTTCGCGTTTAATTTAGTTTTTGCTAATTAAATAGCTCGCCCTAACATCCATTGCAAAGGTAATGGTTGTGTAGGGTGGCTATATGCATTAAATCGTGCTAATTGGAGATGGCTGTATAGTTTCTTTTAACTGGCCAAATATTTCTTCATTGTGGCCATATAGGTCGAAGGAATAACAAAATAATAACCAAAAAAAAAAGCTCTCTCAACTTTTTTATTAAAATATTGCCATATTTTGAAAACATAGAGACTAAATTTATAATAATAAATATTCAAATTAGGGCTTCCAAATGCAAAAAACTAAATGTCCTAAACATTTTAAATAAAATAATTTGTTATCTTTATTTTCTGAAAAACTTCAAATTTTCATCCAAAAAATTTTTTGAAAATTTATATATAAAAAATAACATTCTCATCAAATTGCGTTTATTTATGTATCAGTTTTTATGTTCGCAATTCTTAAATATCATTTGACGTTTTCTAAATTCATTGAATTTAAATTAATGTTTTCTGTAGTGTGATTCTGTAAATTTCAACGATCCGACAATCGCAAAATATATCGACAGCTATTTTTGTTTGCACTAAGGATTAAGTGATTCACTAAGTACATACATCTTAACGACAGTCGACAAATCTATTTTTCTATTTATTTAAATTGTAAACGAGTGGCATCTCTGTCAAAATAAACGAAAAACACAAAGAAGAATAGAAAAAAACAAATTACTTCATGTTTGACAGGATGATTTTATGTTTATGTTTAATGTCTTTATTTTGTTTACTAATATTTCTGTTTATTTATTTGAAAATTAAATCATGAATTGAATATGCTATTTAGCTTTTTTATTTATATAAAAAAGTTTTTTAATAAAAGCAAAATATTTTCACTATTTTATGATTTTTATTTATGTATGACGACATTTCAACCTAAAAATTTAGGTTTTTATCGATTGAATAAACAACACAAAAATGGTTGTCGTTTAGATAACAACAAGAGCTGGCTTTAACAATAGCGAATATCGTTTAAAAATTTTACTGATAGTTTTGCTATTTTCTTTTTTTAACGATTCAACTATCGTTTGAATCGCGGTACTGAAAAGTTATTAATTTCTCCTGAATGGCAATATTTTTTTTAAATGTAAACATATTTGGTGTTTTTTTTTTGGAATTTCGATTTGTGTTTAACGAATAAAATTTATATATTAAAGATGCATTTGATGTCTTCTAAATTTAAAATTATAATTTCCGACGTTTTGATATGATTTTCTGAAATTCAGTTAATTGTAATTTATAATTGGTAATTTTTAATTCCAGTTTTTATAATTGATATTTTCTTAAATTTGAATGAAAAATTTAAAAAGTGCAATTTTGTATTTATGTGAATAATAGTGCTTTAGTAATTATAAACAATTTTAAAAATTAGATGTAATCCCAATCAGATATTTTGTAGGTAAAGCTGAATAATAATTCTATATAACTATGTAGAACTGTTTTGATGAACTCGGTAACTCTATTTTGTAAAGACAATAAAAAGTTAATATGCCAAACTTATGTTCATATTTGTAAAAGAATAATTAAAATACGTATGAAATAAATGACTAGCCCGTGTATACTCTTAACATTGTTCTGTATGATATCCAGTTGAAAATATTAACATTCATGTTAAAATAGAAATAACTATTGCAAAGCTAATTAGAACAAACAAAAATTGTGGCGCCATCTACTGTGACATAGTCACGCTAAGCAAAATGAAGTGACACTCTGTTAATGCAAAAGAAGTGAATTTTCCCCACAACGAAATATTGCAGAATTTTATTTTAAATAAAATAATATACCGATTTATTTCTAACATGCAGTTGTTATGGATATACATATATAATATATGTATATTATTTGTATTATTTAATATGTTTATATAAATTTATAAATAAATTTATACATAAAATTTGTTTTTTGCTATATTTACATTGTTTTTTTTTTTTTATTAACAACTAGGTATTTTAGCATTATTTGCTTTAAATGTTAGTGAATTTTTACTCCCTTTATATTAACTCGTAGTGTTTGCTTGTCGAAAAAATTTTGGATCGATTTTAACCAATTTCCCGTGAGCCATTCGATCTGATATTTTGCAGGCAGGCTCGTGGTAATAACAGAAATGATCTAACATATTTTTTAGAGTGATGCCAAAACAATGGAAACTTTTAAATTTTTCTACCAGAGTTAATAAAAAAATGTACAAAGGGTTAGTTTTTATTATATTATTACCTCAATGACCACAAAAACAACAAGACAAGCTATAACAACAACACAACATTTAGAATAACAAACAAGAACAATATAGAAACATCATATTTTTCATTTTTTTTTTACTTTTTCAGAGATTTCCCTGGACCTGTTCCAAGAACAATATAGAAACATCATATTTTTCATTTTTTTTTTCTTTTTCAGAGATTTCCCTGGACCTGTTTCACCGATTTTAATGATTTTGACTTTTTTTAGTTCTTCATTCAAATCTCGGCCCCTAATCGACCGATTTGGACGATTTTAAACAGCAAACTTTTCAGGATGTTAGTGAATCATTTTTTATGTCAACGAACACCCTAGCTGCCCGATTGATGCCGTCATCGTGATTTCCACAGACGGACAGACGGACAGACGGACAGAAGGACATCGCTATATCAACTCCGGTTGTTATAAGGATCACAAATATATATATTTTATGGGGTCCAAAATATTTTTTTACGTGTTACAAACGGAATGACAAACTTATATATACCCTCTGCACACTGGAGTGGTGGGTATAAAAAAGAAATTCATCATTTGAATTAGGATCGTTAAATTTTTGTTTATAAGTACTGTGTCCCGAACTGCCATCGAAACCCCACTTAACTTCACAGATAACATCATTTTCGGATTCAAACTGATGCCAATCTAAATAACTATTCAAAAGTCATATTGAGAAAAGTTTGTAATGGAACTTCAGCAAACGTTTTTGAAACAACAATTGGTTCTGGAATGTATTTTTGTTTCGCATTTTGCAACGCATAATATGATGGAAAGTAGTCTTTATGAACTTCTTTAACAACTGTTCTCATCATATTATACTCTCTGCAAGATAAATCCATGTCCATAAAAAGTGCCAATGCTTTTTATACAGAAATAGTGTATGAAGTTGTTGGATTTGAAACTCTTTTTACAGCTTTTTTTAAAAGTGTTGAACTTGTTGATGCCACTAGCTCTTCAGCTTTTCTCCTTTTGGTACGTTCGGAACTACTTTCGAAGTTTACTGCAGGTCTGTCTCTTCGACTCGTGCTTGGTTCCTTTAAAAGGTATTACTTTAGTACAAAGAAATTCAACTTACATATATTAAATACTTACAAAATTCAAATTTTTATCGTGGCTATACCACGAACAAAATTTTTTCTCGAACCGTTCTTTGACATAATAACACTTTTTCCGCTCCTTTTCAATTTTTAATAATATAGAATGTACTTAATTAATTTACTTTTTATCCAGTTTTATTTTGTAGAATTTTTCTAAATAATATACTACTTCACACTCTGCTGCACTTTGTGTACTGTGCTTTAGCCAAATGTTAAAAAAATTGATGAATTTGAACCTGATTAGCCACTGAAAATTGCGAATAAGAATTAGAGGTGGACGAAAGTGGAAGTAAAATCAAGTTTTTTGAAATAAACTTACTTATAGAAATGTTATATTAAAATATAAAAAATAACTTTTTTATCTTTTTTTTTATTGTCCACTTAAGTTAAAAATTTCTAATATTAGCACTTATTTATCTTTTTTTGTATTCAGAATAACAGTACATCGCATGTGACAATCACATTGTAGTAAAAAGCAGTGTTGTCATATTTTAACATCACTGTTATTATATTTTAGTAAAAATTATTCTGCTCTATCGACATTTTGATTACCAATTAATCCTTATAACTTATAGCATTTTTTAAGATTTTTTTCAATAATTGTGTATTTACTTATAACTTTCAACTTTGAATGCTCAGAACTTCCTTAAAAATTCAATTTTTTTTTTAATTCTTTCAGATTTATTTAAACTGGAATGTACCTAATAAAACCGTATTAAAATTTTTTTTAAAATTCGATATATGACTTTTTTATTTTTGGCCGCCATCACGACACTGTGCGTAGCCACAATACTATACATATCTTATTTTTTTTTTTTTTTTCAAGCATATAATGTAAAGAAAAACCGTTGCAATGCTAACAAGCAACTGAAGAAAAATTTAAGATAACGTTAAATTTTAGTGAATATACAAGAAATACCACATATATCATATAGCCCTTATATATACTGATTCTGGAAAAAAAAATAAATTCTGTGATGAAGCAAAATGTTTAAATTAATGTAGGTTTTATGCTTAGAAATAAAACAAAAATAAAATAAGCTATATTTGATATTAAAAATCTATGCAAATAAAGTCAAAAAACATTATTTTTTTTTTTTTGTAAAGATTCACATAAATTTTAACAAAAAAAAAATTTGAAAAGTATCGTCGGCCTAGACCGAATATGCAATACCCTGTACCATGGTTTAGAGACCCTATCTCTTCGGCCCAACTAACTGGATATAGAAAATAAGCAAAAACCAAATTTGAGTGGGATTTTTATTAATTTTTTTGGCTGCAGATATGAAAAAGTTCATATCGGGTTAACATAAGCTTATATGGGGACTAGGTCGAAAAATGGACAGATCCTGACAATATTTAATAAAGTCACTTACATTTTGCAAAAATATATACAAACCAAATTTGAGAAAAATTTGTGTAAAATTTTTGTTTTTCGATAGATTTAAGTGTGGATCGGGAAGCAGCTCTATATGGGTCCTATGACTAAGAATTATCCTATAGGGATTATTTTTGGACTACTGATTAATGGATATAATAAACTGGGATCTATATGATAATTTGGATCTTATGACAATTTATGTCGATTTCATAGGGGTCATTTGTATGGGGACTAGGTTTGAACATGAACCGGATTTTTACGAATTTCAATAGCGTTCATCTTATGGCAGATGAAAGCGTATTTACCAAATTTTATCAAAATATAATCGTATTTGCGACCTGCAGTTTGATTACAAGGTTTACATGGACACGCAGACGGACAGACGGACGGACGGAGCTAAATCGACTCAGAAAGTGATTCGGTAAAATAAAAGATGGGTCTAGGTAAAATATTTTTGGTAGTTACAAATAGCAGCACGAAGGCGTTATACCCAAATCAAGTATTGGTGTAGGGCATAATTAAAGATTTAGTAATTAAAATATAATACACTTATCGCCTTCTGTAATGTACTGCGGCCTCTATCAGGAATTAGAAGGAAAATTTTCTAACAAATTACACGTTGCTTAATCTTAACTCAAGGAAAATTAGTTAGCTTCTGTCTAATGTGTGTATTTTTTACTTACGTATAATTTCACATATCCCCAGTTCACTATCAATGTGTGAATGAGTATATTGACATAACAACAAAAGTTAGAATTTATTTATACAATGATTTGCTTTTATTTATCTAAAGGCCCCATAAACTAAAGATATGAAATATATTGGAAGAAAAGATTAAAAAACAAGAGAATATATTTGTTATTATTCGTTTTGTTTTCCCAAGTACAATATAAATAACAACTATTCTTGTTGAGTAAATAAAAAACAAAAAAAAACCAAAATACAGAAAACAAACCAACACACATACATACACACAAAAAATTTTTATGAAATTCTTTAAGGAAATTAGAGTTTTTGTTGTTGTTTATGTTTCGTTGTTATCAACTAAAAGTAACAATCTATTGTTTTTATATACTCGTACTGGATGTAAACCGATGAGCTTCGCTACACTCTTTATATCGATAAACTGGGAATAGATTTTATAGGAAAAATTTTATTTATTTTTTTTTTCAGATTTTTGACTTTGGCGTATTTTTTTTGCAATTTTTGCTTTTTCGCTTTTAACGATTATTTTTTCGAGATTGTTGATTTTGTCGATTTTTGTTATACGCGATTTTTGTCGATTTTCGTTATTCGCGATATTCGGTTTTTTTTTAGCGATTTTTGATTTTGGCTACTTTTGTTTTTTTTTTTGTGATTTTTGTTATTCGCGATTCTCGGTTCTGTCGATTTTGATTTTTGGCGATTTTTTACTTTGACTATTTTTTTCTTGTGAATTTTGATTTTGGCCGTTGGCGATTTTAGATCTTGGCGATTTCTGATTTTGGCGTTTATGTTATTTGCGATTTTCCGTTCTGGCAGTTTTTTTTTTTTTTTTTGGCGATTTTCGATATTCGCGATTTTTGGTTTTGGCGATTTTTGACATTGACGATTTTCGTCCTCTTTTTGTTATTTTATTTTGACGATTTTTAATTTTTGTGATTTTTGATTTTGCGTTTTTTGATTTTGGCGATTTTTGTTATTCGTGATTTTCGGTTATGGCGATTTTTGATTTTGGCGATTCCGCCCATAATCAATGCAGTGTTCAAAAGTTTTATGACTGTCATTTTCATAGTTCTTCATAATTTTTGTATAGGGGGTGCCACGCTCATTGTTCCGATTCCGCCCATTTTTGGGCTACTAGACACATTAATAACTCCTAAACTCTTGAGAAAGTCCCAAGGCTTTTTTTATTATAGTACTCCAGATATATTACATTAAATATTTACTTTGTATTGGGGTGACACGCCCGTTGGTCGTATCATGCCCATTTTTTGTGCGACTTTTCACATTAATAATTTATAAACTTACACACAGTACCAAGGCTTTTGTTAATACAATACCCCAGTTATATGGTATTAAATATTTTCTTTGTATGGGGGATACCACGCCCATTTGCCCGATCCCTCCCATTTTTTTTCCAACTACTGGCATTAATAGTTCATGAACTCAGACAAAGTCCCAAGGCTTTCGCTATTGGAATACTCCAGTTATGTGATAGTAAATATTTACTGTGTATGGTGGGTGGGCGTGACAAAATCCAAAAATATATATTCTATTGCTCCTTACGGAATGGCAATTACAAACCGTAAAAATTTCAAGACAATCGGTCCAGTAATGTAGCCTACTATAAACCGCAAACCAACAATCAAACAAACAAGCAGATAAAACCCCCTTTTCATATATATATCAGATAAAAAGCTATACATATGTAAGTATTATTACATATATATATATAAACGAGTATATATATAAATATATGTGTACATTTGTATATTTGAACATTTATTGTTTATAGATCTCTCTAGGCCATATTGTAATAAAAGCGCAAGTGTTATTTATATATTTGTTGTATTAGTTTTTCTTGCATGTATGTATCTATGTGTGAGTGTGTAAACATTAATTTGTGTTTATGTCATACATCACTACAGTCATACAAAATTATAGCTTAGGGCCATACAGCCATCCAAATATGTTAAATTGTCTCTGTATGTTATTATTTATATTTTATATGTATTTTTCGTTAGATTTTTTTTTAATATTTTTAATTTTTTTTTTTTATATTATTTCGTTCTATTTGTTCAAATGTATGCCACTGACAGTGAATGAATTATTGTTGTAGTTGCAAAAAAAAAAAAAAAATGAAATAAAAATAAAAAAATAAAAAATAAAAACTAAAAACTAAAAAAAATATGTCATGTCATATGAAGCTAAATTTATGTTCCATAATACTCGTATTTTATAATTTTTTTTTGTGTTGTTGTTTTGTATTACTAAGAAAATGTGTCAAAAAGTTGTGATACCAAAAAAATTATATTATTAAAATTCCAAAGAAATTAAAGATACCCATCTATTAGCTGAACCTTTTTGAAAATGATTATATTATAATTCCAAAGAAATTTCAGTTTTAGATTAACAAATAACAAAAATAAAGAAGACTCCCCAGATGGCGTTATTATTGTCAAATTAATGTCGCCATACGACAAAATTTTTTTCCCTAAATCTTTAAATCTATATAAAAAGGCAAACAGGAAAAACCTAATGCTAAATCTTATTGGTTTTCACATGGATACTCCAGTCCATTCGAAAGATGAGAGAGAACATTACTTCTACATACATGAAAACTTGACCAACGGCAACTATAAATTTCTTCGTGAAGCAGTAAGCTTGAAAAAGCGACATCTCCTGCATGCTGCATATTCTTTCCGTGGCCTTATTTACGTAAAACGCCTTAGCACAGATAAGCTGACCTGCATCGAACACTTGGATAAATTGCAACAATTTTTTCGTTGTACTGAAGAAGATAAACGCAATGATGAATCCGATAATAATATACTCCTTGATAATGCTGTCGTATAATTTTGTACGCTTATCTTATCTGAAAATGGTATACGTTATTATTTTCAACATTTTATATATTCCTGTTTATGTCACTATAATTAATTTAGAAACATTTTTAACATTATATTTTATAATTCCTAAACAAAACAATTCAAACTGCTTTATGTATTGCTTTGCTCTTAGTTGCATTTTAAATCCTCTGAATATCATTAATTATGAATAAAATAACGTTGGTAGCACAGGTGGAAATTCCAATGATGTAATGCTAAATATGATAAAAATTTTGGCTAAATGCCCACATAAATGCCCAAAGCCTATCGAATAAAAAGATGAGTTTAGAATAACTTTCGAAAATTCCAATATCGACGTAGTTTGTGTCTCAGAGACATGGTCCACTGACTCAACTCCTAATAGTCTCATAAGTTTTGGATGGTTATAATATTTTTAGAACGGATAGATATCAAACAGGCGAAGACGTGTTTCTAAAGAGTGGAGGCGGTATTGGCATATATGTAAAAAATACTCTTAAGTGCAAATTTTGTTGCAAATCTGACAAAGAAGACAAAATTGAGCACATTTTTATTGAAATTTTATCTCTTGGAAGGAAGATGCTGGTTGGCTGCTTATATAGACCAAATAGTCGTACAGATTTTTCAAAACTAATTAAGACTATCCAAACATACACCGTGGCATATAACGATATAGCAATCCTAGGTGATAGTGATGTAAAAAGTCGATACTTTTGACTACTCAATACTACTCGATACTTTTCAATCGAGTACTCAATACTACTCAATACTTTTAACGTTTTTTTTTATTAAAAAAAAAAAAAAAACACTAAAAAAAGCTAAATTTGAAAATAAAAACGCTTAAATTTGAAAAAAAAAACTGTTTCATACATATGTGTTTATTAAAAAAAATATTATTAAAACATTAAATATCATTTTAAATTAAAATTATTTGAATTTATTTTTTTAGTTTAATTCATATTAAATTTATTTTTTTTTTTTATAAAAAAAATAAAATTTAAAAACAAGTCTAAGTTTTTATAATTTATTGAAAACGTTTTTAATGTATTTAATACATTATAAATACTTTAATCAGTCAAGTTGTAATGTATTTTATACATTTTTTTGTACATTTATCACAAAATTGTTTTTGTACTAGTAAATAATTTAAAATAGTTTATGAAATAGAATTGATAAAATTATTCTTTGTTAAAATGCAAGAATAAAATTTTTTCCACATTTTCAGACTTCAAAAGATTTTTCCTATCACTGACAACTTGTCCTGCGATTGAGAAAACTCGCTCACTAAGGACAGACGTAGCAGTAATGGCTAGATGCTTTCGAGCGATTTTAGATAATCCTGGATATACTGTTTCCCTCATCTTCCACCATTCTAAAGGGTCACCCTTCCTTTCTATAATTGCCTCATGACTAAAATTGTTAAGCTCAATAATGCTTTTTGATGTTGTACTTCTAGAAACATTTCTTTTATCAAAATCGTCCCAAATTGAGTTGTTGTTTTGTTGTTTTGCCTCATGACTAAAATTATTAAGCTCAATAATGCTTTTTGATGTTGTACTTCTAGAAACATTTCTTTTATCAAAATCGTCCCAAATTGAGTTGTTGTTTTGCGAGTCTTTCTGAGGTGATGAATCATCCGAACTTTGGATATTATACATTGAGTAAATTTTATCTTTAACATTTTTTAACGCAGTAGCATCCCCGAATCCTTTTGATTTAAATCGGGGGTCCAAATATGTGGAAATTGCAAAAATGTTGTTGTGCTCCACTCGAAAAAAGCGTTTATTAATATTGTTTAAAAATTTATTTAAAAGATTGGAAACTTCTTCTGTATTATATTCCGTTTGTTTTTTTTACGATAAACGACTGAAGGCCTCGAATTAGCATAATTATTTTGGAAATAGTTGTGTTTTTTTCAGCACTCATCTCTACCGTTATTTCGTTAAAAGGGCGTAATATCGTACAAAGTTCTTGTAAAATTTCCCGTTCTTCGAGAGACAACAATTCGATTGGACGGTGTAAAATTGCTACAGTCGCTTCCAGTACCTCACGATTTTCAATAATTCTTTCAATCATACTTAATGTTGAATTCCACCTTGTTGGTGTTGAATTAATTAACTTTAAATTTTTTTTACCCATTTGCGATTGAATTTCTTTTAATTTATTAGATGCTTTAGTGCTTCGATTAAAATATTCCACTGTTGCCTTACATTTGGCTAAAATTTTCAAAATTTTTTCGTCCTTTAACACGTCTGATACAATAAGATGAAGGGTATGGGCAAAACATGGCAAGCTGGTCCAGCCAGCTATTTTTAGAGCAGCCAGAATATTTGCTGCGTTGTCCGAAACTACGCAAGAGATTTTATTTTCTATTTCCCATCCTTTTAAGGCATCAAATATCGCATCCTTTAAATTTTGGGCGGTATGATCTTTAAACATTTGGAAACCGTTTAAAAATTTTGACTTTAGTTTCCATTCTTTATTTATAAAATGAACTGTAATTGATACATAGGCTTCATTCGAAACTGAGGTCCAAGCATCGGTTGTGATACAGATGTGCTCTGCACTAGAAAGTTCTTTTTTTAACTCATTACAACCGTCCACATATTCATCCTTTAAATGGTTACTGGTAAGCATATACCTAGAGGGCATAACATATGAAGGATTTAATGCCTTTGCAAATGTTGTAAATCTTTCATTCTCTACCACGGAAAGGGGTTGTAAGTCCACTGTAATCATTTTGACAAGAGCTTTATTTATAACCTTTTCCCGTGATATCGACAGATGATCGTTAATGTTGCACTCCTCCAGTGTTTTTTGTGTTATTGTTGACGATTCTAATGAAAAGTAATGAAAATTGTGGTAAATTACGAAAAAGAATAAGAACAGTGGCTACCTTCATCTTCCGCTGTTTTTTTTAAATCCACGGATGGATGCTTTGAATCCATATGCTTTTTCAAATTAGAACTACCACCACCTATACAAAAATTAATTAGAAATAACACAAAACGATGTATTCCAATAAACTTGCCTTTGTATGATATAATTTATGTGCAAATGTTGCATCTTGCCCTCTCGTTATCAAGTTCATTATAATGAAGCCAAAATATGCTTCTCTTTCTCGGCATTGTTTTTAATTTAGTATTTAAATTTTATTGTTTTATTTTGATATTATTGTGTTTTTTATTTCACTTGTTGAACACTTGTATACACAAAACTAATACACAAAAGACGCTATAATTTTTTTTCGCACAAATACATGGATATTTTTTTTTCTGAATAGTTGTATTTTCATACTAAAACTACATTTCTACTGAAAAATGCAACCCTGAAAGTATCGAGTAGGTATTTTTGGGCATTGAGTACCGGAAAAAATAGCCGGTATTGAGTACTCAATACCCAAATACTCAATACTTTTACAACACTACTAGGTGATCTCAATTCTAACCTCCTCGTTGAATTATCCTTTAAGGACAGTACGTTGACACATGGACTCATTCCAATCAATATCACCACCCCAACACATTTGACAACCTCCAACAGTACACTTATAGACCTTATTTTTGTGGGGTGATACATATAAAGTGCTACTGTATGAGCAGTTATCTGCCTCATGTTTCTCAAAGCATGACCCTATATTTGCAGCATATGATTTTTTGATTCCTGAAGTAGATAAATTTTATTCTTGTCGGGATTTTAAGAACGTAAGCTACAATTTATTATAAGATAATTTCTTTCAAATTAATTGGAGCAGCATTTATTTGATGTCTTCTGTTGATTATCAATTATCTTTCATTGAAGACAATATTTTAAAACTATTTGATGACACGGTTCCCTTACGGACGAAAATGATAACACCAAAGAATAAACCATGGTTTACCAACAGAATTAAGCAACTAATACACCGAAGAGATTCAGCCTACTCAAGATGGAAACGTTTCAAAACAGTTGAACTGAAAACTGAATTCCGATCAGCTCAAAGCGATGTCAATCATCAAATTAAAATCACTAAATCAGAATATTACACTAATCGCTTTAGTACTGCGTTGGATTCTAAAAAAGCTTGGTAAGGATCACCAAATCAGAATATTACACTAACCCCTTTTGTACTGCGTTGTATTCTAAAAAAACTTGGTAAGGATCACCAAATCAGAATATTACACTAATCGCTTTTGTACTGAGTTGGATTGTAAAAAAAACTTGGTAATTTTAATAAAACCAGAAACTGTCCTGTTGATGCTAATGAACTCAATAAGATGTTCACTAATATACCCATGATTGCAATAGACGCTACAAGCCGTAACGGTTTTTTCGCAAACGTCAATAATAATTTCTTTCTAGAAGAAAACAAGTTTGGGTTTTCCTGCTTCAACCTGTCTGATGTTTTCTCTTGTATCTCGCAAATAAAATCTAATGCTGTTGGATACACCCCCAATTTATTAAAATTCTTTTACCACTAATCTTGCCTTATATTACTCACCTGTTCAACACCGTCATCACGTCGAGTCGTTTTCCTACAAAATGGAAACATACAAAGATAATTCTGCTACCTAAATCAAACTCAGAATATCGTCCAATTGCCTTAGCTTTTTATTCGAAAATTTTGGAGAAACTACTGCACTTGCAAATGAGCACATACTTACATGTAAATCAACTTTTGACTGACAAGCAATCCAGCTTTCGTCCCAACCATGGCTGTGTTACTACCCTTATTGATGTTTCCGAAAATATAAGACGTGAGTTAAATGACGGTAAAGTTAATTTTTTGGTTCATTCCAAAGCCTTTGATACTGTCAATCATCCTACATTATGTATGAAGCTAACTCAATTATTCAATTTTTCATCAACATCGATACAGCTAATATCAAGAACATACCTCTCAGAACGGATACAATCAGTATTCGTAAATAATACAATATCTGAACCATTAGATATTAGTAGAGGTGTACCCCAAGGGTCAATTCTGGGACCGCTTCTTTTCTCTATTTATGCCAATGATTTACCCCACCACTTATCACATTGCAATGTTCACATGTATGCAGATGATGTACAGCTTTACGTTAGCAGCCCTGTTAATTCTATTCGCCAAAATTTGGATAACCTAAACGATGACCTTAACAGAATAAATTGTTGGGCAATTTCTAATGAATTTTGCTTAATTTCAAATAAATCTAAATGCATAGTGATACACAAAAGGACTATAACCCACTTATTGATATGGAAATATCAATAAATAATCAAAGAATGGAGATAGTTTCAACAGCTAGAAATCTAGGATTGGTCTTCAACAGCAACTTAAATTGGTCAAGCCACATCAATATGCTTGTTGCACAATCACACGTTAAACTAAGGACCCTATGGGCAACGGAATTCTTTACACCATTAAGAGTAAGAACACTATTGGCAAAGGCGTACCTTATTCCAACACTAACTTATGGATGCGAACTGTTTGCGAATTGCGATTCAATCAGCAAAATAAAACTTGAAATGCTTTACAATAATACTGTTAGGTAGTATCGGCCTTCCCGAAAAGCCTGTACGGAGTATCACTTGAAAACCTACTAAAGATTAGAGCACTAATTTTTCTTCATAAGATAATATATACTGGAAAGCCACAATACTTATGCAATCATATACGATTTGCCAAATCAAACAGAGGTAAAAAATTAATTATTCCTAAACATCGATGCCTAGTATCAGAATGGCACTTTTTCATAAATGCTGTACGTCTTTGGAATAGCCTTCCACCTAATATTCAACTTAATAGCAAAGCAATACATTTCAAAAAATCTTTATTTAAATACTTTGCCTAAACCTAAACTTTTTAAATGTATTTCTTTATTGTATTCTTATTTTGTATTTCTTATGGTTTTTAATTTTTTCTCTCTCTTTTTTTTTTGTAATTTTATATAATTTTCAATTAAAAAATTTTTTTTAATATTCTGTGTCATATTTTATTAATGTCGTAATTTTAAAAATTCTTATGTTAAAATATTATTTATATTAATTATACCCTATACCACTATGTGGTTTGGGTATAATGACTTTGTGCTGCTGTTTGTAGCAACCAAAAATATTTGACTTAGACCCATCTTTAATTATACCGATCGAATCAGAATCACTTTTTGAGTTGATTTAACAATGTCCGTCCGTCCGTCCGTCCGTCCGTCCGTCCGTCTGTGTGTCCATGTAAAGCTTGTAATCAAACTACAGGTCGCAAATAAGAATGTATTTTGCTGAAATTTGCCATATAAGCTTTTATCGGTCATGGGATGAATGCTGTTGAAACTGGTGAGAATCGATACATGTTCAGACCTAGCCCCCATACAAATGACCCTTATGAAATCGACATAAATTGCCATAAGTTCCAAATTATCATATAGATCTCAGTCAAATTGGGTTTGTATGTGTTTATTACATCTATTAATCAGTAGTTCAAAAAGACTCCCTATAGGAAAATTCTTAGTCATAGGCCCCATACAGAGCTGCTTCCTGATCTTCACTTAAATCTATTAAAAAACAAAAATATTGCACAGATTTTTCTCAAATTTGGTTTGTATATATTTTTTCAAAGTATAAGTGACTTTACCAAATACGATCATGATCGGTCCATTTGTCGACCTAGTCCCCATATAAATATTGTGTCCGATATGAACTTTTTCATATCTGCAGCGAAAAATATGCCACTCAAATTTGGTTTATGCATATTTCCTATATCCAATTAGTTGGACCGAAGAGATATGGTGTCTTAACCATGGTATAGGGTATCGTATAGTCGGGCTAGACGACTATAATTTTCTTACTTGTTTTTATATGTATTAGTTCCATTTTTTTTATTTAATTTGGCTAAACATGTTTGTACACTACTAAAATCCTGTACTGTAATTATAAGACTTAGTATTGTTGTGCAGGAAATCATTAAATTTAATAAATAAATAAATAAGTTAAGCCATTTATTAAGTGGCCTTTCTAAAGCTTTTCATATTTCACATATTTTTTGTATAGTCATGACTTCTGTAGTCATGACTTCTTTATATTTTTTAAACAGAATTAAAATAATCTGGTCTCAATTATATTTCTAGAGAATAAAATGAGAAATGGATATCGTAATATATGGATATTATTGTGATATAAATTTACATGCTCATCGCTGAGTCGATGACTGTTTTCAGGTTTTCGAGATACAAAAAAAAATTTTTTTAATTTTATTTTCTACACAAAAAATCATTAGTTTAGTTAAAGATCAATGAATTTTCAAAAGTGAATGGCGTTATTAGAACGTCGTTTGCATTTTGTTCGTTCAGTTTCCAGCAATAGTCTCGCAGCATGCCTTTGTCCCAAAATCCTTGACAATTTCTTGTCCGTCTCTCATCGCACCTAGGTTTTGTGGAAAAAATCAAAATGCGATGCTCTTAAAAAATTTCCGGGCTGCATGTTCTTTCTCCAATAAACATTGTGAAAAATTGTCATCGTTCAATAGCTTTCTGATCTGAGGGCCAACAAATATGTCTCATTTGATTTAAGTATATGAAATTTTAGGAAAAATCGCTAACAAATATTTAAACGCTGTACCATCTTTGTCCACAGCCAACAAAGTTCTTAGAAAGGTCCAATTCTATGTGCAGCGGCGGAAGAAGAGCATCATTTGGATCAATTAGTGGTTTGTTTGAATTGTTTTGTTTTCCTGGTGAATACTCAGTTCTTTTTGGCCATTCTGATCTGACATAATGATGACATGCAGCGCGATTGTCCCATAGACAAAGGAAACAACAATATTTTGTGAAACCTCCTTGCATACCAGTCAACAAACCTGAAACAGATTAATTTACAGTTATTTACGATAGTCTATACTATATATACAAAGAAATTTAAATCACACATCTTAAGATCACCACAGATCTTCCAATTATGATCGTTGTATTTGAGTAATGCCAAAACTTCAGTCATTGATTTGTAATTTTCCTTTTTATTAATGGCATGAGCAATTGGTACAGATAGATTTTCATTCCCATTATGCAAAAGAGGAGCCTTAAAACTGTATTTAGAGTCATCAATAAATAATCTCCATTCAGTTTTGTCATATGGTTGGTTAATTTTTTGAAATAAACCATCAACATCGGTACAGTATAGAATAGAGTAGCTGTTTTCAAAATATGCAGCCAATTCCAAACTCCTATCTCTATAGATTGTTACTTTTGTACCAGTGCAAGATGTGTCCACTGCTGCATGCTTCGTTAAATGTACGTCCCAAGTTTGATCATTCGACTCAGCTTGAGTCACAAAATGGCGTTCATCATCCGCCTCATACAAACTACCACTGCTGGTGAAATATGTTTCAGATTAACTGCCCGTAGCACTGGGAATGATTGGTAACGGATCATTTGGTGGACGTTGAACTGGTTTGGAAACCGACGGAACATTCGCTGGAGTAATATTTTTTTGGTTTTTCATATTGAATGCAGCAACTTTCGTTAAACAGAAATAATAATCGGTTTGGTGGTTTCTTGACTCTCCCCAAAGTACTGGAATTGAAAAATCGAAATAGATCTTCTTGCCATTTGACCACTTGTATAAAACAGTACTGCAACTACTACAAAACATTGTCGGTTTCCACGGTTTGTCCAAGTTTCTGACAGCAAAACCAAAATAATGTAAATATGCATATTTTAATGATTCTGATATTGCATATCCTTTTTAAACTCTTTCTTTTAACTCATACTTTCTATCTGTCTGTCTGTCTGTCTGCCTTGGGTGGACCCCATTCTCCCTTATCCAATTGATCTAAAACTAGGCCCATAATCTTGATGTGGCCAAAGATTAATTTTAAGATAGTCACACACAGTCACGCATAGTGACGCACAGTCACGGAGTGATTCAATCCCCATTTTCCCTCATCCGATGGATCTAAAACTTTGTCGATAGACTTGTGGCCAAAGATGAATTTTAAGATAGTCACACACAGTCACGCACAGTCACAGAGATATTCAAGACTCATACGCATAAGGAAAGAAAGAGTTTTAACAAAAACTTTGTTTTTATGGGTTAGATTATTTTCTGTATAACTCAATAGCTTTTGGGTCACCCTTTATGACGATAAAGGCAAAAATATGGTAAAACTAAAAAACTTGTTATTAAAAATACTCGAAGTTATTTATTTAAAAAAAAAATTTTATTACAAAAACTTTTTTCCAATTTCTCTATTAAAAAAGAATCAGAAAAGCTTAAATAAAACATTTTTTGGATTACTTTCTTAAACTCTATAGAACTATATACTAAAATAAATTGTGTTTTTGTAAACAGTTCTGAGTTTACACGTTTGAGGTCTCAAATGATGTTTTTAAAATGGTGATGACATATTTGTTTGAAATGTCAACAATATTAGTAAAATATCTAATTCACGAGCTGTTCATCAGTTGGTGTTTTGTTTTTCTGTCCGAGATGCTGTTTGTTTTCCATTAATGCTACTTGTAAACATTTTTTTTTTTTTTCAATAAACAATCTATTAAATAATTCCACTTGAACAATAATAACTTGTATAGGAGATCCTATTTTAATTTAGTACAAATTGGGTTAGCCAGCTGACAGGCCGTAATATATCTCAAACATTATTTAGCACCTCATATCTTATCGTTAACTTATTTATGCTTTTTCTTCCATCATCACCTCTGGCCGTGACCATCATTGAAAATTTATCTTTATTTTTTACACTCAATTAAACTCTGATGTTGTACAAACAAATCAATTTCCAGTTTTATATATTTTTTTTCATTTCTCGAAACATTTTATTACTTTTTATACTTACGATATACACGTATCCCTAGCACCACAATAAACACCTTAGTTATTAAATACTTACAAGGCATTATTTCTGCTAACTGGATATTCTTCTTCGGCTTGGCGAAGTTGTTCCATTAAAAATGCTAAGTGGTATTCGCCAACCAGCCAAAGATGGCCACATAATAATACCAAAAATTTACGCTTAGTTTAATACCAGCACTTTCTTGCACATAACTGGCCACAATAAAAATACTTGAACTACATGAAGCGAAAAATTATTCGCTATAACAGTTTAATATATGAGTTGTAGTACATTCCAGAATAAGAACGAAACAAATAAAAACAGAAAATGCCACAAATATAATGGAAAGCATAAAACATTTAACAACTAAGTATAACGTACAATCAAAATAAATATGCCAATAAGTGAATTTCTGTGAACTTTATTTTTAATACCGTACAAGTTTTATTTTTATTTTTATATATATTTTTTTTTTATTTTGTATATTAACTGCGATGAAATGCGTGCAAAGCAAACGGTTGCTACCGATAGTCATATTTATTATCACATTAAACAGCCAAATGATGGGAAATAAAATGGTTTTAGGGAAAACGGATAGGGCAGTCGAAGATGGTTAATATTAGATTGACTATAAATCAATATAGATATCTGACATTAATGGTAGTGGTAGGCTAAAAAAAAGTAATGTTGATAAAATCTTAGCGAAAGATTTTTTTTTTTTTTTTATTTGAAAGATCTTATATTATAATTTTAAGCTATAATATCCTCTACCTGGATTTTACGTTTACACTAATATATTCACCTTCTGTACTGTTTCTATTAAATATAAACAAAACATTTGACGAATCAATCAATTTGGTAAACTAAATACAAAATTGGCGAAATGATGCCCAATTTGCCAAATTTTCAATTCCAACTTGCTTGAAATGATGGCAATAAATATTATCCGAAATTTACCAAGTAAAAGAGTGTGAAAAGTGCGACTTTAACAGTCGTACACACAGACGGATAGACGAACATCGCTATATCCTCTCGAGTCGTTATGGAGATCAGTAGAATATATACTTTAGGCAACTGCATATTCATTTTTCCGTGCGTTATAAAGGAAGGGTTTAAAAATGTATAAACATGTTTAGTGGTAAGAATTATTTCTAAAAATTAACAGATAATTGTTAGGTGAAAAAAACTTAAATAAGTCATAAGTCATTTGAGGGCGCTCAAAATTTTTCACAGTATTTCATGAGTTTGCACGTGAATTATTTTTGGTTTTAATTGCATATTTTTAGAGGTTAAAATAATATTTGAAAGCGGTTTGTTTGAAAAAAAAAATTTTTTTGGTCGAATTTTGAGGTATGGTGGTCGGATTATTTTGACAGTGGATCTAAAACTTTAGTGCGCAAGCTTTGAGCCAAATCGGACAATGCATTCTGGACCCGCATTGAGTTCAAAGTTCAAATATGAATTTATATGTAAAAATTATCAAAAAAAAAAATTTTTTTTTCACAAAACTTTTGATATTAATAATTTCGTTTCAGTTAAATTAATCAATGAACCGTAATCTAGGGTAAATTATCTTTCTAATAAAACAACAAAATCTATTATCGGTTGAAAAACAGCCAAATTATATCAAGTTAAACTTCAATACATGGCCCGCAGACCACTTGATTAAGAAAATCGAGCTCATATTTTTAAATACATTGAAATAATTTACAATAACAACATTTTTGGATTCTCCTGATCCCATAATGATCCCAAGTAAAGTATTTTGCATCTTCTCTATTGTTATGCCGTCCTAAATTTATGTCAAAACGGCACGAATTTTTCAGCACTATTTAAAAATCTCCAATTCTACTTTTTCAAAAATGTTGTTCAAGAAATTTAAAGAAATCAACGACTGGAGTTTAAGGTACTATTAACTAGATACACGTGATAAAAAAAAATGCCAAATATTGTAGGTATCCAGTTCTCAATTTGGCGAAAGCAGCGTTTTTATTTAAGCTGATTTGAAGAAAAATGTGATTTTTCATATTTTTTCATCTTTTAGGCTACATCTTTTTTGTGTTTTCATATCTCAAATATCTTTTGTCAGAACATTATACCACTTGATATAAGTTTTCAATTTTGCTAATAAGGGTTAAATTGAAACACCATAAGGTCAAAAGTTAAATTTAAGGAGATATATATTTTTATAAAAAAATATCGAAATAGTATATATTTGAGGAAGGATTTCAATATAACTTGTTGATAATATTTTAATAATACTAAAAAATAATGCTCTGTATTTAGTTTCTGAAACTAACCCGTGGTGAACTCTTGATGTCATCAAGAGGATTTTTTTTAAATAAAACAAATTTAATATATTCATTTATTCATTATTTTACGAAAATATGTAGATTCATAAGTTTTTATATTCAATACAGTATAGACAAATTTGTATATCGAGAGTTTATATACAAAAGTGCTATCTGCGTCAAGAGTTATTTTAAAGAGAGCGTGTAAACCGAATTTATTAATAAGATCTGAAAGTATTTGTCGATCGATTTGCTATAATATCGAAACTAATATCATATTTGACAGTTATATCAGAGAACAGTTTGAAATCAAAAATTAATATTGCTGTCAAATGTATATAGCACTTTTTGAATATAAGCCGTCGATATACATTTATATGAATATAATAATTCTGAGAAAAAAAAAATTTTAACTAGGACACATTTTGGGACACCAAATTGTATAAGAACAAAGGTCTAAGTAACAATATATCTGATTAAAAATGCCAAATATTGTAGGTATAATGTTCCTAATTTGGCGAGGGCATCGTTTTTATTTCAGTAGATTTGAAGAAAAATGTGATTTTTCATACTGTTAGGCCATATATTTTTGGTGTTTTCATATTTCAAATATGTTTTGTTCAAAAATTGTACTTCCCAATCCCGTAAATTAAGGTTAAAATGAATCACTATAAATTGTCCCCCTTTAAGGTCGAAGATCAAATTTAAGGATATTAATATTTTTTTAAAACAAAATATCGAAATAATATATATTTGTGGAACGATTTCGATAAAACTTGTTGATATTTTAATAATCCCAAAAAAAAAATAATCTGGACTTATTTTCTGAAATTATCTATAAACAATTTATTTTTCGAAAATATGTTAACTAGAGGAAATATTTTTAGCAAAAACCGAATGTACATTTTGTTGCTGATACTGGTGACAATCTTGCTTTTACTTCGTACCGTAAGTTTGGATTTTCTGCCTAATTCCTTTCTCCATTTTGACCGTAATTAGAAGGGCAATAAATTTGGGCTACCTTATCAGACCGGTTAATCTTCAAACAATTTCGGGAAAACTAACACCTTCTTCCTAAAAGACAGTAATTTTACGTCCTTCAATATCGGATAAATAATAAACGCATGGCGTTTGGAAAGTGCGACTAATATGTAATAATAAAATAATAATTATTCATTACCAACACAAATAAAAACAATAAAAAATGGCTGAGTAATATGTTAGTTTAATACCACATTTACAATATGGTGTAATATTTCCTTTGTCTGGGGGTTGAAAAATTCCGAGCCTGGGTAAGAGTATTAGGTAATTGTAGCAAAACTTCCAAAGGGTTTGGCGTTATCAGACCAAACTTTTTTTTATGACCTGTTAAATTTTTTCTTTATCTAAATTTTTGTTTGCGAAAACTCATGTACCATTGAAGATTTCTCAATGCGTATACTCTACTAATATATAATAATCATACGCCCTGAATATGTTATGTTATTTAAAAACTGATTAACCCTTCTGCATCCCTTGCATATGTGCCCTTCCTATGATCCTTTGGGTCAATATGACCCAACATTAAAAAAATTTCAAATTTATTGTAGGAAATTTATTTGTTTTGTGTTTTTTTTTATTTAGTATAATAAAAAATAATGAAAAGTAAAATAAATAATCCCTTCCTTAGCAATTATTAAAAAAGAAAAATATATATAAAATAAAATTAAATTTGAAATTCAGCCTTTTTTTGAAAAATAAAATAATAATTATATTTTTAATGCTAATGTTTAAAAATTTAAGGATTTGTGTGACAATTTATGCACAATGTGACCATGTGCTCCTTGCAAATAAATTTTTTACAAGAATCACATTTAGTGGAATACTAATTTGAATTCCTTCCATGTTGACAAAGTAAACATCGCTATCAATTATTTGGTAAATTACTGGATAATGGGGTATTTGTACTATTTTGTTTAGAACATTGCGAGGCACCTGTGATATTTATTTAGTTCTGGAATATTTTTAACAAGTTTTCTTGCTGATGGTCCATGTGGCAAGTTCTACTGGATACAGCCTGCGTCTGAAGTTTTTATTGAAATTCCAGGCAGGATTCATATCAGTATAATATTTGAAAATAATTCAGCAGGCATATCCTATTCATGCGCTTACATGTGTAATTAGCAACTAGTTGGTCAAGCGCATCAACTCCAGCTTTCGTTTAGTTTTAATTATGTATTATTTCAGGTTTTTTTTTTCATCTTCTCTTACATCGGCTTAATGATGTAGAGAACTTAAGAGGAGGACGTATTTGAAAACAAAAAATTAGAGTGCAATATGGGCTTTTTTTCATACCCAAAATATGTTATGGCAAAAAAGTTTTATTTCTACGGACATTGTCAACTAATGTAATATACCGACAAAGTAGTTGAATGGCAAGATTGTATCTAGTAAAAAAAATTATCACATGTAATGGTGCATCCCTTTGGGAGAGGGTCTGATAATGTTAGCACCACTCTCTCACGTAAATTAAAAATATGGAAATATAACAAATGTAATACGAAGTACAAAAGTCTAATCATGATTTTTTTCTGGCTGCGTATTTCTTGCTTTGCCTGTGTATACTTCCTTATCCAGGCATATGTAGTTGTGGAATCGCAAAGTGCCCAATTTTTTAAGCCATATCTGGCGGGCTTTGATGAAATGTATTGCCTAAAACTGCACCGACCTCGAAATGGAACCAATTGTTCATCTACAGTAACATTTTCATGTGGATTGTAAAAAATTTTGAGCTGATTACTCCACTTATCCCAAACGTTTTTATCGGTGCAGTTTGTCATGAAGACTTCTTTCTTCTCTATCTTCAGAGCTGTCAAACCGTAGGCACTTTGATATGCTCGCAAAGCGCTTAAGACTTATTGTTGCTCGGAAAATATGTCTTTCGTTTTTTTTTTTCCATTCCACAAGCTAGTGAGATTTTCTCTATGAGATTTATAAACTCCTGCCATTATTTGTAATCCAAGGTATGCATCAAGCTCTATCGTGTCAATTATTTCCATATAATTCTACACCTTTTTGATTTGTCATTTGAATCACAATATTTTTTATATTTGGTGATATGAAAAAAACGAACGAAGACTTTATATCTGTAACCATAGATGTTGCTCTTTTGGTAGGTCCAGGCTTATTCAACAAAATTTGGTTTTTTGGTAACCTGACTGTTTGAAGTAGTGGTTGTTCTTTCCAACCTGCACTTTTGTCCTCAGATAAATATGTTACTGAAGTGCTGTGATCGATTTCAACTGCCACTTCCACATCCACGCTTTCACGCTATTATTTGATGATGAATATGAATCGTCTTCTGCATCGTTGTCGGGTGAAAAAATTTTGTCTAAATCGCTATCATCAAAAATTTCATCATCTTCGCCATTCATTATTTGATGCAAGATCACTAAGAATCTGAAGCAATTTCATTATGGAACAGTCATATGTTAGAAATTTTATTTTACAATACTTAGTTTTCTTCTTTGAGCCATTATGAAAAATACTCAATTATGATGAATTACAAAAATATATATATATATATATATATATATGCATGCACGCTGATCACCAAAAATTAAACTGAACTCATATCATCATAAAACAAATTTCAAGAGATACCTTTGCGGGATTCTTCAAATCCCACCCACAGTTTGAGAATAATGAAATTTTGAATGAAAAAATGTTCATAGAAAGCGATGATTCTGAATGAAGATGAACTCAATTCAATTATATTCAATTGGGAAAAAAAGGTAAAGTGGAATTAAACTTGCAATATCGCTTGTTGGGTCATATTGACCCAAAGGATATTAAATGTGTGTAAATTGTGTTTTGAAGTGTGGAGGGGGGAGGAAAAATTTATATTTTATTATTTATTTTAAAAGCATAATTTTCGTCCGTGTAATGGATAAATTAAAGTTTCACGTTCATATCTTATAATTTAAGGGAAAAATTTTGCGTTTGAAAACTAAAATTCGGTCATATTGACGCAAGGAGTGCAGAAGGGTTAAAAAAGGAGAACAATTAATTTTTTTTAAAGGTTTCATTCGATAAAGTTAGTGCAACTTGATTTGCTGAAGCTTTTGATTGAAGAATGAAATGAGAAATCACCAATTATTATTAAGCTAGGGAGGAAGCAAACAAAAATTAAGATAAAAAAATATACAAAAGATCATAAAAAAATGCGTTACCTGAGAACGACAAACCCTTTGGAGGTTTTAATACACTGACTTAATTCCCTCACTCTGGCTTGGAATTTCTCACCCCTGCCCTTTCTCTTAGGTCCAACTAATAAGATATAGAATCTGAAAAAGTTCACAACGGATTCTATATTTATATGGGGAATTGATCGAATATGGGACCAATCCTGACCGTATTTAGAAGATCACTTAGTTTTTGCATAAAACAAATTTGAGAAAATCTGTGCAATATTTTTGCTTTTTGAGAGATTTACTGAAGATCGGGAATCAGCTTTTATGGGGGCTATGACTAAGAATTGTCCTATAGGGTATATTTTTGGACTACTGATAAATAGATGAAATAAACATACACAAACCCAACTTTACCGAGATCTTTATAAGATTTTGGATATTATGGCTATTTATGTCGATCTCGTAGGGTTGGCTTGTATGGCGATTTGGTCTGAACATGAAACCATTTTCACCAATTTCAATAGCATTCATCCTATAATCGATAGAAACTTATATACTAAATTTCATCAAAATATATTCATCTTTGCGACCTGAAGTTTGATTATTAGTTTCATATGGACTGACAAACGGTCGGACGGACAGACATTTCTAAATTGACTAAGAAAGTGATTCTGAGTCGATTGGTATAACAAAGGGTCTATGTGAAATATTTTTTGTAGTTAAAAGTATTTAGACCTCACCACAAACTATATATAAATATATGGGGGATTTCATGTCAAGTGCACCAACTTTTGAAACCGATGTTTTCCGATCGGGATGAAATCTGCACCAAGGTTAGTCCTATTGGATAGTAATTTAGACACTATTTTTCAACAAGATCGGTCCAGATCTCTCTGAGTTAGAGGGGATCAAAATTTGACATTTTGGCCAAACAGGTGTTTTTTTTCTCATCCATGTAACTTATTACCTATTGTTCTTAGAAAATTTTCTCCCAAATAGTTTAGATAGCTATTTCTTCAATATTTCGGAAAAAAAAAATTTTTTTTGACTTTTTTTTTGCTAAATTAAAGCATTTTTTGCCTTTTTTTCAAAAAGTGCATTTTTTTTTTCATAAGAAAGCTTAGGATTTTTCCTTTAAGAGCGTTTTAGTCGCTTAGTGGGATGGGAGTGGGATATCTATCAAAATAAATGTTTTGTAACTCAAGACAACGGTTTTTCAATTTTTCACAAATGCACTATTTTGAATTTTTTCCTATTTGTGTCTAAAAACTTACAAATAAAACTTATACTGAGAAACTAGACAAACTAAACTTTCCGAAGGTATATAACATACCTATCTAAAATTTTATACCCTCGATACTGTAATACCCAGAATATGTTAAGCTCAGGAAAAAAATCGCTTTTTTTCTATAGAAATGTTGAAAAATTATTATTTTTTATTTGTTTTTAATAATAATTAAATTAATGTATAATGTTATTGTTATATATTGTTGATCTGTATTCGAATAATTAGTCATTTATTGTTCGGTTAATGTATAATAATAATAATATTAAAAATAAAAAGATAAATAATTTATTAAAATTTAATCTTAATTGCATTAGATCCATTTATATCATAACTATTTTTATACTTAATTTTTTGTAGCTGATGAAGCATTTAAGTCTTGTAAATTTTTAAATACCCAGTCTTTCATCCAGCTTTTTTGTCGCCTTTATTTACTGCGTTTTTTTGTCTATCCTTTCCTGGCGTTACTAGGTTCAGCTGTTGATTTTGCTGCTGGTTTCTTTTTTGGCTTTAGAAAGAACTCGCATTGACTGGGGCAGAAAGCTTGGGTCTTCCATCGACAAGCGGTATAGAAGCATGGTATTGAGCGGTGCCACCGATTGTTATCGCAGCATCGAATCTGCTCTTCAGTGTTTTCAATGTTTCCTGATGACCCTCTTTGCTACTAAAATCTATTTTAGATTCTTTACAATAATTCATTGCCCAATGGAATAAAGCAGTCCCATCTAAGATGCGATCTTGATGAGAGCACTGGAGGCTATATTTGACGAGCTACGTTTGCATTTCGACGTTTTGACGTTTTGTATTTCTCTTTTATTTGTTCAAAAACTTCTACTGCATTCTTATGGTATTGGTTTTGACACTCATTCTTTGATCTCATACCCTCTACTGAAAAGTTAGAGACACCATCATCATCAACGCTTCTGTCGTCATTCTCAGAATTACTTTTGTCTTCATCTGGAATTTGTTCAACGCAAGGCTCATTACTACTGAAATCCGGTAATTCCTTCAACTTTCCGAGTTCTTTTCTGCATGATCCTGAAATTAAGAACCGTTTTTACAGCGTAGGGAATTTTTTTTAATATGCCGGCGGAAATATTTCGCACATCTGTGATCTGTGATTCCAATTTTTCTCAAGTTTAGCCTTTTTAGGAGCCGTAGACATTGTGAAGATTAATTATGTAAGAAATTATGTAAATAACATACATCTCAACTTTAAGGCTGTTTCTAAAAAACTGATTTCCGAATGTCTTCAGAATGTCAATAAATAGTTTTTTAAGATCATATAGTAGAATTTAATGAATCAGTCTAAAATCTTTTATTACGGTCAAGAAGGGCTTAGTGTCGGTTAGCCGCATGTTACATAATAAAAATAATAATGAAGTACATATTTTAACCAAATGTAGCCAATGATAATAAAAATAAACTACCTGTTATTTTTATCTTTTCAACATATTAAAATAAACTACCTTTTAACTTCTACCTCTCCACCCACTTTTTAAAGTCATGTGTCATAAAATAATAAATAAACTGGTATTTCGGAGAATGGCCATAATATATTTCCATCTGATACAAAAACTTGTATCTTGGGCCCCTGCTCTTTTGACAATAAAAATCACATTCAATATTACGTGGCTTAAAACTACCTATAGGATTGGCAAAAAAAGCCGCAATGAAAGGGGTTTAACATATTCTGGGTATTACAGTATCGAGGGTATGAAATTTTAGTTAGGTATGTTACATACCATCGGAAAGGTTAATTTGTCTAGTTTCTCAGTATAAATTTTATTTATAAGGTTTTACACACAAATAGGAAAAAATTCAAAATAGTGCATTTGTGAAAAATTGAAAAACCGTTGTCTTGAGTTACAAAACATTTATTTTGATAGATATTCCACTCCCATCCCACTAAGCGACCAAAAAGCTCTTAAAGGAAAAATCCTAAGCTTTCTTATAAAAAAAAAAAAAATGCACTTTTTGAAAAAAAAGTCAAATAAATGCTTTAATTTAGCAAAAAAAAAAAGTCAAAAAAAAATTTTTTTTTAATTATTTTTTTCCGAAATATTGAAGAAATAGCTATCTAAACTATTCGGGAGAAAATTTTCTAAGAACAATAGGTAATAAGTTACATGGTTGAGAAAAAACACCTGTTTGGCCAAAATTTCAAATTTTGATCCCATCTAACTCAGAGAGATCTGGACCGATCTTATTGGAAAATTGTGTCTAAACTACTATCCAATAGGACTAACCTTGGTGCAAATTTCATCCCGATCGGAAGACATCGGTTATAAACGTTGGCGCACTTGACATGAATGGGGGTTTCATGTCAAATATATATATATTTGTTGTAATGTTTTATAAAACTTAAAGCGCCCCGGTAGGTGAGTAGGTAACGTGCTCGTCGTGACTTCGATTCCCAGTAGAAGCTTTGGTCTGTCACTGCAAAAAATATCTAAATCCGGCTTATCCCTGGACCCAAAATAAGAATCTGCAGAAAAGCCACTCCGCTTCGCAGAACTAGGCTTAAATACAAAATATTCGTTGTAGCTTCTCTTATTAGTTTATAAAGCGTAAGCAGAATTCTTCTCAGTTTTGTGTTAATTTAAGAATTCAAGCGGCTACAATATTGCACCACACTGCATTAATCCCGCGGCATTCCAAGGCTAGTGGGACAGTGACAAACGAAAGTATTTATCATGATGCTTGTGTTGAAAAATAATCTATAAAAATAAAAATTTGCTTTAGACAAAAAGCGGATCAATTTACTATGTAGGTTTTTAGTTTTAAGAAAAAATTTTGCAGTGAAAATGAGTTTCTGAATTAAGCAAAAATTTTTTTGGGGAAATAAAGTTCCTGTGATATTTAAGGTTGACATATTTTAAATATTATAAATTTTTGAAGAAGTAAAAATAATTTAGGTAAAAATACAAATTTTTTCGTCGGCATCTGTGAACGAAAATATTAAATTCACTACATTTTACCAGATGCCACGCTGTGTACAGGCAAAATCTTTATTTAAAATTCATAGAAATAAAATTTGACATGAAATTCATCACTCAAATTTTATGTCTGCAGGGACCCTAAAAAATACTACAGTTTTGTAACAAGCAAACATTAAATATTTTTGTAAATTTTTCATATAATATATATTTATTTTATTTAATGACACCATACAAATATTTTGTGAAATCTAAAACCGTTTAGTTTGTTTTTGTATATATTATTGTACAACAAATACTTATATTTGAGTCTTATTACACCCAGACATTAAGTATCAAAACAAGTAATAAGATTTTGTTGGTTTTATTTTCTTTTTAGCAAATACTGGTATTGTTGTTTTAATATCAGCTCATTCTTACTCCTTTTTTTAAGGATTATTATATGTTGCTTTTATTATTGCTATATGTTTTTAAAGTATTTTTCGTTTCTTTAAGCAATGCTGTTATTATTAAACATTTTGTTTTCATCTCCGGAAGTTTGTGGCAGTTTTAATAATAATTTTCAATAAACTTTTTGTCAGCTTTATTACAAAAATATATTTAATATTTTTTGTTTGATTATGATTTTGACTTTCTTTTATTTTTCTGCCATGTTTTTACAAAAACAAAAAAAAAAAAATATGATATCATATTTTATTAATACGTATTACGTATATGACTAATATTAGAGCATGAGTAGTAGTAGTCTTTGTTGGAATTATTGTTGTTTTGCTGATTTGTGGATTCTTTTTAGGTTAAGTGTTAAGAAAACATAACAACGATAAGCTAACAAATACTCGTAGCGAAATATAAGGCCATAATTTATTTATTCGCTATGGTTCTTTTGAAATGATGTCTAAGCAATTCAGCGGGTGGTTATAATAAATTTGAAAAGTATTTTTATATTTGGCATATACAAAAATTGATTTATTTTAAAAAATTGCCAGGGTACGTTATCTATGCCGGGCATAAGACAACAACAAAAATTTTTTTAAAGAAACTTCATTTCAAACCGCTGCCCGAAATAAAGTTGCCATTATATATTTGTTCCTTTTACTCCTGCAAGGAGCATAGGGCCGTAGAAAAAAAGTTGACATTGGGATTAAAAAGAATTTATGTATGTATGGCATTGTAGCGTCCGAAAAAAAGGATTATAAACTTTTCTACATGATGGTTGATTCATTAGGGCGACATTTTTTCTTTTTTTTTATCCAACTTGAGGGAGCTTCGGATGGAAATTTATTCTTTTTATGCATAAATTGAAAGGTAAAAGTTATATGTCAACCAGATCATATAATATAAATATTTTCCCTTTCTCTGCGAATTCCAATTATTATAAGCAGAATAGTTAAAATATTTGTAATAAATATGTTCAATTTGTTTTATGGAGCTCAAGGTACAAGACCATATATATCAACTAAGTACTTGTATTTTAAAAATATATATTAACCATTTTAAAATAAGTAAAATTTTTTTTGAATCCAAAAATATAGAATAGAATAGAATAGAATAACTTTATTGAATATATTAAACAAATAAAGTATTAAGAGGCATTGACATTTTGCGTCAGCCTATATAATTACATATGTAATATTATAATTTGATTTTAGTTTTACATACTTATGAATTAAATTCTGTAAGCAAAAATTTTCTATATTTTAGACCATTAATTATAAACTTTGCTAGGTTTTTCCAGTTGCACCCATTAAATGTTCCGTTCAATATATTTATTATTGTATTTTCATCAATATAACTCTTCCCGATGTAACGAATCCTGAATTCTCTTGAAGTGTAATAAGTTTTCATCTTCACCAAGATTACAGAGATTACAGGTTGTAGTAGTATTATTAAATACACATTTTCTTAATGGTAACGTGTCACATCTAGCTTTCAATATAGCTGATATATCATTTATTGTAAGGTTTTCCTCAGTCAGCTATGTAAAACCCATAGCCGGTGTTAAATGCCTGTATATCCGAGTGCTACTTGCGGAAGCCTGTTGTATCATTTTATTGTGTGTACTCATCTTAATTTTCGATATAATATCTGAGCATTTTGTACGCCACTCATTCGCTGAAAGTTGCGAATCAAAACAGATATTAAACTGTTCTCCAATTTTATTTATCTCCTTTGCCCAGAAAATATTTTTTAGCAAAATAAGCTTTGACAATTTATTTGGTAGCCTTGAAGCATCGTAAGTATACATAACTTTTTCCACATATTATATTTAAGATGTAGACATAATGTGTATATATGGCTCTCCTCTGTTCCTGTTTCCAAGGCCAATGCGTAATTGGGTGTGAATTCTGGCAATTTCAGTATTCTTTTAAGGAAATATCTTTGTAGTTTCTTGACTGTATCAAAAGCTGTAAATCCCCAGACTTGTGCCCCATATGCTTGTACTGCTCTGCACACTGCTTGAAATATATTCCATTTTGAGCGTAACGATATATCAGGCTTATTTAAATAATATTGCCATGTTGCATTAATACTGCTCTTAGAAGCATTGTTTCTACTTTCAACGTGTTTTTGAAAAGACAATCCTGGAGTAAAAATTACGCCAAGGTAGGTGAACTCCGATGTTATTTTAATTTCTTCTTGTTTGTAAAACCACTTTTCGTCCTTTGCCAACTTTCCTCCTTTTCTAAAAACCATCATTTCTGATTTATCCATATTCACTACCATATTCCATATTGTGCAATATATTTCGAGCTTATTTATCATTTCCTGCATTACCTTCTTGTCTTCTGATAAAATGACTATATCATCAGCATATAGAAGTATTCGTATGTTGAGTTCTTCAACTACCAATCCACCTTCTAGGTAATCGTGCAGATCATTTAAGTATAATGTGAATAACAACGGCGATAAAAGGCAACCTTGCTTAACACCTGACCGATTTTCAAAGTATGCTGATAACTCACATCCTGTCCAAATAGCAGAGATCGAGTTTTTATATATATCTTCTAGCAACCTTACAACCTTTGTAGATAATCCGATTTTGTTTAATTTAAATATTAATTGCTGTCTGGATATTTTGTCGAACGCAGCTCTAAAATCTACGAAGAAAGCATAAATTTTTTTCTTTTCAGCAAACTTAAGCTGGACTAATGACGCCAAATTGTATATATTATCTACTGTTGAATACTGCCTCCGGAATCCAGCTTGATACTCATTCAATACCTTATTCTTTTCTATCCATGATGTAATACGTTCATTTAGAATTCCCATAAAAACTTTGGCTATACAATTCATGAATGATATGCCTCGGTAATTGCTAGGTAGATTCGGATTTCCTTTTTTAAAGATTGGGAAAATTATACTTTTGGCAAAGGTTTCATCGGTTCTTCCAGATTCAAATATTTTATTATAAGTTTTTGCAAGTTGTGTAATAAATTCCGTTGTAGCATTTTGTAAAAATTCGTATGTGACTCTATCTTCTCCAGGAGCTTTATTATTTTTCATCTTTTTTAGTATTAAATTTATTTCCACAGCTGTAATACTTCTATCCATTTCACTTTCCGAATACCACATAGGAGCGTAATATATATTATTAATTGTTTCTTGTGGATTTAAAAGGGCATCAAAATAGTTTTTGAGATTTTCAGCTGAAATTTCTACACCTACTTGGTGCCGGTTTCCCCTGATCTCTTTTGCGATTTGCCACCATGTTTTTGTGTCTTGGACATTGTTAATTTTTTCTTCAAGTTCTTTCTGATATTCTTGTCGTCGATATGCACATACATTTTTGTAATTTCGTTGAGATTTAAGATACTGTTGTTTATCTACAAGTTCATTTGAGTTTCTGTATACGCTTAGCATTCTAAATGATTCTTCTCTGGCTTGAAGGCATTTGTAGTTAAACCATTTTTGTTTAAAATTAGCAAAATTGTTTGTTCGTTGGTTGTATGCAGACTTTTTGATAATCATAACTAACTCTTGTAAACTTAAAATTTCTTCACTCATATGAGATCTTAAATGTTTGTTTAAATTTTTTTGGTATTCTGCCCTATATGGCTCTTTCCATATAAGTTTTGGCAATAGTTCCAGTCTCCGTACATCTTCTGTAGTATTAATCTTCAAATTTAACTTTATTGGCATATGATCTGACCATATTTGGCTCTCTACTTCGAAACTTTGAATTAATTCTAAACCTTCTTGGGAAACCGAACAGATGTCGTTTACTGAACTTCCGATATTGTTCATAAAGGTATAATTTCCATTTTCATCCCCAGCTGTTCTTCCATTTAGTATGATTAAACCGTAATCATTACAAAACTCCAGAAACTCTCTTCCAATACCATTCACAACAGTGTCTTTTGATTTTCTTTCTTTTTTCCTGCTCGAAATTCAGACATATATACATCTTCTATATCTTGTTGCACACAACCAATTCTTACATTGATATCTCCCATTATTATCGGGACTATTTTATTGTTTGTCTTAAAAAACTCTTTAACTACATTAAACTCATAAGAGCAATTTGCTCCTCGTATATATAACGGTATGAGCGAAAATACTGTTGTACCTGTTTGTATTTCTATAATGTCGACATCATGTTCACATCTGACAAAGTGCTTCAAACCTTTCATTTTTAAAACTTTTTTGATACCATACACGCTACCTCCACTTGCTCTTCCAAATCTACTACTTCTTACTGCATGTTTCCAATGTAGCTCATGTTTATTAAAATATTTATTCATCTTTAAGGTATTTTCCTCTGTAATATGGGTTTCTAATAGAATAAAGATATCACTATTACCAAGATATTCGAAAAATTCAGGGAACAATTTCTTATTTTCCAAACCATTTACATTAAAAATATATTTGTAAACAAAATTTAGCCACTACTTCAAAATACTGTATTATAACAAGCGATTTTATTATAAAATTGAATTTTTCAATAAAATTAACTTTTTAGTTTCAAACTCTCCTTAAAAAGATCCGGACTATGCTTTACAAATAAGATTTTTTGTTCGGTTCGAGATCATATATATATATATATATATATATTCTAATGATAGAAAGGATAAGTTTTTTAAATTTAAAAGCGGTAGATAGAGATACTTCTGAACAATCCGACTTGTAAAACAGAATGATGCCGATGATGACATTTTATATCTTTTCCTTATCTGAGCGATTGCTTGGTTAGTTTTTCAGCTATATCTCAAGAACAATTGGTGATTTCTGATTCCTCAAATAAAAATAAATAAAAAACATTCTTCCAAATATTTTCACTAAAAATCTGCGGTTGTTAAATTAATTATAATACTGAATTAGAAAAATGAGATCAATAAGTTGACTTACTTATACGGGTAAGAGATTAGGGCATCTGAAAACTTGCACTACTATTTTCTAGGAATAAAGCAATCTATAATATTAATGGGCTTCTCAAATGATCTCTATCAATATTTACAATAAAAAATTCGCTTGCTTGCACAATATATCGAGCAACTCTGAGAAAAAAGCGTAGGAGGAAAAAAATAAAGAATTATGCAATGTTGCCTATAGGCAACATCGGGCATTAAAGGGTTAATTATATAGACCACTTTTAGGTTACGGTATAATGTAATAATATAATGACAGTAATAATATAATGACTTTGTGCTGATGTCTATAACATATTTGACCTAGACCCATCTCATATTATACCGATTGACTCAGAATCATTTTTTGAGTCCATTTAGCGATGTTCGTCTGTCTGTCCGTCTACTGGTCATGTAAATTTTGTAATCGAAGTACAGGGCATAAATATGAATACATTTTGATGAAATTTAGTACATAGGATTCCAGCACCCATACGATGAACGCTATTGAAACTAGTGAAAATCAGTTTATGTTCAGACCTAGGCCCCGTACAAATGACTCATATGAGAACAATTTAAATTGTCATAATAACCAAATTATCAAATTGAGATAAGGTGTGTTTATTACATCCTTTTATCAGTAGTCCAAAAATAAATCCTATCAACATTTCTTAGTCATAGCCCCAATATGCAGTTGATTACCGATCTTCACTTAAATCTATAAAAAAAAAAAATTATGTGAGTCCGATCACAGGGGAAATGTGTAAACATCTAGTAATTAAAGATTTTTTATGTCATTTTTTAAAATCAAACAGAAAGCGTCATCTATGTATCACTTATAGCAAAAACTGTTTCAGCTAATTCAACAACCCTTTGCTACAAAACGTTAAAAATATCCCAATATAAACGTATATAAGTGTGACATAGATGACGCTTTTAAAAAAGTGGCATAAAAAGACAATTTCATATCATAATTTTTTCATCAATACAATCATAAGTCACACACCGATTTGTGTTACAGCTCTTACCGATTTGTGTTACGCTGTTTTTATGATTGTATTGTGAAAAAAAAGTACCACCCTGCGCATATAGATGTTTACACAGCAAAACAAAAATATTGCACAGATTTATCTCAAATATACGGAAAATAAGTGACCTACCAAATATAGTCAGGAGCGGTCCATTCTTCGACCTAGTGCCCATGTTAATATAGCAACTGATATGAACTGTTTCATATCATATGAACTGTTTCATATCAGAAGTAAAAAAAAATTATAAAAATTCCACTCAAATTTGGTTTGTGCTTATTCTCTTTATCAAATTAGTTGGACCTAATAGGGTCTCTAAACGCACGGTATAGGATTTCGTATAGTCGATCGATACCGTCTACGATTTTCTTAATTATTTTGCCAATATTAGTTTCTCACATTATTGAACTAGAGCCCGTTCTTAGCCGATTCTCCGGTTTTACAAGTTCTTGGTTCCAAAGCCGTTCACACGGAACAACAGTATAGTTTGAAATCGGATTTAACTAATATTAAGAATTTTTATTAGATATTTGGAAATAAGATAGATTTTCTTCTTCAAGTTCTTTAAAAAAATACCTTTGAACCACATACAATTAGTAACAGTACTTATGCTGATGAAATAATGAAATTTTTAGATAGCCCGTGCCCAATAGATTGGCCTATTAATCATATATCACCACATGAAGTGCAAGTAGAAATTAATAAGTTAAATGGTAAAAAGTCTCCGGGCTATGATTGTATTAATGGATTAGTAGTTAAATCTTTGCCCAAAAATGGAATTATATTCTTAGCACTTATTTTCAACTCTATTCTCCGATTGAACCATTTCCCATCCCAATGGAAGTGTGCGGAGATAATAATGGTTGCCAAACCCAATAAACCTGAAAACAGTATATCATCATACAGACCAATCAGCTTGCTAGTCACATTCTCCAAAATCTTCGAGAGAATATTGTTGAAAAGACTGTTACCAGTACTTGAAAAATTTGACATCGTACCTGAATATCAATTCGGTTTCAGACAAAAACATGGCACGCCTGAACAATGCCATCGAATAGTGGCTTTCATTAGGGATACTTTAGAAAAGGGAAAATATTGCTCTGGAGTGTTTTTGGACATACAACAAGCGTTCGACAAAGTATGGCACATCGGTTTATACTACAAACTTAAGAAGCTACTTCCTACACCATTTTACTTGCTATTGAAGTCTTATTTAAGTGAACGCCATTTCTATGTAAAAGTAAACAATGAATCATCAGATTTATACGAAATAAGAGCAGGTGTACCGCAAGGCAGTGTTTTGGGCCAAATCCTGTACACAATTTTTACGTCGGATATGCCTATAACTGAAGACGTCCTAGTCGCGACTTATGCAGATTATACAGCTATATTAGCCTCCAGCTTATGTAAAAATGAAGCTTCGAATATAGTTCAAAATGAGCTCAATGCTATTGAAATATGGCTAAGCAAGTGGAACACTAAAGTGAACACTGATAAATCAGTACACGTAACATTCGCTTTACGTAGAGGTAACTGTCCTAGGGTATCTCTGAATAACACTAATATTCCACAAAATGATAGTGTAAAATATCTAGGATTACATATAGATAGAAGATTAACATGGAAAACCCACATTAAAACTAAAAAAGAACATCTAAACATAAAATCCAAACGCCTTTATTGGTTGTTGGGACCAAACTCTCAATTAAGTCTTGAAAATAAAATAATAATATACAAAACTATACTCAAACCAGTTTGGACGTTTGGAATACAGTTATGGGGAACAGCTAGCAATTCCAGTATTGAAATACTACAACGATATCAATCAAAAATTTTAAGGTCAATTGTTAACGCACCGTGGTTTGTATCAAATAAAACTATTCACAACGATCTATTTGTTCCCATGGTTAAAGATGAAATTAATCGATTCAGCGCAAACTACTTACACAGATTAAGTAATCACTCCAATTTACTGGCTATATCCCTGCCAGATGACACGAATGAGGTCCGAAGACTTAAAAGGCATCATATTCTTGATCTACCATTTCGAAAATAATTACTTAGACATACATTATATAATTTTTCTTTTTGATGAAAATATTCAATATTCTTCTATTTGTAAATACTTGTAAATACTTTTGTAAAATAAGTTAACCAATGTAGTGTAGTATATTGTTGTTCTCATTGGAGTTCAATAATTGATGTTAATATTATTATGTCGAATTTGCTTATTATCCTTAAATGGATAGATTGTAAATAAAGTTGTATATTAAAAAAAAAAAAAAAAAAAGTTCTTTAAAAACAAAATTCGTTTAAAGTTAAAGTACCTTTTATAATAAGATAAATCTGTATGGAGTTTGTTAAACAAATTCAATTTAGGCAACAAAATTAAAGCCAATATATTATGAACTGTAATGTAACAGATGGTTGCTAAACATATAACACAACATAATTTATAACTAGAGTTACAGAACCAGTGTATAGTAGCATATCATAAAATTAAAGCAACCGAATCTCAAAGAATAGTAACTTTGCTCCATGCACAGTTATTTGTGAGGAAAAGCCATACATGCTTGCCCAAAGCCATATACAGAATCTGGTTTCATTTGTAGTGTTTTTTACAATTTACAATTGTCAGTGGCCTTTTTGACTGTTCTTTAAAAAATCTATTTTCTTCTTCTGAATCTATCGATCTCAATGTTAGCGTGGAGATCGAAGAAAATAAAACAGTTTTATTTTTCAATACTTTTCATGGCAGCACAATCTCATTTAACTTTTGAATAACTGCTGTCATTTTGGCTATTCAGTCAATACCTTTGTAAAGTGTTAGAATAAATTAAAAATCTTTCTAAAACAAAGTCATTTTCTTTGGAAAACATACATGTCGGATGCCAAGGCCGCTCAACTTTTATAGGTTGGATGAGCATTTCTCCTTCAGCTAAGGCAACTACGTTAGAAAACACTGCGGTCAGTACAGGATACAGTGGTTTGAGTGGGGGCGGATACTCTTCCATTTCTCTTTTCATATCAAGCATTTATTATCCACGCAAAACAAATACTAAACAAGTAAGAAAATTATAGTCGGTCTAGACCGACTATACGATACCCTATACCATGCGTTTAGAGACCCTATCTCTCAGGCCCAACTAACTGGATATAGAAAATAAGCATAAACCAAATTTGAGTGGGATTTTTATTAATTTTTTCGGCTGCAGATATGAAAAAGTTCATATCGGATGCTATATCTATATGGGGACTAGGCCCAAAAATGGACCGATCCGGACCATGTTTGGTAAAGTCTCTTGTATTTTGAAAAAATATATACAAACCAAATTTGAGAAAAATCTGTGCAATATTTTTGTTTTTTGATAGATTTAAGTGAAGATCGGGAAGCAGCTCTATATGGGGCCTATGGGTAAGAGTTGTCCAATAGGGATCATTTTTGGACTACTGATTAATGGATGTAGTATATACATACAAACCCAATTTGACTACGATTTGTATGATAATTTGGATTTTATGGCAATATATGTTGATTTCATAGGGGTCATTTGCATGGGGGCTAGGTCTGAACATGGACCGATTCTCACCAATTTCAATAGCGTTCATCCCATGGCCGGTAAAAGATCAAATACCAAGTTTGGTCGAAATACATTCATATTTGCGACCTGCAGTTTGATTACAAGCTTTACATGGACACACAGACGGACGGACGGACATCGTTAAATCGAATCAGATAGTGAGTCTGATTCGATCGGTATAATTAAAGATGGGTGTAGGTCAAATATTTTGGTTGTTACAAACAGCAGCACAAAGTCATTATACCCAAACCATATGGTGCTATAGGGTATAATTAAGAGAATTATTAAACAAGTAAGAAAATTATAGTCGGTCTAGACCGACTATACGATACCCTATAACATGCGTTTAGAAACTCTATCTCTTAGTAGTTGGGCCTAAAAAATAGAAAATAAGCAAAAACCAAATTTGAGTGGGATTTTTATTAATTTTTTTTGGGTGCAGATATGAAAAAGTTCATATCGGATGATATATCTATATGGGGACTAGGTCCAAAAATGGACCGATCCTGATCATGTTTGGTAAAGTCTCTTGTATTTTGCAAAAATATATACAAACAAAATTTGTGAAGAATCAGTGCAATATTTTTGTTTTAATAGATTTAAGTGAAGATCGGGAAGCAGCTCTATATGGGGCCAAAGGGATCATTTTTGGACTACTCATTAATGGATGTAATGAACGCATTCAAACCAATTTGAGTAAGATCTATATGACAATTTGGATCTTATGGCAATTTATGTCGATTTCATAGGGGTAATTTGTATGGGGGCTAGGTCTGAACATGGACCCATTCTCACCAATTTCAATAGCGTTCATCCCATGGCCGATAAAAGCTTACATACCAAATTTCATCAAAATATATTCATATTTGCGACCTGCAGTTTGATTACAAGGTTTACATGGACACACAGACGGACGGACGGACGGACATTGTTAAATCAACTCAGAAAGTGATTCTGATTCGATCGGTATAATTAAAGATGGGTCTAGCTCAAATATTTTTGGTTGTTACAAACAGCAGCACAAAGTCATTATACCCAAACCACATAGTGGTATAGGGTATAAAGAGCTAATCCTACTATGAATATGTAAAATCTGCTTTTAAGCTTTTGAAACCGATGCATTTTGCCCAACCGGTAGAGAGATTAAATTGGATTATAAATATTAAAACCATTCAATAATTGTAAATACCATATTATATATTTCATACTTTTATGCCCTGTTCTCTGCTTCTACGACTTATAGAGACTTATTGACATGTGTGTTTTCCAAACTTCTTGACTACCATTGGTCTTTGGGCTCAGATCCTAATTTGCGGAATGCAAAGATCTTCACCCAAGCTCAGTATAAATTGTCTACGTCGAGATTTCTTTACTGCACTATGTGGACTGTTGGCGGCGTATATTATATATGCTACCAGGGCTGAAATATCCAACATGTTGTAAAATATTGGTAGAGGCCAACGAGTTGTTGCCCTTTTTGTGGTATATTAGGACACCACTTTATCCATTGTGCCCATAAAGCCCCTGGTTTTATTATAAAACAAAATCCTTTCTGGCTTTTGTTTTATATCGGACACAGCTGAATCTCGCTGCACGGACACACATGGGAGCACATAGTTGCATTCGGACTAAATCCAAATTCACTCGAATATACCTCACGCCTCTTTGAAGCTTTGAATTCTTCGGGCATATACCGCTTGTTTTTTTTTTTCAAAATGCCGACGATGGTTATTTTTCAAGTTAGTAGCTCCTGGAGCAATGGGAGTGAAGTGAAAAAAATTGTCTCTGGTAATTGTCTCTTTTCCAGCATAAATTTGGCCATTAATCGGATAAAAAGTTGTGGCATCGCAAGCCCACCAAATTTTTATCCCATATTTTGCAGGTTTTGATGGATTATATTAAGTGAATTTATTGCGGTCTCGACAACTGTGACAACTGCTCGTCTACTGTCATAGTTTCATAAGGCCTGAAATTGGCTCTCATATTGGAGTTAATCATCTCGAAAATATCCCTAATCGGTGCTGGCTTATCGTCAGACTGGCGAGTGGCTCTAGTGACATGGTTGTCAAAACGAATAAAGCGTAAAATACTTTGGAATCGGCTAACAGTTATGGTTGCACGATAAAGGGGAAAAGCATGTTGTTTCCAAAGCTCGCTTAATTTTTCTTGGTTGGATATCTGGGAGCCCATCACAAGCGAAATTCCAGGAAACGCTTTCGACTCTTCATCAGTAATTGAAATCAATGCAACAGCTTCTTTAGAAGGATTTTCTGCGTTCCATTTACGAAAAAATTTTCTGTTTTTTTTTTTTTTTTTGTTAGAAAACCTACAAATTTGGTCTCTAATGTGCGCACTCATAATAAAGAAAAATGTATCCACTGCCGATAAATTTTTGATAATGGGATTAGGTCCCAATGGTTCACGAATGATATTATGGACCCTTTGACGAGCGAAATCAGAATTTTGCTTATACCACTTAATACCATCTTTGCTGTTGAAAAATGTTTCACAATAGGTGGAACCTTGTTCATTTTGGTCACTCTCATCGTTATCAGATTCGCTGTCAATATTCAGCTCATAACTTGCATCTTCGTCAGCTATTTCAGCTTCCGATTCCGCATCTTTCTGGTCAGACAAATATTCGTCATCGCTATCAGCGCCTACAAATGGCTCAAGCTCGGCTTCATCCATATCAGTCTCGGCATCCAACATATTCCGAAAATACTCTTGCCTTTCTTCATGAGATAACCTATCCAAAAAAAATTTAAATAAAATGAATAATTTTGCCAAAAATAATTATTAGATTCTGAAAAGCACTAGAAACCACAGTATTATAACAAAAACTTACCTGGAAACAGCTGCTGAAGAAAGATATTTAAAATTGCTCCCGCTATTCATATTTAATTTTTCGAAAATACAAACTTTCACAACAAATATTCAAGATGAACTGAAAATCATAATCTTGTTCCCATACACATACGTATTATATATGTGGTCACAATATATTCAAAGGTTACTAGATTCCATTCCAATTTCTAAATTCAAATATTTGAGTTCGGACAAATAAAATATAATTACTTATTTTCAAAAAAATTTGAAATATAAATATTAAAACAAAGCAAACTACACTCAAAAAAAAAAAAAAAATAGAATAAGTTATTAGAAAAAAGCAAGTGAATTACCTAAAGTATAATTTTTTAATAATATTTATTTTGGCCTCCTTTAGTATTTCTTGTATTTTTCCCATACAAAATTAAGGAAATATTTGTATATCTAGCCTGGTAGATACTATGTGTTGACGTAAAAAAATTCTTCATGAAAGCGAAGGTTAATTTAGTTGCTAATTTAGGCCATAGTTGCTAGTAATCTTTTCAAATTGATTATTTAGTTGCTAGTAATCTTTTCAAATTTATTATTTAGTATAATCATTATATCGTATCATTAATATGATACTAATAAAATAAAATAAATTCTTATTTTTGCGATTTTTGACATTGGCGATTTTCGATTTGTCGATTTTTAATTTTGGCCATTTTTTATTTTGAAGATTTTTGTTTTTGGCGATTTTTGTTTTTCGTGATTTTCGCTTTTGGCGATATTTGATTTTGGCGATTTTAGATTTTAGTGATTTTTGAATTTGGCAATTTCGCCCACATTTTCCAGGACAACTCACACTGGCAATTAATGTACTGATTAAAAGTTTCAAGACTGTATTTAAGTATTTAATATGCCTCGTATAGAAGGTGTCACGCCCACTGATCATATCCTGACAATTTTCTAACTAACTGCTCGCATTTTGATCTGATGAAATCGTACAAAGTGGCATGTTTTTCCCTTTTATAGTACTCCAGTTATCTTATATTATATAATATATTTACTTTGTATTTACTTAAATCTCCGGAAGAAACCTGTGAACTTCTATTGGAAACACGCTTTCCAGGAAGTGTCCCCATCAACAGGCCCCTACCAGTCATCGGGAAACTCTCCCAGACTAAAAGGAACATACGTTGGGCGGACAACAGTGTTCAGAAGAACCGGGTTAGATGGGCGATAAATGGTTTCTCTCCACTAAAATCGCCTGGGCCGGACGGTATATATCCATGTCTACTACAGGAAGGGATAGATATCATCATCCCACAACTGACTAGACTTTTTAAATCTTGTCTTCTACATGGCTTTGTGCCATCGACATGGAGAGAAGTAAAGGTAGTATTTATACCCAAGGTAGGGAGAAAATCTGAACAGTTACCTAAATCGTATAGACCGATTAGTCTAAGCTCTTTTTTCCTTAAAACAAAGGAAAAAGTTTTGGACCATCATACCACGGACACTTACCTGGCACGCAAACCTATTCATAAACTACAGTTTGCGTACCAACAAGGTAAATCCACGGGATCAGCTGTCCATAATGTTGTCACAATGATAGAAAAGGCATTTAATGCCAAACAAATATCTCTCTGTGCCTTCATTGATATACAAGGCGCCTTCGATAATACATCATATAGGGCAATTGAAGAGGCCATGTTGAGAAAGGATATTTCTCCAATCATAATTAACTCGATGCTAGAGATGCTCAACTCTAGGGTCATCACACTGAATATAGGCAGCACATTTAGGACCATAAGTGCCACTAGGGTTTGTCTTCAGGGAGGCGTTCTATCGCCACTGCTTTGGACCGTGGTCATTAGATGAGCTGCTGGGGGAATTCAATGAATTAGGATTCAGGGCTTGTGGCTACGCAGATGATCTTGTTATCTCTGTCTTCGGATTTGATGAGAGCACAATATCGGAGCGTATGCAACAGGCTCTGAGTTATACTCTCAATTAGTGTCAGAGAAAATGGCTATCTATAACCCATCAAAAACCATACTGATACCCTTCACTAAACGAAGGAGAGTCAACCTTATGGAACTAAGTCTGAACGGCTTGACAATAGGGTTCTTGGACGAGTTCAAGTATCTTGGGGTCACCCTGTATAAATCCCTCACATGGAACAGCCACTTAGATCAAATTACCAAAAAGGCAACCAGGGCTTTATATGCCTGTCAAAGACTATTTGATAGAACATGGGGTTTAAAGCCCCACATGATCTACTGGTCGTTTGAAACTATTATGAAACCAATGATTACCTACTCTGCCCTTGTATGTGGCCGAAGGTTGAGCAATCCAAAGCAAAAGCAATCCTGAACAAGGTGTACCGCATTGCCTGTATTGGTATCACAGGGTCGAAGGGAACGTGTCCAACCGATGCTATCGGCATCATGGTTAACATTACACCATTGCTTATTTCGATCATTGAAGATGCGTGCATGAGTGCCGTACGACTTCAGGATTTGGTAGCATGAAGGACGGTGACCTAAAGGGTCACACGAGAGTCGCGAGGCTCTTCATCCACGACCCGGTGGCGAGAGTCACGGACAGAATGTTACCAAAAAATATATTCATCAAGGAATTTGAAACTATGATATTGGAACGGAGCGCATGGACCAGTGGGACCTGAGATCCGGACCAAGGTTCTCTTGTGTGGTTCACAGATGGCTCAAAACAAACAAATGGGGACACGGGCGCGGGCATATTTGGTCCCAATTTTCAACGTGCCTTACACATAGGTAAATACCCATCCATTTTCCAAGCGGAGGTCTTCGCTATTTTTATATGCGTGACTGAATGTCTCAGAAGAAAGACAAAAAGGGCACTCATTTATATACTATCCGACAGTCAGGCTGCACTAAACGCAATAATGGCCTGCAAAGTGACGTCCAAACTGGTGTGGGAGTGCATCGAAGAGCTAAACGAATTAGATAGATGCAACAAATTAACTCTATGCTGGATTCCGGGACATGAAGGACATGTAGGGAACGAAAGGGCCGATTGCCAAGCCAATCGAGGGGCCCGTCGTCCTTTCATCGGTTCGGAACCTTTCTGTGGTGTTCCAGTGGGACACATAAAAGAAAAAATGAGGGAGTGGAGAAAATCACAAATTGCCGAGCACTGGGACAAAAGTCCAGGTCAACGGCAGGCCAAGAGATTCATAACTCCATCCAGTATTCAATCGGAAAGACTACTTACCCTTGATAAAAAGGACTTAAGGACCTTGACGGGATTCTTTACAGGACACTGCAATCTTAGATATCATCTACGAGTGAAAGGACAATCTGCTATAGACACATTAAGGTTCTGCGAGCAGGAGGTGGAAACAGCAGAACATATTATCTGTGAATGTCCAAGACTAAGTGGTAAGAGAATCCTTGCACTTGGAGGATACACTGTATCCCCCGGTACATATGGAAACTAATGCCAAATAGGGTACTTGGCTTCATAAGAAGCCTTAATCTTTAGGACAACCATGGGCTGCACAAAAGATCAAATTGGTCGCAGTGCGTATAACCTTCCTTTTCTTAACTTATGTGTGCGGTGCCTCGCCCTCTGCTCTGATCACGCCCATTTTCAATTTATGCGCCTACGCCAGGTATCAGTTTTCTCCCTATTATAGTACTTCATATAAAGGCATTTAGCATTTCCTTTGCATGAGGGATGCCACGCCCATTGATCCATTAATAATAGATGACATGTTTGCAAAGCTGTCTCTGTCATAGTAGTCGAGATATATGATATTGAATAATTACTTTGTATGGGAGGTGCCACACCTACTTATCTGATCCGGCCCATTTTTAGCATTGCTACTAACATTAATATTTACTAGCAGATTCCAGCCCTCCACATTCGAGTGTAAATGCTAAAAAAAAATTATTTTTTCATTAAATAAAGACCCTAAAGGTATGCTAATCAATTATAGCTAATTCACAAATCAACACAAAAAAACAAACTCATTTTATTACAAACACATTAGCAAATTTAATAAACACACACACAGCAATGTATAGTTTTATGTATGTGTTAGTGGCAAATTTAAATGTAATTTACTCAAAATAAAGGAAAAAATTTAAATATTTGTAAATCTGCAAAACGGCTAAAAAGAAATACCTTTCAAACAAGATATGTTCATTGAAAATCGGGATAAAACGGTAGAATAAAACATCGGTCACAAGAAATCCCCTAGCCTGTTAATATTATAGATTATATTATAGTAGGTTTCCTAACACAAATTTTCAAAGCTCTCCCTTAATATATATGATATCAAAAATTCACTTTGTGTGTGAGGTGACACGCCAACTAAAAATATCAAAACAATATACGCAGTTAGACCATGTAAGAATTTCGGCAAGATATCTGCAAGGGTTTAGTTTCCTATAAGCTACAAACAAACAAGCATCATACTTTTACTTTTATATGTGTAAACAGAAGAAGATTAATCAACAATTTTTCAAAATATCTGATTTTATATTATCTGCTTAAAATATTCCGTTATTGCACTTCAAAAAGATTTTAATTATAAGGTTATTAGTGAAGAACTTCCGTTACCTTTTAAATACTTAAGAACCATGGTAAAACTTCGTATTAAATAATATGAATATTCTAGTGGGGACGCTACTGCAACCAATTCTTTTTCTGTGTGCCTTTAAAAAAAAATCAAATTTAGTAGCAAAAATAGAAAAAAATTTGCCAAAAAAGGAAAACTAAATATGTTATTTTCATTTTAATACGGAAATAACAGTGATGTGCCTAAAAATAAACAGCATATTGCTTTAAACACAAAGTAGCAGCATTCAAATATTTGTAATGAATTTAGTTTTAGGAATGGATATTTCACACGCACGCCAAAAAAGTGGTGGGGCAAAATTTATAGCAACCTGGTGCTATGATTTGTCCAAATTACAACTTCCAGTTCGGAATTGTGGGTATAACACAGAATTATAGAAAAGACTTTTTTCTCGTTATAACCTGGTGTTACTTTCATTGGCAATTTGGCCTAATTAAAACTTTGAGCTCATAATTGTGATTATTTCACTGAATTTTAGATAAGTCCTTATTGTCTCTTTGCTAAATTTCTAAAACTAGTACCAACTCAGTTTTGCGGTTATATCGCTGAATTGTGACAATATTTTTTTTTTTTTTTGCTGTGTGAATATATATTTAAAATATTAAACTGACACAGTTATTACATTGTTAAATACATTGCAGGAATTTCCAATTAAAAAAAAACTTTTGAATGTTATTCATTTATTTATACTGTCATATATAACTGCAACCAACTAAGATGTCAGAGCTACGACATATTTAAATATTGTTTGTTCGTTTCTCTTTTTTTATTAAACAGTCATTATTATGAAATTATTTTATAAAATACAATAAAACGAACTTAAATAAACGTAACAAGATTTAGTTAAAAAAAATGAAACAAAAAAATTCACTTAATATTTTAAAATTTTATTAATGTAGATGGTAGTGCATTGGAAAAAATATTTATATGTACTTAAATCATCCGAAGGACTTTTTCTTAATCATTTCTAGTTCTCTAACCATATAAAAAACCAACGAAAATTTGATGAGAGAAAAAAAAGTACACATTATAAATTTGTGCCATGTCAATTTGCTAAAAGCTGCAACATGCTTGTTAAAGTTCAAAATATTGTGGTTCTCCACAAAGAACATGAAAAACCACTTAAAGAAGTGAAAGACAGAAAACATTAAATTTTAAAAACAGAACAAAAAAAAAAAGAAACAAAAATAGATAACACAAATATTTAAAACTATATCAAATTTAATGTTCAGAGAAAAAGCAAGCAAATCTATAAAATAATAAAAATATTGCTACACATAAATATGAAAATTTAAAAATATAAATAAAATATTTTGAATCTAGAACTTATTCCCATTAACCCATTGGGAAGTTCAGTTGTTTTTCAAAAAATAAATGGAGCGTTTCTACTTCAGTAATCTTGTTTACAATGCTAAAATATAATAATAACACGAAGGATGCCACGACTAATAGGTCTGTTATATAGTTCGATTACTACGTTTACATGGGCACACAGACAGACACACAGACAGCTAGACGGATGGACGGAAATTATTTAATCTACTCAGGAAATGATTCTGACTTGATCGATATAATAAAAAGGTAAGATCGACTTTTGTAGTAGCAAAAATGAGTAATAACTGATTATATCCTGACCACAGGTACATTAACAAAAAAAAAAAAAAAAGAAAAATATGATCCAGTTAGAAATAGAGAAATTGTTCAAACGTAGTTTACATCATTGTTTTCTCCACTCGCTATCGAAACAATTATCCGAAACTGCTGAATTATTATTGCACTGAGTTAAGTAATTGATTTTTAATGGCTTACAGAGATTTTAGTTTCCATTTTTAAAATATTTCATTTATTATCTGAAAATAAAAAACTGCTTTTCACCATATATCAAACAAACCATTTTAAATATTTAAAAAAAATTCCTCTCATAATCAAAAAAAAAAAACATGTATATAACTCTCGTTCGTAATTCCAAACGATATGAACTTTCATTTATAAAGTTCTCAAACACCATGTTGGCTTTTAATTTTCCCATCATCAATAGAAACATTTTTACTAACCTTATGCTGCCTTTTAAGCTGATGTTAGCAAAACGATTTTTTTTACTAAAAACCAAATTTATAAAGTAAAAATTTTCTAATAGCCATAACTTGTTGTAGTTTTGCCAACATGCATTTCTCACAAATTCCATTTTTTTTGCCGTATTAGGTATTTTTTCTAATTTCAATGCATTTTATTTTGCGATAAAGTTCAATATAATGAAACACGTTTTTCATTTAGTGGATTTAGTTCTAGCATAAACCACCAGTATATTGCAAAAAAAAAAAAAAAAAAAAAATATATGAAGATGAACAAACCCAGCATCAAATTTGAGAACTGTTTTAAAACAATTTTTTCACCATCGCTTGCTTAAAAATGGAAACTGAATTCATTCTGGGAACTTATAGGTAAATTTTTCTTTAGTCAATAAATTCTTATAAACATAAATATTTTGAAATTTGGAAAAAAGAACGGAAATTAAAAATACAGTTCAAATTCTTGCCATTAATAATATATAATATTTATAATAAATAATAATATATTTTTTCCAGATATATTATAAACAAGGAACAAGTAGAGTAATTTTTAATTTTTAATTTTTAATATTTCAGTTTTAGTTATCAATTTTTATTTTTTAATTTTTAATTTTTAATTTTTAATTTTTAATTTTTAATTTTTAATTTTTAATTTTTAATTTTTAATTTTTAATTTTTAATTTTTAATTTTTAATTTTTAATTTTTAATTTTTAATTTTTAATTTTTAATTTTTAATTTTTAATTTTTAATTTTTAATTTTTAATTTTTAATTTTTAATTTTTAATTTTTAATTTTTAATTTTTAATTTTTAATTTTTAATTTTTAATTTTTAATTTTTAATTTTTAATTTTTAATTTTTAATTTTTAATTTTTAATTTTTAATTTTTAATTTTTAATTTTTAATTTTTAATTTTTAATTTTTAATTTTTAATTTTTAATTTTTAATTTTTAATTTTTAATTTTTAATTTTTAATTTTTAATTTTTAATTTTTAATTTTTAATTTTTAATTTTTAATTTTTAATTTTTAATTTTTAATTTTTAATTTTTAATTTTTAATTTTTAATTTTTAATTTTTAATTTTTAATTTTTAATTTTTAATTTTTAATTTTTAATTTCTAATTTCTAATTTTTAATTTCTAATTTTTAATTTTTAATTTTTAATTTTTAATTTTTAATTTTTAATTTTTAATTTTTAATTTTTAATTTTTAATTTTTAATTTTTAATTTTTAATTTTTAATTTTTAATTTTTAATTTTTAATTTTTAATTTTTAATTTTTAATTTTTAATTTTTAATTTTTAATTTTTAATTTTTAATTTTTAATTTTTAATTTTTAATTTTTAATTTTTAATTTTTAATTTTTAATTTTTAATTTTTAATTTTTAATTTTTAATTTTTAATTTTTAATTTTTAATTTTTAATTTTTAATTTTTAATTTTTAATTTTTAATTTTTAATTTTTAATTTTTAATTTTTAATTTTTAATTTTTAATTTTTAATTTTTAATTTTTAATTTTTAATTTTTAATTTTTAATTTTTAATATTTCATTTTTAGTTATCAATTTTTATTTTTTAATTTTTAATTTTTAATTTTTAATTTTTAATTTTTAATTTTTAATTTTTAATTTTTAATTTTTAATTTTTAATTTTTAATTTTTAATTTTTAATTTTTAATTTTTAATTTTTAATTTTTAATTTTTAATTTTTAATTTTTAATTTTTAATTTTTAATTTTTAATTTTTAATTTTTAATTTTTAATTTTTAATTTTTAATTTTTAATTTTTAATTTTTAATTTTTAATTTTTAATTTTTAATTTTTAATTTTTAATTTTTAATTTTTAATTTTTAATTTTTAATTTTTAATTTTTAATTTTTAATTTTTAATTTTTAATTTTTAATTTTTAATTTTTAATTTTTAATTTTTAATTTTTAATTTTTAATTTTTAATTTTTAATTTTTAATTTTTAATTTTTAATTTTTAATTTTTAATTTTTAATTTTTAATTTTTAATTTTTAATTTTTAATTTTTAATTTTTAATTTTTAATTTTTAATTTTTAATTTTTAATTTTTAATTTTTAATTTTTAATTTTTAATTTTTAATTTTTAATTTTTAATTTTTAATTTTTAATTTTTAATTTTTAATTTTTAATTTTTAATTTTTAATTTTTAATTTTTAATTTTTAATTTTTAATTTTTAATTTTTAATTTTTAATTTTTAATTTTTAATTTTTAATTTTTAATTTTTAATTTTTAATTTTTAATTTTTAATTTTTAATTTTTAATTTTTAATTTTTAATTTTTAATTTTTTAATTTTTAATTTTTAATTTTTAATTTTTAATTTTTAATTTTTAATTTTTAATTTTTAATTTTAATTTTTAATTTTTAATTTTTAATTTTTAATTTTTAATTTTTAATTTTTAATTTTTAATTTTAAATTTTTAATTTTTAATTTTTAATTTTTAATTTTTAATTTTTAATTTTTAATTTTTAATTTTTAATTTTTAATTTTTAATTTTTAATTTTTAATTTTTTTTTAATTTTTAATTTTTAATTTTTAATTTTAAATTTTTAATTTTTAATTTTTAATTTTTAATTTTTAATTTTTAATTTTTAATTTTTAATTTTTAATTTTTAATTTTTAATTTTTAATTTTTAATTTTTAATTTTTAATTTTTAATTTTTAATTTTTAATTTTTAATTTTTAATTTTTAATTTTTAATTTTTAATTTTTAATTTTTAATTTTTAATTTTTAATTTTTAATTTTTAATTTTTAATTTTTAATTTTTAATTTTTAATTTTTAATTTTTAATTTTTAATTTTTAATTTTTAATTTTTAATTTTTAATTTTTAATTTTTAATTTTTAATTTTTAATTTTTAATTTTTAATTTTTAATTTTTAATTTTTAATTTTTAATTTTTAATTTTTAATTTTTAATTTTTAATTTTTAATTTTTAATTTTTAATTTTTAATTTTTAATTTTTAATTTTTAATTTTTAATTTTTAATTTTTAATTTTTAATTTTTAATTTTTAATTTTTAATTTTTAATTTTTAATTTTTAATTTTTAATTTTTAATTTTTAATTTTTAATTTTTAATTTTTAATTTTTAATTTTTAATTTTTAATTTTTAATTTTTAATTTTTAATTTTTAATTTTTAATTTTTAATTTTCAATTTTTAATTTTTAATTTTTAATTTTTAATTTTTAATTTTTAATTTTTAATTTTTAATTTTTAATTTTTAATTTTTAATTTTTAATTTTTAATTTTTAATTTTTAATTTTTAATTTTTAATTTTTAATTTTTAATTTTTAATTTTTAATTTTTAATTTTTAAATTTTAATTTTTAATTTTTAATTTTTAATTTTTAATTTTTAATTTTTAATTTTTAATTTTTAATTTTTAATTTTTAATTTTTAATTTTTAATTTTTAATTTTTAATTTTTAATTTTTAATTTTTAATTTTTAATTTTTAATTTTTAATTTTTAATTTTTAATTTTTAATTTTTAATTTTTAATTTTTAATTTTTAATTTTTAATTTTTAATTTTTAATTTTAAATTTTTAATTTTTAATTTTTAATTTTTAATTTAAAATTTTTAATTTTTAATTTTTAATTTTTAATTTTTAATTTTTAATTTTTAATTTTTAATTTTTAATTTTTAATTTTTAATTTTTAATTTTTAATTTTTAATTTTTAATTTTTAATTTTTAATTTTTAATTTTTAATTTTTAATTTTTAATTTTTAATTTTTAATTTTTAATTTTTAATTTTTAATTTTTAATTTTTAATTTTTAATTTTTAATTTTTAATTTTTAATTTTTAATTTTTAATTTTTAATTTTTAATTTTTAATTTTTAATTTTTAATTTTTAATTTTTAACTTTTAATTTTTAATTTTTAATTTTTAATTTTTAATTTTTAATTTTTAATTTTTAATTTTTAATTTTTAATTTTTAATTTTTAATTTCTAATTTCTAATTTTTAATTTCTAATTTTTAATTTTTAATTTTTAATTTTTAATTTTTAATTTTTAATTTTTAATTTTTAATTTTTAATTTTTAATTTTTAATTTTTAATTTTTAATTTTTAATTTTTAATTTTTAATTTTTAATTTTTAATTTTTAATTTTTAATTTTTAATTTTTAATTTTTAATTTTTAATTTTTAATTTTTAATTTTTAATTTTTAATTTTTAATTTTTAATTTTTAATTTTTAATTTTTAATTTTGAATTTTTAATTTTTAATTTTTAATTTTTAATTTTTAATTTTTAATTTTTAATTTTTAATTTTTAATTTTTAATTTTTAATTTTTAATTTTTAATTTTTAATTTTTAATTTTTAATTTTTAATTTTTAATTTTTAATTTTTAATTTTTAATTTTTAATTTTTAATTTTTAATTTTTAATTTTTAATTTTTAATTTTTAATTTTTAATTTTTAATTTTTAATATTTCATTTTTAGTTATCAATTTTTATTTTTTAATTTTTAATTTTTAATTTTTAATTTTTAATTTTTAATTTTTAATTTTTAATTTTTAATTTTTAATTTTTAATTTTTAATTTTTAATTTTTAATTTTTAATTTTTAATTTTTAATTTTTAATTTTTAATTTTTAATTTTTAATTTTTAATTTTTAATTTTTAATTTTTAATTTTTAATTTTTAATTTTTAATTTTTAATTTTTAATTTTTAATTTTTAATTTTTAATTTTTAATTTTTAATTTTTAATTTTTAATTTTTAATTTTTAATTTTTAATTTTTAATTTTTAATTTTTAATTTTTAATTTTTAATTTTTAATTTTTAATTTTTAATTTTTAATTTTTAATTTTTAATTTTTAATTTTTAATTTTTAATTTTTAATTTTTAATTTTTAATTTTTAATTTTTAATTTTTAATTTTTAATTTTTAATTTTTAATTTTTAATTTTTAATTTTTAATTTTTAATTTTTAATTTTTAATTTTTAATTTTTAATTTTTAATTTTTAATTTTTAATTTTTAATTTTTAATTTTTAATTTTTAATTTTTAATTTTTAATTTTTAATTTTTAATTTTTAATTTTTAATTTTTAATTTTTAATTTTTAATTTTTAATTTTTAATTTTTAATTTTTAATTTTTAATTTTTAATTTTTAATTTTTAATTTTTAATTTTTAATTTTTAATTTTTAATTTTTAATTTTTAATTTTTAATTTTTAATTTTTAATTTTTAATTTTTAATTTTTAATTTTTAATTTTTAATTTTTAATTTTTAATTTTTAATTTTTAATTTTTAATTTTTAATTTTTAATTTTTAATTTTTAATTTTTAATTTTAAATTTTTAATTTTTAATTTTTAATTTTTAATTTTTAATTTTTAATTTTTAATTTTTAATTTTTAATTTTTAATTTTTAATTTTTAATTTTTAATTTTTAATTTTTTTTTAATTTTTAATTTTTAATTTTTAATTTTAAATTTTTAATTTTTAATTTTTAATTTTTAATTTTTAATTTTTAATTTTTAATTTTTAATTTTTAATTTTTAATTTTTAATTTTTAATTTTTAATTTTTAATTTTTAATTTTTAATTTTTAATTTTTAATTTTTAATTTTTAATTTTTAATTTTTAATTTTTAATTTTTAATTTTTAATTTTTAATTTTTAATTTTTAATTTTTAATTTTTAATTTTTAATTTTTAATTTTTAATTTTTAATTTTTAATTTTTAATTTTTAATTTTTAATTTTTAATTTTTAATTTTTAATTTTTAATTTTTAATTTTTAATTTTTAATTTTTAATTTTTAATTTTTAATTTTTAATTTTTAATTTTTAATTTTTAATTTTTAATTTTTAATTTTTAATTTTTAATTTTTAATTTTTAATTTTTAATTTTTAATTTTTAATTTTTAATTTTTAATTTTTAATTTTTAATTTTTAATTTTTAATTTTTAATTTTTAATTTTTAATTTTTAATTTTTAATTTTTAATTTTTAATTTTTAATTTTTAATTTTTAATTTTTAATTTTTAATTTTTAATTTTTAATTTTTAATTTTTAATTTTTAATTTTTAATTTTCAATTTTTAATTTTTAATTTTTAATTTTTAATTTTTAATTTTTAATTTTTAATTTTTAATTTTTAATTTTTAATTTTTAATTTTTAATTTTTAATTTTTAATTTTTAATTTTTAATTTTTAATTTTTAATTTTTAATTTTTAATTTTTAATTTTTAATTTTTAATTTTTAATTTTTAAATTTTAATTTTTAATTTTTAATTTTTAATTTTTAATTTTTAATTTTTAATTTTTAATTTTTAATTTTTAATTTTTAATTTTTAATTTTTAATTTTTAATTTTTAATTTTTAATTTTTAATTTTTAATTTTTAATTTTTAATTTTTAATTTTTAATTTTTAATTTTTAATTTTTAATTTTTAATTTTTAATTTTTAATTTTTAATTTTTAATTTTTAATTTTTAATTTTTAATTTTAAATTTTTAATTTTTAATTTTTAATTTTTAATTTAAAATTTTTAATTTTTAATTTTTAATTTTTAATTTTTAATTTTTAATTTTTAATTTTTAATTTTTAATTTTTAATTTTTAATTTTTAATTTTTAATTTTTAATTTTTAATTTTTAATTTTTAATTTTTAATTTTTAATTTTTAATTTTTAATTTTTAATTTTTAATTTTTAATTTTTAATTTTTAATTTTTAATTTTTAATTTTTAATTTTTAATTTTTAATTTTTAATTTTTAATTTTTAATTTTTAATTTTTAATTTTTAATTTTTAATTTTTAATTTTTAATTTTTAATTTTTAATTTTTAATTTTTAACTTTTAATTTTTAATTTTTAACTTTTAATTTTTAATTTTTAATTTAAATTTTTTATTTTCAATTATTAATTTTTAAATTGTAATTTCATTTTATCAAAAACGAACGTTCTAGCTTAGATATTGATGGCGTGATCGTGATTTCCACAGATAGACGGAAAAACGGACAGACGGTAATCGCTAAATCAACTTCCCTTGTTATATTGGTCAAGAAAATATATGGATTTGGGGTCTCCGGAATTTATTTTGATGCGTTACAAACGGAATGAGAAACATATATATACCCTCTGCCACTGAGGTGTGGAGGGTATAAAAATATACTAAAATAAATAAATGTATAAAGTTTTATTTTAGTTTGTTTGTAAAGTTGTTTGTATTATTTAGTTTTGACTTTAAAAATTTTTTTGAGTTGAAAAAAAAAATATCAAAAAATTCTTTCTTGGCGATTTTTTAGCTTTGAAGATTTGCTGCTGTAATATAATGAATCTTGGAGTTTTAGACATCACCTAAAATTTTTTAAGAACACTGGTTATGGTATTCTATGATACTCTAATTTATCGAGCCTACATTTTTAATAAATTTAAAATTTTTGAATCATGTTTCACAATTGTCTCTTGAGCTGGGTGGGTGTGCTGGCTCTAGAATTAGAATACTCGTACCAATTCCATTTTGATCTAAAAACCGAGTTTGATATTGGAGGCAACCTTTAACCAAAATCGTTATCGTTGCTACATAAAATAGAAGATTTCTAGGAATAGAAGTCTACTGAACGAATAATTTTGC